>CANPUM010000024.1:600000-1179563 GCA_947578465.1 Thera obeliscata
GTCTGCATTTTGTTGATTCCTTTTATTTCTTCCGCTCTGTCTAATGCCTGTTTTGCAATATTCATGATTTTTGCTTTTGTATCGGCGTCACTTACTTTCTAAAAAAATGGAGATTAAAAAAAACAATTGTGATTTCACTTCTCAGTGTAGAGGGTAGTTTCAGTTCCTGTTACAATCATTGTAAATAATGAATAGTAAAGACTTTCTATCTCTTTTCTCAGCCTTTTTCTATAGCTCTCTGATTTAAGCTTTGACCTCAACACTTTCATAAAAAACTGTATTAATATATAAACTATAAATATATATAAAAAAAAACTATAATAAGCGTTTAAAGGATGATCTGGACACCCCCAAAAGAAGATGGTCAGAATAGAGAGTGAACAAAATATTTGATTTCTTAATTAAGAATGACTTTATGTAAAAAAACAGCAGGTGTCCGTAATATATTATTTTGAAGTTATCCTCATAATCCGCGTCTTCAACAACCCCTTAACAGGTGAAGGGGTTCTTGTTCTTGCAGACGAAAAACCTCCTCAAAAGATAGTCATTCTTCACAAAAGTATGTACATATTAACATAAACTAAGGAGCCTCTTTGAGGCGCACTTAAAATCCATTCACTACACTTGGTTCGAAAGAATCAGTGACACGATAAATAGAACATAAACTATGAAATTTTGTTTTTGTGTGTTCTCTGTTCTCAGCGCAACATAAATTTATACTGATAAAGAATTGAGTCTAGAATTAATCTATTTAGAACTTAAAAAGCTTACAAATTAAATGGCTTTCTTTGTAGGTGCTTATGGTTGATAAGGTTATTAAAAAATCAAGCTACCAATAGAGATAAATATTTTTAAGGCTTTTGTAATATTCTATTCATTAACATAACGTAGAAATTCTGCACGTCTTTGGCCTTGTTCCTATATTATAAGTCCTGCTTAGTTTGGGGCTAGATAGTGTTGTGTGAGATGTCCACATTATTTATTTATTATCTAATTTATTAGAAATCTTATTTAGTATTCAAAATCATACTTCAGTTATATATAACTAAACCAAAATGTATTTTTATCACACTCATGAACGACTTAGGGTTAGATCGAAAGAAAATAAAACAAAATATGTTCAAGTTTATTTAATTTTTCGTAGTTCGAAATTCAAATAATAACCTATAAAAATAAAATTTGAATTTGTGAAATTTATATTTTAATTCAATATTCAAGTTACAGAAAACGGTTCTAATGACTATCTCTTTCTTATTTTCTCAAGCGCAAAACTATTAATGACAAAAAATTCTGTAGGCCTACCACAAGCTCTGTCTGGCTCTGTCTCTGGTTTTGAGAATGTTGACTAATTTGAGATTTAATTTAACAAATAGACGTTTTCTGATCGGATTAGAGTACATTTTGCTTTGCAACTTTTATAATGTACTAAGAGTTAAGAACAAGCGTATATTGACAATCATCACTGATAAACGTTTTTACTATACGCGTGTTATTGTAATAAAATCTTGGTATCTTTTTATTGATTTTATAGTGTTTACTACACTTAAGAAAATCACAAAGATTTTTTTATTGTCACAAAAGTTAAGAGCCGAGGATTTGAACCCGCGACCTTCCCTTTGGTACCTACGGGGCTGCGCTGACCACTGTGCCATCGGATCCTAATCACACTCGACGAATAACTGTTCTCGTACCTTTAGTTTTAGTTAAAGTATAATATTATATACCTACTTTAACTAAAATTAAAGATACGAGAACAAATGGTGTAAATTCAGCTATTGCTAGATTGTTCATCCAGCACTGTTTTTAAATGTAACCCCAGCTTGCTTTAAAAATATTTTTTTATCTGAAAGGTACTGCTTCCAGATTGGTCCCATTTTAATTTTGTTAAAATCGGTGTTGCCATTTTTTTTTAAATATTTTTTTTAATGTTTCTAACTGCATGCCTCCATCATTTATGAACCGATTTAGAATTTTTTTTTTTATTTGGAAGGTTATTCTTATGTCGCTCTCTGCCAACGAGCTTACCTGATGGTGGATTCAGAGGAGCGTGTAATCATAATACTTAATCATTATGTATGTATATGTAGGCGTTCTGTGTGATAATGGGACTTCTCAGCAAATAGGTAGGTATGTACTTATAGGTACTTAGGTAGGTAACATTGTCATCATCATTATTATACAGATTTGTATTTTGTAACAAATAAACTCAAAAACTTCAAAATTATTTATTATAGCTAATAAATTAAAAGTTCTTATAATTATAATGTAGTTTCTTATTTAATCAATTTGAAAGAAGAAAGAAAAAATGTTTGTTTATATAATTTAATGTTTCATTATACGTAATAGTTTTTTTTAAATAATGTATGTTCTGTTCTGCTACTAGCTGATGTAACAAGCATATGGCCCACCTGATGTTAAGGGGTAACCATCGCCTATAACAAAGCATTGCTTCGAAGGTCACGCACGTCTGGAACGTGCCCTACGATGCACTGGAACGGACCCATTAATGACTTCGTTAAACTCGCAAACGCAAACTGCATACTTGTATTTCCACCAACAAATAGTCGGACGGAAAGAGCCGAGCGTGTAAAAAGAGTAGAAATGAGCTCGTTCAGTTCTAGGAAGCGGAGCGGAGTACTTACAGACTCCGCTCAACTCGAAATCACAATTTATATAGTAGCGTTTCCACACAGAAAGTGGCGAGCGGGGCACTCGATAACATCGCAACAACACGACCACACGCAGCCAGCTAAAAACTTCAACTGAACTCGCTCTCTGTAGAAATTATTTAGTCGTTTTTCATTTCTCATTTTCCGTTCAGCTCAGTCCGCTCATTTCTCATGACCAACTCTTCGTCGGTGGAAACGCAAACCTATTTCATTAAAAAGGAGTCCGTTCCGCCTAACCATTTTCCGCACATTACCCTTTCGCAGTGGAAACAGGGCTTTAGTCAAGTCAGTCAATAGATGGCTTTGAAAACAAATGCTGATCGTTATTTTTCAAAACCATCATTAACAATTTCGATCAAATCAGAATATCAGCTACTTAAACTACACCCTTTCATTCCAACTGCTCCAACTTTGAGCGAAGACCTCAAGTAATGTTGGCTAAAATAACGCGGATGTTTGTTCTCTGTCTTGGTGTTATATTTGATTGAAAATGTTTCAGATGGTTTTGAAAAAACGGCCATTTTTTTTCCAATTCAAATTAGGGTAAAGCTGACTTTGACTGACGACTGACGACTTGACGAAAAAGTATTTTATCTATGTAATTTATCATCATTAAACTCATTAAACTACTCGGCACTGGCAAAATTGATCCGAAAAGGACATAAATGCCATTAAGAAGAAGAAGAAGAAGAAGAAGATCTAGATGTGCACAAAGCCTTATATAGTTTTCACATTGTTATAGTTTTTAGCATTCATAAATGGTTATGTATTAATCACAATATAGTCATAAATCTTTTAAAATTTAGTATTTCCAACTGGATTCAATTTAACATCACACTTGAACTTCTTATTGGGTTTTGTTAAAAGTAATCGATTGCTTAGTAACTAATTTTTTTAGAAGTTAGCTTATGAATAAATTTAGTGAACGTAATTCATAGCCTATGAATACCTTGTAGGTAAAAGTACATAAAGTGTGTATATATCCATAGGTACAGGACATTTATTTGCACAAAGAAACTTACACTTAAACAAATATTTACAAAATGTACACAATACACAAGAAATAGTTGAGCTATCAGCAAACCATTACAAATGATCTAGGGATAGCTCAACTGATCCAAAAGGTAAAGGTAAATAATTGTTTTCATTATTATGAGAAGGAATACGCTGACAACAAACACTTAAAACTAAAAGTAACTTATTTCACCAGCTTGTCAAATACATTAGTTTTAAAGCCTGCAATAAAAGGATTGCATTTTATGCAAATGTTATAAAGGGGTTGATTTTGAAAGTGCGTTATTCTGATCCATAAATAAAATCTGATAAGAAAACACCTAGCTTCAGTATAATTTAAATAAAATAAATATTCACACAACACTATCTAGCCCCAAACTAAGCATAGCCTGTACTATGGGAACCAAATAGCTGATATAATACTTAAATACTTTATTTTTGTAAATACTACATAGAATACAATATAACACCCAGACAGAGAACAAACATCTATGTTAACCATACAAATATGACAGCTTAGTTACTTTATTATACAATTAGGTGAATACCAATAAATAAAAAGGTCAATTCATTTTTTAAAAACGTAAAACGTTAGTTTTTAAAGCCATGTGTAAGGTGTTGTAAGTTTGAGGCCGTGGGTCTGTCGCTCTGGCTGTGGTAGTTTCCACCTACGGTAAAATTCAAAAAACCTCCTCAAAGTTCGTTGACTCAAGGTGCTGGTGCCGGTTTTTGAGGATTAAATTGTATATTTTAATTCAATTATATAAAATCCGATACGTTTATATGCATTGATAAATTAAAATCCTCTGCTGAATCGTTCACCGTTTTGCACAGCCATTATTTCTTTCTTCTTCTGGTTTCAATTTCAATTTATTTATTCAAGAACAATAATTTATCGTATTCGAATGTCTTGTAATCTACTTAAAAATACACCGACAAATAATAATATAACAAACAAATTAATCCAAATTTACATACTTAGACACTCAATAATAATAATTAAAAAAATAAAAATGTCAGGCCGATTGGTTCAGGTGGATTGTAGACATAAAACTCTTCAATAGAGTAGAAACATTTCTCCAACAAAAGCTTCTTTTAAAAGCATTAGGGTTGCCTTCTTTCTTAACCATGTCATCTTTCACACTGTTCATCCATCTCTTGGCCTACCTCTACCCAAATATCCACATCTACAACTACCTACAACTTAAAAATAAGACCAAATTGTGGAAGAATTCTACATTAAAAGATATAGCTTAGGGCATTGACATCGGATATCATTTAGTACTTTTTAATAATATATTATGCTTATCAACGTCTTATGAAGTCAAGGGTATAACTCTGTGTTGAATCATATGTTTGCGTTTACATTTATAAATACATGTATGAATGGCACCTAGACTCACCTAGCTTTAAGACGTGAAGTGATCCTTGTGATACCTTTGAATATGGAAATATTTTAATTTGGGACAAGATTTTAACTCCTCCAACATTTTCTACTGGGTTCTAATTCTAATTGATTTGGGGGAATAAGATCTGCACTGACCTCCCGCGATGGGGTGTATTGTGCATTGTCCCCCTGCCAAACCTCACCCCAGCCAGCCCAACTCCTTAAAAACTACTGGGTTCTATTGTGTCTCCAGTGATGTCCAGTGATCCCATCTTGTGTGTTGGTATCTCTCTATGAAAAAATTGCAAAATAGACAAAATTGCAAGTTTTAATTTTTGTCTGTCAAATTTAATAATGACATTAATCCTTCATTGACCCCACTAAAACGAAAAAGTCTTTAGTCTTAAGTAGAATAATCATGAATTCTCGACTTTATTACTGATTCATAAAAAAATAAAATTTAAAAATGGAACTAAAATCGGCGATCTCTTTGGTATGTATGCAATGCGTTGCAGCTACAGAAAATATAACTATTTTATATTGTATTGGATTTTTTTATTTTCTTGCAATCGTAGTGAAAAGTAGAGTTGAACACATGACGTTAAAAATCATTTAGAGCGTCTATGTGCATTCTGTTCTCGTCAGTCGTGAATTTTCTGAAAAATCCCTAAGCGATAGAAAGGGATAGACATATATAAGTCCCTACGTGATAGAAAGGGATAGACATAGATTTCGAAACTTTTGCCCCTTATAAATTAATAAACAATAATATCATGGGTTTAGAGTATTTTTGATTGCCGTCTTTTAAATCTGGAGGTGTCTGTAATGTCCCGAATTCTGGAACTTTCTGTCAAAGGCTTCATGCACGGTGCGCTCAAATACCCAAATACCAAAATACATGTGCCTATTTCTATACACGCAGCAAGGAGTTTCCCAAGATTTTAGAATTTATTGTTTGTTAAACGCAAAGTAACAATAGAACATCGAGATAATAGAAAAATGAACAATAGTTACAAAAAAATAAACAATTGACGAACCTACATGCGTAATACTATGTATAACCACAACAGCCGTTTCAAATTAACTATTTTCAGATCATTCAAGCACTTGTCCCTCCCCATTTGAATCGCACATGCACCTCTTACGTTTCAACTTTTTAGTCGTGACCTTATTCTTTTCAATTCCAGCCATACACTCAGCTAACCCTGACCTCCGACGAGGAAGAGTCAAAGAAGGAGTTCCCTCACCAGCTCGCGTCCAAGCTGGGCGACCTCGCAGACCCGGTGGAGCATCTCGACAAGAAGTTGCAGCAGCAGCAGGTATTGTGAGGCTTTCTGCACCAACGCAACTGTAGCACTGGTTGAGGATGTAGCACAAATAGTGGGCTGATTTTGAGGTCACAAATAGTGGGGGTTTTGGGAGAATTTATTCGGGTTGCTATATACTGCTATACGATTATTATCACTGTTCTTCTTATCATGTCTCTAGTTCTTTCGAAGGAGTTCTGTGAAAGGATTTTAAGTGCGCTCAATAGAGGCTCTTTTCTCGTGTTCTTGTATTTTGAACTGTTTAAATTCTTATGTCATGCCGGTTTCCTCACGATGTTTTCACTTCTGTACCCGAAGTCGGAGTTGCTGCCACATTTCGTCTACAAAATGTTGTTTTCGTTTAAGCACATGTCTCTCTTTTGTGTGGAAAATTGATGAGACAAAAACTCGTTTCGATCGTTTCTACGTCACGTATTTTTGCTGTCTCATTTTTTCTCCATACAATAGAGAGAGACAAATAGGCGAAACAATAACAACATTTCGTAGACAAAATGTGGTAGTAAAACTGGGATTCGGGGTACTGTACTGATAAAATTACAGGCTCATCAAATTAGTTGAATCACTCTGCCTATATTGATAGAACTTTATATCTAAGTTGAACTGGAATTGCCCTCATTTGCAGGCTTAATAATTCAGTAATTTTCATATAAACAACTAACACACAATACCTTTGTTTATTTTCAATTCGAATCTATTAAATAAGTTTTAACTTATTTATAAAACATTTAAAGTCAAAACGTGTCCCTATTAGAACGTCGAAAACAATTATAATGTAGTTGGTACTTTACAAAATATTAAGTAGGTAGGTATAACATTGTTTGAGCAATTTCTAGTCAAATATTTATAGATGCTTGCTTATAATTTACATGACTGTTTCGTCTAGAATGGGATTATTATAATATTTTACCAAGATGTATTTTGTATGAAATTGTTATTATGAATAAATTGTTGAAATATCTGTTTTTTTTTGCATTTCACTTTATACTAAATAATCCACCTAATGTAAAGACATTAGGTGGATTGATGAAAGCATCTTAGCCTTTAGTTTGGTCCAAGCGAGTCATTAATATGTTCGTCAAAGTTATTCAATGACTCTTCATCAGGAACGTCTTTCAAGGATTCAAGCTTCTCATTAATCTCAGTTTTCAATTCACCAATAAGCTTTTGTAAGTGGTAGTCATCTTGTGCAGCCCTCCTTTCACCAAATAATATCTGCAATTTATACGAAATATTATATTCATTTTGTTTTTATTTACGTCATATTCTAAAGTTTATAAGAGACTTACACATGATCACAAAATTATATTATTATCGTCTGACTCATAATAATATTAAATAAAATCCTCAGTAATAATATTGTTAAAAATATTTTATTTTTAAATTTTTATTTGAGGAAAATTATTCATAAAATTACTAATTGACTTTATTATATTTATACAAAATATTTTACATTATTAATTACCTGTAGACCTACCACAAGCTCTGTCTGATAAACTTGCTAAAAAAAAAAAAATACAAGTAAATTGATAGCCTATTTTTTTTTGTAGGTCAGTTATTTTATTTCCATCCGATGACTCTCATTGTGTTTGAAAATGACGTCTCCATGTCAACTTTTACCTTAAAAAAATTGAGATTGAAGCCAAGACTTAAGCTAGAAGAGGGTACTTTATTGCTTATTTATTTTCAGTTTTGTTTGCAAACATTACAATATCACGTAAAATTTTACTAGACAGTATTAGTCATTTGATTTGTAAAAGGATCATATAAAAAAACGGTAGGAACCGAGACGTAGTTTGTTGCCTGTTCTTCTACGCTTGGTCGCGTGGAACTGGCACCTAGACTCACCTAGCTTTTTAGACGTTTCAAAGTGATTCTTGCATCGTACTGAATAAAACATTTTTGAGTTTGAGCTTGATTAGTAACAATCCATACGGTTCATACAGTATGTTTTATTGTGATTGGCAATATAAAAAAGGGTGAATCTGATAACTGATATTGACTTCGTTCCCAATTCCTAACGTAATTGAATTACATCATTTAGGTTTTAAGGAGGTATCTAAGAGCACCTCAGAATCACTTAGAGCAACCTAATATGCTAAGTGCTAACCCTGCTGAAGCTAAATAGATTACCCGCAAAAGCATCACGGTCAAGAATTTGATGTTTCCTCTCAGTAGACTGTTTAGAATTTTATTGAAATAGATCATAAGTAAGGTATGTTAATGGGTATGCTCGGTTTTATTGTTTTTAACTTGTTGTCGTGGCTTATCTTCTAAAACCTAAGAAGGTAACAAATATGGCACATCGGCTAATTTCGGCGTAGTGTGCGTCAGAAAGAGATGGAGCTCTACGAAAGCATAAAAGAATTTAACAGAAAATAGTAAATTTGTATTAGTAGGTATATTTTGAAGTTTTATTAGCTTAGATCAAGCTACTTGTTTCTTACCTAACGACGACTGTGTGAACGAGACCTTTACAAAGAGCTCTACTACTACTAAAACAAAAAGCGAACTAAAAAAGGACTAAATATAAGGACGACATTACATACACATGATAGGGGGACGACATTGTTAAGATCGCGGGAAGTCGATGGAAAAGCTAGGATTCATTTTTAGAAAATGTCGCGTTATTCGTGTAGTAAATAATCAACTTTATCATAAAATCATAACTCCTAGCGCCATCTGTTGCATAAGTCATGATTTAGTGGGACAGAGAACGCCATCTATTGACGAGTAGTGGAGTTTATTATTATGTCGGTAAGATAGAAAAATATTATTAATATTTCATCGGTATGTAAGTAATTCGTATTTAAATATAATTCACAACAACAGTTTACAAAAAAAAAATACCGAGCGAAGCTCGGTCACCAACTGCCAGTTAATTATAAAACTAAAAAAACCTAATGTACAGCCAATTGCCTTACCAACAGATTTTTTATGTTTTTTGTACCTACGGTATTTGATTTTTACGATCTCCTGTGTCACTAGCAGCCCGGCCCGGCTTCGCACGGGTAGACATTTATTTTTAAACACAAATATAGCCTATGTTAGTGTTACTCAGGGTAAATGTAGCTTTCCAATGGTGAAATCATTTTTGAAATCGGCACAGTAGTTTTTGAGTTTATTCATTACAAACATACAAATCTCTCCTCTTTATAATATTAGTAAGTATAGGTTGTTGCAAGCTGATTACAATGTCAGTAGTGTATGGGGTGTACATACCAAATTATTTGTTTACCTTTACCTAGCAGAGAGAAAAGGCAAAATAAAAAAAAACTTTTAATTTAATGTTTTAGAAAAATGGAAGTAACCATGAGGTGACTATTGTGTTATTCTCAAGGACATTCTACAAAGCTAAATCCTTAGAAGAGTTCCCACAGCACATGAAAGAGTGTTTGCAAAAAAACTACAGAGGAAGGTTTTACGAAGATTTTTACAGGTAAGATGTTGCTAGTTGGAAAATAAATATTAACAATAATTCAAACTAACGGAACGGGTCCTGAGAAATATTTATACTTAGTAAGAAACGTAAATAAATATCATAGACTATCCACGCAAAACTTAGCAGAGCTTGTACTGTGGGAACCAGATAGCTGTATACAATTATTATTTGTTGAACCTAATTCCTGAGTATTTGCAGCTAATAATGAATAACCCTGTATATATTTTTGTAAATAACACCCAGACAGAGAATAAACATCTGTGTTCACCACATAAATATTTTTTCTCGCTGGGGATCGAATCCACGACCTACGGCGCAGAAGGCAGGCCTACTACCAACTGAGCTGAGAGGCCAGGCAAGATGAAAGGGAATTCTACACATTTACATTATTATCAGCCTGCAGAGGTCATAGGCCTCCCCTATATTTGTTGAGATTGTCCACAATATTTTTTTTTTTACTCTACATTTTGAAAAGCAATATTATCACAGCCATAGCCTTTCAAATCTTTCACAATCTTCTTAGCTCTTCTATCCCTAACTTCTACCACAGCATAGCACACCATTCCCAAGACCATCATGGCTGCCATAAGGTATGTCTTGGAACTGGTCCGAAGGTATGGGGATATGACGTAAGCTATAATGTATCCAACCGACTCCCACAGGCGGAAGTTAGAGAACGCTGCTTCTTCTTTACCAGGAAAGAGTATTCCGTAAACATATTGAAGAAAAGGCAAACTATAACAAACCACACGATGACACAATACGATTTTCTTATCACAAACCTTATCTTTTTTATTCCAATTCTACTTGTAATGACTTCCTCATGGCAAGATTTATCCCATCGGTATATCTTCATTTGTTATCGCACACGATCAATTAGGCACAATCGCCCTTGCTCAGTCGTCGAGGGGCAAGCGCGTGCGGTACAAGTCTCTGTGCGCCACAATATTTTGTTACCAAGAGCGTTACCCATTATAAACAAAGCTAGCTACATGCATATTGTTTATGTTATAGAGCTTATATAAGGTGACCGAGTGACAAATTCGTTACTGTGCCGTAAGACACTCTATCGTAACACTCTCTCCTTTTTTTTTCTTCTGTAGCCGCAACGCATTGCTACATACCAAACCAAAACCTCCAACCAAAGACCAAAGAGATCACTGATTTTAGTTCCATTTTCAAAAATAAAATGTTGTTCTTTTTATTAAACAAAGTAATGAGTATCGTGTCTTTATTCATGATTATTCTACTTATGACTAAATACTTTTTTGTTCTTGTAGGCTCATAAAAATTTGACGGACAAAAATAAAAAATAAACGTTTTCCCCTAAAGGCTCGAACACACCTAGTTCGCTGGCGGTAGCGATCAGTGAAACAACGCAATTGCTAGCAAAGAAACTGGAAATAAAGTTAGAATAAATTAGTTAGTCTGTTCAGAAAGGGAACCGTCGTGGGATTGGAGGGCGCTGCTGTGCTTAATCACCTTTTTTGTTTAGTGTGCAATACAATAGCGCGTCTGTTGCGTTTTGATCCTATCACAACTAGTGTACTATTCCTTTATTTAATTTTTATGATGCAAAATGCTGACAGAAAGAAAGGGATGAACTGCCATATAAAAATCGAAACGTTAGTTCTCAATTTGGCCACGACGGTTCTCTTTCTGAACAGACTCTACTTCCATCACATCCGACAATGAACCAAGGTAGTTGACATAGCTCAAAGGATAAGTAAACTGTTCCCAAAGTCGGAGTTTTGCTACCACATTTCGTGTACCAAATGCTGTTTTAGTGTGAGCACGTGTCTCTTTCTTTTGTATGGAAAATTGATGAGATAACGACTCGTTTCGATCGTTTCTACGTATCATTTTTGCTGTCTCATATTATTTCCATACAATAGAGAGCGACAAATAGGCGAAACGACAACAATAAATCGTTGACGAATTGTTGTAAATGAAGTGGGGCTAGCGCTTCTGAAGTGGCAATGGGCCGGTCATGTTTGCCGTAGAACAAGACAATCGTTGGAGCAAACGAATACTAGAGTGGAGACCGCGTTTAGGTAAGCGTATATTAGTGTAGGACGCCCTCAGGCAAGGTGGGGCGACGATCTGCCAAATGTAGCAAGCACTGGAGGAGAGCCGAACTTCGAAGCGCACTTAAAATCCTTTCACCACACTTGGTACGAAAAATTCCAGTGCCACGATAAAAAGAAAATTGGCGTTGAGAAAGTTTTTATAGAAAGATTGGTGTTCAAAATTAGAACTGTTTTAAGAAGCCATCAAATTAATTGAATGAGGCTCATAAAGATGGGGTTCAAAATTTGAGCTTCCAAAGTATTCAGTTAGTTTTTTCTTATAACGAGAATTAAAGTCTGAATGCTTCTGCTGATTATTTTATTGAGTCTTCTTTCTGCCTTATCCTACCTAATGTGGGGTCGACAACATGTCTTCCTCCTCCATTCCGTTCTGACAGGCAGCTAGTTGTTCTTTATTATTTGAACATGGTGTGAGTTTTTGTCATCTTCAATAATTATGATCCAGGAACTCACAATGTCGATGAAAATAGACAATTTATTTGCTTTACAAATATTTTTCATTAGAACTTATTGGCGCTATGTTAATGAGAATTATCACATAAGGTTCATCGTGATTGTTTTGAAGCTTGTTGTACATTCGCGTCTCCTTGCGAACACGCCATGTGCAATTCCTTAGGTCATAATGAAGTAAATAAATACTTAACACTTCTCATCGCGGTATTGTGCTGTTTGTACATCAAATTATTTTCAATTTAGTACGAGTCACATTGTACAAAATGTGATAATGATGCCGGAACTTCCCACATCTAACAAAAAAGTGTGTACCTACTGACTCAGACGAGGGCTTATTTTAAGTTAAGTAACATCATTTGTCGTTAGTTTAACGCAAATGAAAATCGTTAGCCCCGATTTTGTATGGAATGTCCAATATGGTGTTTAAGCCAAAGACAAAATTACTCAGAATAAGCCGTCTAAGCCTGAATTTACTTTTAAAGGTAATTTTAATTTACTTGACTTTTGGAATGTGTTTCACAAATTTCGTATATTTTAATCAATAAGTTAAGTGGGCTAATCACAGATATCAAATTATCTTCTAAAGACAAATAGATGGACGAATCAAATGCGAGTGCTTAAAATGCGAGTGTGTATACTCGCATTTTAAGTTCATCATCATCCTGAATATCCTGAATGTAAGTATTATGTCATGTACCTCTGATGACATATGCCTCTTGTAAAAAAGCAGCCAAGTGCGAGTCGGACTCGCCCATGAAGGGTTCCGTAGCATCAAGTAACAAAATAATTAGTTCTTATATTAGTAATAAGGTTCTTATAGTTCGTCGAAAGGTAAATTGCGGTTTACGATTTATGACGTATAAAAAAAAAACTACTGACTAGATCTCGTTCAAACCAAATATCGTTAAAAGTTTGCATAGTTAATGTACAACATATATTTTTTTTAGTTTTATCATTCTCTTATTTTAGAAGTCAGAGGGGGGGGACCAACTTTTTTCCACTTTGGAAGTGTCTCTCGCGCAAACTAGTAAGTTTAGTAAAAAACGATATTAGAAACCTCAACATCATTTTTGAAGACCTATTCATAGATACCCCACACGTATGGGTTCAATGAAAAAAAAAAAATTGAGTGCAGTTTCAAGTACCTATGGGGACCCCCAAAATTTATAGTTTTTTTTTATTTTTGTGTAAAAATCTTAATGCGGTTCACAGAATACATCTACTCGCCAAGTTTCATCAGTCTAGCTCTTACGGTTTCGGAGAAAAATGGCTGTGACATACGGACGGACAGACATGACGAATCTATAAGGGTTCCGTTTTTGCCATTTGGCTACGGAACCCTAAAAAGGCTAATTTTGATTATTTAAAATAAAGGAGAATAGTAATATTGTACGTCCGAAATGGGTAGACTGTTGGAACAAAGTTGCATAATGTTCCTAAGATCTCTTATCACAGTTTTACAACAAATAATTATTATTCTGAAGAGTCCTCTGCTGGACATATGCCTCCCCTACTCATTTCCAAGAAGAACGGTTCGCATTTTATTACCAAAGTTAATTTACCAAAAATGTAAAAAAACCGGAACAACTATATTAATTTCTACTAAACATGAAACATGGCTAAGAACCATTATTAAGAGACAGACAGACACGCAATAAGATACAAATATTGCACATCGGCTAATTTCGGCTTCATAGAGCGTAGTGTGCGTCAGAAAGAGAGCGCTCTATGAAATCAGAAAAGCCGATGTGCAATATTTATTGCCTACAACCTTAGGTATCTGTAAGGTTATATCTTTGTTAATGAATGAAAGTTGTCTCACGTGATGTCTGAATGAATGGAGGCTGTCTTGAATAACAACATTGCAACCACCTTAGAATATTATTTGTATGTAACGGTTCAAATTGCAGCCACTTTAATACATTTTACCAAACGTTTGTTAGCAAATACTATGAACAAAATAAATAGAGAGAGAATTCAGACGGATAGAAGGTTACTCCCAGAAATAGGAATATTCAATAATGCTACTCTCCATAATCGAGTCACGTTCAAAGCGAGTACACAAAGCCCTCTGGCTAGTTATTTCGATGTGACGGTTGTGCATTCAGTGCACGAGAAATACAGCCATGGCAACTAACCCAGGGTTCCGATTTAATTATTGTTAATCTATTGATTTTATAGCAGCCCGTTTCTATTTGAAGCTCTAACTAAGGATTTCTTGTCGTTATTTTGACTTAAACCTACCAATTCTATCCTTCTACCTATCTATACTATCCTGTAAAATTAAATACTAAAGCTGTAAACAGGAACGGAAATAAAATCTACCATGCGAGCGAATCCGCTATTAATAAATATATTCTTTACTCTCCAATGACATATTTAAAATGTTAGTTTTAATAAATAAATCTCACTTATCTCTGGCTCTGTATAAAGTACGAAAATGTCGTTTTGTACACGCGCATGCGTTTGCGATTCTTATATACACTACACAAATGTCGTTTTGTACACGCAAGTGTGTGTGCGGTTCTTACACAGACACTACGCAAATGTCGTTTTGTTCACGCGCGTGCGTTTGCGATTCTTATAATACACACAAGACAAAAGTCGTTTTGTTCGCGTGCTTGTGTGCTCTTTTGTATCTCTTTCTGACGTCCACTACGCTCTATGAAGCTGAAATTAGCCAATGTGCATTTGTTGCTTTCAGCTATAACCGCTTTTTTAACCACTTTGCCGAATGAATTAATTTTGATCCTTAATTATATACAATACGGAGTAAATGTAACTACATTTACTCCGTATATTATATAAATTGCGTACATTTAATCCGTAAAAAAATCCGCGCGACCATCAATTTCTCAAGAAAATTTACAGGCATATTTCCTTATTCAACTCGAACCGTTATAAGAGGAGATTGCGTTAAATTACCATAATGCCCCGAGGAATAAAGGACATTGTCGCCCATCTTTCATTATGCATATCAAAAGTTTGATTGTGCGCTTAAATATAAATAAATATTATTGACAATCCACACAACAATATCTAGCCCCAAATTAAGCAGAGCTTGTACTCATCTTCCTGCCCTTATCCCGCATTGCATGGGGTCGGCACAACAGGTTTTCTTCTTCCACTCACTTAGCGATGAGACCTTCATTCTCTGACTGCTCCAAAGTCACTTCTACGCATTCCAATGTTTCACCGGGCTCTGGTACCAGAATTCAAAGTTAGCGGTGTGTTGGTGTTGGTAAGGTATTTATTTTATTCTAGATGATTGGCGACACGGCAAAAATTTCGGCAAATTTTTATCATCCGCACTTGATGTGCACTTGGTTTTTCCGCAAGTAGGCCGCTGGCAGGCCCTTTTTGCGTGATCCTTGACACGTGCTGCTCGAACTTTTTAAGGTTCTACGACACGCCGGTTTTCTCACGATGTTTTCCTTCACCGTTTTGAGAGCATTGGCAAAATGCACATACATTTTTCGACAGAAAAACTCATTGGTACACGACTGGATTTGAACCCCCACGACCTTCGGTCGTGTAGTCGTATGTCCAGCCGTGTACCCACACCCGATCCGCAGTTCAATGGAACTGCAGGAGTGTAGTATCCAAAAAAAGTGAAATTATCTATTTAATTAATGTATACAACCCTTTTATTATCGCCATCACAGAATCCTGGCTTAAGCCAGGATCTGTGTTCAAATTGAGTGGCTTCTCCTTGACTGGCCTCACAGCTCAGTTGGTAGTAGCTCTGCCTTCTGCGCCGTAGGTCGTGGGTTCGATCCCCACCGAGAACAAATATTTGTGCGGTAAACACAGATGTTTGTTCTCTGTCTGGGTGTTATATTGAATTCTATGTATGTATTTACAAAAAAAATAATTATATAAGTACTACTAGTGGCCGCCCGCGGCTTCCCTCGCCCGTTCCCGTAACACCCCGTTCCCGTTGATTTTTCGGGATAAAAAGTATCCTATGTCCTTCTCCCGGTTCTAAGCTACTTCTCCACTAATTTTCTGCCAAATCGGTTCAGCCGTTCTTGAGTTATAAATAGTGTAACTAACACAACTGGTAAGACTAACACTGACTACAGCCTTCGCGTCGCGTCTCCCTCGCCCTCCAAGATCCACAGCCTGCCGGACTTCAACGCTGAGTTCTACCGTCCGCCAGAACCGTCAGTCTACTATCTCATTCTTTTCTCCTTCTTATTCTTAAATTTAATGATGCAGTTTTCTCCAATTAAGTCTTTTAGTCTGAAGTGGAGATGGGCAGGTCACGTGGCCAGAAGGAATGATGGAAGATGGACAAAGGCGATAACAGAATGGTGGCCAAGATACGCACAGTTCTTGTGTATTTTGTACATTTTGTAAATATTTGTTTAATTGTAAGTTTCTTAGTGTAAATAAAGTTTTCAAGTAATTTGTTAGTTTTAGGTGAAAGTTTGAAATAAAATTCAATCATAGGATTACTTCAATCGTGATTTTAATCTAAAGTTAAAAAGTTGGTCCCCCCCCATAACTTCTAAAATAAGAGAATGAAAAATCTTAACAAAATATATGATGTACATTACTAACATGCAAACTTTCAACGATATTTGGTTTGAACGAGATCTAGTGAGTAGTTTTTTTTTATACGTCATAAATCGCGGATAAATTAAAGTTTTATAGGTATTCCCATTATCGTCATCATTCAAAGCCAGATTTCATCCCATCATTTGACTTTCCCAACTACATTTATATCGAAATGTAATTGGAAATATGTGCATTAACTCTGAAACTGTAATTTCCTCCAATGGAGCACATCCAAGCAAGTGTGTTACTATTCAAAGGACTCTAGATGGCAGGTTACAGGTATGATTCTTCTTATCGTGTCACTGATTCTTTCGAACCAAGTGTGGTGAAAGGATTTTAAGTGCGCCTCGAAGGGGCTCCTTTCGTGCACATATTTTCGAACTTTTTAGGTTCTACGATATGCCGGTTTCCTCACAATGTTTTCCACAGGTATGATGATAATGATTATCTGGTTCAAGCCCCATGGTTTCTAATGAACGCCAAGTTGCATAGTGAACTTAAGGTTAACACAGTCAGTCAGTGGAACCCACAACTCACAGCACAGAAATCAGAGCTTCTATACTAACTGAGCTTCAAAGTAGCTATGTAGATAGTAGGTCTGTACAATAGTAGGCCACAAATATTGCACATTGGAACAATAATTTCGCCTTCATAGAGCATAGTGTGCGTCAGAAAGAGATAGCACTCTACGAAAGCAGAAAAGTCGATGTGCAATATTTATTGCCTACAACCGTAAATGGTGTGTAATAAATGACACTGTGTCCGTTGTTACAGAAAGAACACATAATATATTTACACACATTTCAGGATATAAGAAGAAAGTCAGATGGAATAAGCTTGCCCCAGCACTATATGTATAGTACCAGGCTATAAAGGCCTCTTATAATCTGTCAAAGGCTCTTACCGTGCACTTATTCTCTTCATCCCCTTCATCGGGGTCTTTCAGGGTGACCATGTACTGAGGGTTTCGCCAGAAACTCTCCACAGGGAACCGAACACTTGATTAAAAATGGCTGAACCATCAGTTATTTTCGGCACGCACGAGAAATGGCGGATAAACCGCAACATCTTCGTCCTCGGGCTGGCGTTCATGGTGCACTTCACGGCGTTCCACGGCACTGCCAACCTGCAGAGCTCAGTGAACAGCGACGCTGGAGCGGGCACCTTCACGCTGGCTGCGATCTACTTCTCGCTGATCATCTCTAATATCCTGCTGCCGGCTATTGTTATCAAGTGAGTCGAGGCATATAATACAAAACTAAAAAAGCCTATTTATTCCAATTTTACAATATTCACTTAATTATAGTTAATTTTATCATGCATTTCTAATTAATTACACAAAAAAACTTACACAACAACAACAAAATATTTACAAAATGTACAAAATAAACAAGAATTAGTTGAGCTATCTGCAGATCGTTACAAACGATCTAGAGATAGCTCAACTGATCCAAATCAGTTTCTAATTAATTGTATATTCACATTAAAAGACACCTCTATAACTTTTCTTTTTTATATTGTACAATTTTTCTTCTTCTTATCGTGTCACTGATTCTTTCGAACCAAGTGTGGTGAAAGGATTTTAAGTGCGCCTCAAAGAGTGAAAAATCGGTTTGGTATGTCGTAACTTATTCCTTCTGACGACAATATAGCTATATCAAAATACATCTTATGAATCATGCTAGAAAAAAACTGGAGGATTTCTTTATCATAATTATAGCATTTGTGCAAACGCACACGCAAGGATACGTTTGAATAACGTTTAAAACGTATCTTTGCAGCTACAACAAAAAACGCAAAATACTATGTGCAAACAAAAACATTAAAAAGAAAGCGCTAAAATAAGTTTAAAATCGTGTGCAAAACAACAAGTCATAATTTTAAAAGCTTTTAGGTACGTTCGCAATTTCGCGTGATGGTAAATTACAGTTTTAAGTGAGATGGAAGAGGCACGAAGGGTTGTAGAGAGTAGAAACACGCCAGAAAGTTTCCAGGTACAAACAGGCCGCTTGAAGTATAATAATTTGATTAAATCTAGGTACCTACCTCTAAACTTAGGCATGAATTCAGTTTATTCATGATTTCAGATTCTTCTGTGAGCTCGCATCCAACTTTATCGGTGATAGAAAAACACAGCCTGCATATTTTTTCCATTGTTTAAATCAGGTTAGTTTATCGGTAGTATTCTTCAGTTTGTTGCGTTCGAGTTTACAGTCCACAAAATCTCATGATAAAAAAATACACAAAACATTTATTATAATCCCTAAAACATATTCAACTTAAACAATATCTTATCTACATATAAAACCTATTTAAACACAATTATCTTAAATAAACTGAAACAATTATTTATTTACATACTAATTTATATTCGTCACAATGCTTTAATAATCTCATTCGCGCCGCATTATCTTGAATTGAAACTGTACTTATTTATAACCGAGCGGGCACAAGTACAACAACCCGCGTAAAATGTAAACACGAAAACGTGGATGCGTAGATTGCGTAGTAAATAAAATACTACGCAGTTCACGCACACTGACTCAGAAGACAGAGCTGCGTGAAACGGAACGTAGAAGAAGCAGGCGAGCAGGCGAAATTAGGGCATTCAGGGCGTAACTAGGCTATAGCGCGGGATGGAAGGGAACGCCCATACGATTCCCCGTGCCCTGCCGAAGTTTCTGACGAGGATTTAAATTAAAATTTGACAGATCGTGGTCAAGTTTTTTTTTTTATAAATATTGCGGACAGTATTTGATGATTCTGAAGACATCGACCAAGTAAACCGATTTAGGGTTATTCTTCCTTTTTGCGGGATTCCACCAGTCATTTATATGACGTTATTTTTGTTATTTACGATTTTGACGTTTTCAAACGAGGGAGACGGAGAGACGGTTAGAAGGATTTGGTGGAGTCTTTTTCTCAGCAGTGGGACGATATGAGTAAGATAGAAAATGTGTCGTAGGCGAGAACCCTTATATAAAGTGCCTTTTCCCTGTCATCAAATGAAGAGATACTATAGCGATGGCCTCATAGTATTCAACAGCAATCAATAAGAGCTATATACGCGTACCTACTCACGTTTTATGGTGTTTCGGTATACTCGTAACTTTACCCCTTTTATGGCTCGAATTGAGAAACCTCCTCCTTTTCGAAGTCGGTTAAAAATGGGTCTAGGTTGCTTCGCTAAATATTTAAGTTGTTAAAAATATTACTTTGACTACAACATGTAAGTCCAGCATGCGTCACCACTTTCTGGATGAACCCTACACGCTTGCATAACGACCTAAAGTCTTCGCAGCGCGTGAGCTTTGAATTAAAGGTGAGTTATGTTATTTTCATTAATGTGTACCTACCACCTAAGATTACCAACCCGGTATTACTGCTTATGTAGGTACGTACAAAGGTGTCCCTCAGGAAAACATCCTAACTATATGGTAACTATTTAAGTACTTTAGATTTTTACATAGAAGATACCTATTTTTGTTTGAGCTTCGTAATAAAAATTATCAACATCATTTCAGGTGACTCTTACCTAGATAGAACAGCCAACGATCATAATAACTTGGTTCTTCCCGTTTTTTGTGTGTTCAAAAACAGGTGTAAGATGAAATCTTCTATCTTCGGTAGCTTGAATTAAATATTGTAGAACGCCGTTGTTGCCTTGACCGAAATATCCGACCTACCAAACTTCAGCCTTGTACAAGTGGGTCGCCGATTTGTATCGAACTCTAATGGCCGAGTGATTTACCGTTGCTGGTTTTTCTTTGACGCAAAGCAGACAGCAGATTTCCATGCGATTGGTTCGACGTTTTTCCATTTTATTAGAAATTTCATAAAAATCAGTTTAATAGTTTGGCCATGAAGTCTGTTTCTCAAGTTTTTTAAACTTAAATTATACTTCATTAGCATACACACAAAAAGTCGCAAAATACAAAAAAGTTGGTAAATAAATTATTTAAAAAAACCTATGTGCAATACCGTACGGTTGTAGACAATAAATATTGCGCATCGGCTTTTCGTCTTTGTAGAGCGCTATCTCTTTCTGACGCACACTACGCTCTATGAAGCCGAAATTAGCCGATGTGCAATATTTGTTGCCTACTTATACATCTGTCTGTCTCTGTAACTAATAAACTTGTCGACAGCGATATGTGAAAGCGGCGAGAGTTCAGGTGCGTCGACACCGGGCTCCGAGAAGGAAGTGGTACTCCCCTCCACGTCCAGTGCTGGCTTGACCCAGCATCCAGCGCGGCAAGCTGTCATGGACTTCCTGAGAGTAAACAAACAAAAAATCAAATAGTAATAAAAACACAAGCAAATATAACATGTAGTTCACCAAAGTCAATCGAGCACTGGTGATCTAGTGGCAGCAGTCCTGCCTCTAGATCCAGTGCGGCCTTGCAAGCCAAGTAAAAAAACTGCACCTAGTACAAAATATAACAGTAATTTTCATTTCTATATGAGCCGGTGTTAGGGCACCTCTGCGCAAAAAATTGCACCCAAGCAATTGCCTTTAGAGTCGCTTCAGCAAAATACATAGCGCGATCCTCCATGACCACGTTTTGACACGAGGCCAGCATCGTCGATCAAGTTTCGCACTAAATACCGGCTGATTGATAACTGATATGATTATTAAACTATAAAAACTACGTAACTTACTTCTGCTTGCGATCTGATGTCGTTATCAGTTGATAATAACGTATTTAGTAACTGGAAAAATTGCTCGCATGGTCTTAAAAGCCAAATGACTCAGTCCTACGATTTCAAGTTTTTTTTGTAAAGAACGTTATTATTATTAAACCTTTTTTGACTGAACTAAAATTAACATGATTTATTCTTATAACTACTAAGTTTAATGCACATCAGTTTCATCAGAGTGACGTCACAGCTGAGTATGACGCGTACTCCCTATCGATCGACCTTGGCCAAGCGAGGACCTACACCCCACAACCACCCACAGCGGCAGATACTGCTATTTGTGTTCATACTATTCTGTATTCTATACGAGAGTAATTGAAGATAACCTACATTTACCAGCATAATACGACTGGAATTGACAGACCCTGAACGACCAGTCTACGAATAAATATACGAAAGGCCTCCATTTTATCAATGCGAGCGATGTCATTCAATAACTCCACATCTGTTTATTGGTGTGTATTTACATTTCGTTTGTGTTTGTATTTTTTATGCTTTAACGGCCAATGGGGATTACAAATACTGATGGGGATAACTTATGGAGCAATGTTTTAACTTGATTAACTATCTAAAAGGTTAGTCGTGGGCCGCAGATGGACAAGAGTAGCCGAAGATCGTGGTGAATGGCAAAACAAATTGCGTGTGGCTTAAGTTTATGACGAAGCTTTCAGGGAGATCGCCCAATTTGCCTTTTAGATATTTAGGCTTCCCTCGCTCGAGCGATTATGGCTCATAATATCTAAGGGTCGTTGTTGTAGCTTACTAAAATTTAATTTGTGACAAAGAATGGGTACGGGGACCGCGGAGAGCGCCGGCTCGACCGACCGTGCAAAGTAATGATCACATGAAATCCCAGATCAAGAATTAAGAGCACTCTTGTTTTAGTAAACTGAGCGGAATAATAGCTGAAGTTTTGCGTCGCTAACAATAGCCCATACATCTAGCCCCAAATTAAGCAGAGATTGTACTATGATAACCAGATTACTGCTATAACATTTATACTTTTTTTTTGTAAATACATAAAGAATACAATATAACACCCAGACTGAGAACAAACATCTGTGTTCACCACACAAATATTCTCGGTGGGGATCGTGCCCACAACCTACGGCTCAGAAGGCAGAGCTACTACCAACTGAGCTGAGAGACTAGGTTTGGATGTATGGACTTCTTCAGGCTGATGATGATTATTCAGGTTTCAGCGGCCGCGAACGTGGTAGATGCAAAGGCCTCGTTTACTTGTTCTACTGTTATAAGCTTAAAACTTTTCCCAGCAGTTAGACGACATAGGCTAGGGAAAATAAATAAATATTATCAGAAGAACTATATAGGTACATATGGAAAGAGTACTTGCGATTGATGATGCGATGCGATATGGACAAAGACGTAGACATTTATTTATTTACTTTAAGCATACTTAAACCAGTAAAAACGAGTATTTATACTTAAAGAAGAAAGATACGAATAAAATAATAAATACACGATATCTATGCCATTATTTTTTTCTAGTTATTTGGTATGGCATTTCAAGGCTTTCTCTATGTAAGACATAGTGACATTGGTACTGGCCTCTCAGCTCAGTAATAGCTCTGCCTTTTGTAAATATTTGTTCTCAGTGGGTTCAATCCCCACCGAGAACAAAATGCCTGCCTGCTTTCAGTTGTCCGTTCTGTGTGTTTTGTTTGTTTAATCTGTCTTACTTATGTCAAATAAATGTATTTTCTTTCTTCTTTCTTTCTCTTTCTTATTTAAAAAATACTCAAAATCTTATTGGTTAGAGACCTATCAAAAATTAAGGAACAAAACACCCAGCAACAGATGGGGAACAATCACTAATTATTTAGCGAGTTTTATAGGTCGAGCCTGTGTGTGTTTCTACGACAAATAAACACGGTTCGATTAACGCAAGCTGTAAAAAGTTATTATCGAATAACAGCTGCTTTGAAAGAAACAATTACGTATTATTATTACGTATTGTTTTAGGTTGTTCACTGATAAAACAATAAAGAAAAAAAAATGCAAAGACCGACATCAGTGGCACATACAGAGAGAGGCTTAGACCCAGCAGTGAGTGAAGTCGGGCTGTGCAATGAATTTAAAGAGTTTTAACTTAATGTAAGACCCTCTCAGACTTTAAGCGAATTTCAATCTTGAAAAGTTTCACAAAACTCTTTAACAATTCAAGAAAAGCTCTTTGATCAAGTTTAAGCCGATAATAAAATGAGATGTACGATTTGAATGACAAATCAAAAGATGCCGGTTGAGACTCTGAAACGGTTTTTATACGTGTGGGGTATACCTGCAACGTTGGGAACTGCTCGTGGTAATCAGACAACAGGAAGTTTGGCAAAAAGTTTCGGTCTTTTCGTTTTCTGTGCGTTGATAGTTGATACTCAAAAGATGCCTCCTTATTCTATTTAAATTTTGTGACGGACGCACTTTAAGATCGGTGTTATGATTAGTCCGGTTTACGAAGCATTATTGTGCATGTTGTGGGCTTTGATTTGACGGAATTTAAAATTGCAAATATTGAACAATTTGTTCATGAGAGCGATACAGTTATTTCAATCAGAGACAGAGACTGCACAAATAATACAACGTTGCGCTATGAACGTAAGATTTGGACCGATTAGCATTTTATTAGCCTAGCACGAGCCTTAGAAGGCATACAAATTTGCAGATACTGCAGATACAATCTCTCAGCAACATAATGGCATTCTTTATTCAGGTTCATTCACAAACTAGAAGTGTGTGGTGTAAACGGAGAACGGATGTTTACTACGCCACCACGGATGGCAGTACTAAAAGCATTTGAAACCTGTTCTCTGTGGTTTGATTAATTAGAAACAAAACACCCGTCAAACATTGTAATTGTAAGCCAGTGTTGTTTAGACATGTTTTGTGGAATTGCAAAATTACAGACCAATATATATTTACCCTTGAGAACCGTTACTTTAATTTAATAATTTCTTAAATTTAGTGCAACTAGAGAAGACACCGTAAATTCCTACTTTGTCTCGTTCAACTGCGGCGATCGCGCCGCACCTCACTCAGTCGCCTCAGTCGCTCTCTCTCGAAAACGCGTAAGTGCCGTGATTTACATGGCGCTTAAGACCTTTTTGCCGAGAACAAATTACGAAGAATAGGACAATTCAGTTATTTGACGTAGCTTCTCTAGTGCGTAGTACTTATATCTCGATGGTAAAATCACTATTATTTGTCGACTTATCGAAGGCCGTATGGATGTTCTGTAGGCCTAACGTGAGCTCTGTCTGGCTCTATCTCTGGTTCTGGTTTTAAGTCTGTGTGAGTGCTCTGCTCACCAGTGCATTACACTGTGTGTGTGACGTTTTAACGTTGAATTTATTTAGTCAACACTCACACAGACTCAAAACCATAACCAGGGACAGAGCCAGATAGAGATCATGGTAGGCCTACAGTTCGCATTCATTCAGTTCAAAATTTTTATAATGTCCCGAGCGGGATTTGATCCCGCGACCTTCTTTGATCTACGGGGCTGCGCTGACCGCTGTGTATTATAATTTATTAGATTAATATTATACTATATATTTTTTAAATAATAAAACTTTCTTCGAATTGACTCTAGAAACTTGCCGTGGACCTTCCAGACTTATTCGTGAAATAAATTGATCTGCATTATCGTGCGCATTCGTGATTTGTGAGTGTCCTATATTTGGAGCGCGTGGCCGGAGTCCCTTTGTTGTTCATTCAAGAATTTTTATTCCCGAAAGGTTGTCGGTTCTTCGAGTTATATGACCTGCCGATTGCCACTTCAATTTACTATTTCCACGAGCTATGGCGGTGACCTTGGTTTTTCTACAGATATCCTAGCATAATAAAAGTACAATGTAACAGTTACTAATTATTACTTACTTTAATACATGGCAAGTAACAATAATAGAAGATATTAAAAATGAAAAAATCTTAACTAATGGGAGGTATGAAACAGTTTTTTATTTTTTATCAATTGGTTGATATCAGGTTTGATAGAAGACATTTGAAGTCTCATATCAGGTTCGGCGTCCAGTCTATTGCGACATTTTTTTGTCGTGGCTGCATAGGTTGAGAATCCTGTTTCGCACAAATATGTTGTTGGGAACGGGAGAAGAATATTCAGAGCCATTCTGGAGGTTTTCTCCCCGCATATTTGTTCGATATGCAATGACGTACTTTCTACCGTAAATTTGATAAAGTATCAAGGTACTTTCCAAGTAGGTGTAGTATAAATAATATTTTGGCTAGTAATAATAGGTAGATAGAAGATAGAGGTAGTACAGTAGGATACAGAGGTAGTACAGTAGAATGACGCTTACTGCAAGGACATAAGAGCTAGCAGTGTATAGTCACGTATCCTTGTGTACTTACTAGGGATCTATACCTTATCAGTGGATGATTATGATGGGGAAGTGGAGTCCAACCAAGCTCTGTTTTCATAGTAACATCAGCTCCAATACTGAGCAAATAGCATATAGCTTCTATGTGGTTTCCGTACACTGAGAAAAATGGATTTCTGGCTTAAGATGAATTCCACCTTTGACGGCTGAATTGTAATGACGCGAGGCGATTTTGAAACGCTTACGGTTAATTTGACTTTATATTCGTTTGCGATAAACTGGTACGTCTCTTATGATAAACACGAACCGTCTCGAATGACTTACCGTAAGGTAGTCTTGGAATCCAACTTAACACTGTTAATACAGCAGTAATGGACTATTGAAAACGCTTTAAATTTACGACGTTGAATATTTGTTGAATATCACCGTAATTAAGGCAAAATTTAACTTAAATTAAGGCGATATATGCTTTAATAAAAACTAAACAAACGTAAACCTAAGTCATAAGCAAACTTTCGAAAGCGGCATAAATTATCTTAAGTATGACAATATTCACCTTACAATAAGGCAGAATATACTTTAGTCACAAAAATTTGAACGTAAACTTAAAAAGTCTTTCAGCGACGTATGAATTCGGCAACTTAGAGGTATAATGTGGCCACATTTGCCCTATTATAAGGCCAAATATGCTCAGGTTTCGACGAATCAAATGGTAACATTAGGTTTTATAACGGCATACATATAAACGTAAATATGGCAATATTCATCTTTTCATAAGGCAATACATGCTCAAGATATCGACTGGTTAAACGGTAACATTACGTCAAATAACGACTTACATACTTGGTCAATATAACCGTAAATTTGGTGATATTAGTGTTATCATCAGGCGAAATACGATCAAGTTACGACTAATCAAACGGTGAATAACATCATAAAACGATTTACTTATTCGGTTAATTAAACCGTAGATAAGACAACAATCACCTTATGGTAGGGCGGATGATACTTTAGTTACTATTTAATCAAACGTTTAAAAAGTCTGATAACGCCATACATATTTGGCCAATTTAACCGTAAATTTGGCAATATTTACCGTATCTTAAGGCGAAATACGATCGAGTTAAGACGAACCAAACGGTGAAATAACTTCATTTAATGACTTTCATATTCAGTAAATGAAACCGTAGATATAACAATATTCACCTTAAGATAGGGCGGATGGTACTTGAGATATTATATAGTCAAACTTTAAAAAAGCCTAATAACGGCATACATATTTGGCTAATATAACCGTAAATTTAGCAATATTTTCCTATATTAAAGGCTCATTAATGCTCAAGTTACGACTGATCAAATGGTCAAATAACGTCATCTGGTGACTTAAATATTCTGTGAATGAAACCGTAGATATGGCAATGTTCGACGGATAATACTTTCGTAACTATTTATACAAACGTTTAAAACCTACATAAGTACGATCCTAGGTAATAGATAGGTAGGCAGATTTGTACATTACCTACCTAAATACTTAAGTAGGTACTCACTTAAGTGTCACTACCCACTTAAGTGTTTCATTGTGTTTTATTAGGGAGGTTCCTATTGAATCATAGCGCTGTTTAATAAAACCCATTAATAGCTGTTCCATTGAAAAAAGTTTGTTACGCTCTATGACTCCTTGTTGATTCAAAGGCAGAACCCTCGCTTCTACACACAAGCCCTGTTCTCCTGTAGGTAGGTATATACTTAGATCAAGCGAAGAACCCAAACCAGTGTCTACAAAAATTTGATACCTATTTAGGTAATATAGGTCTCAGCTACCTGTTTCCCATATTACCAAGCTTTGCTTAGTTTATGGCTAGATTGTGTTGTGTGGAATGTCCGCAAATATTTGTATATAATTTGGTGGAAGAAAAGTCTATTTTACTCAGTTTTATTATTTTAACGACTTTCAGTCAATTGGTGGGTTAAGTTTAAAAAAACTCTCTATCTCTCGGCGAGATACACCTTTGTAAGGCACTTGTCGTTGGTAAAACGAAAATCTCAATAATGCTGCCAGCTACACAAATAACCTTGGTTCGTATAACTGTATGAGAGAGAGTATATAAACTTGAAAACCCAACGACAAAACTGCTGAACCGATTATGATGAAATTTCTATGGGACTAATCTGAAAGTAAAGTTAAGATATAATTTTTCAAATCAGTTTATGAGTTATGTGGTAACAAACAAAAAAAAAACAAATATCCGTGAAAACACCCATTTAGAATCTTTCCCTGAGTTTACTCGCTTTTTGGTTGGAACCCTGACGAACCACATTCAATACCTACTTTTGCTCTGTGCTGTGTGCTAACTACACGAACTATGCTTGGAGTATACGCCAATCGACACACACATGACACAGGCAGTTAGTAATGCAGTACAGTTTTGGCTTAAAGACTACGTATACTTAGCATATTTTTGATTGGCCTCTCAGCTCAGTTGGTAGGATCTCTGTCTTTTGCGGCGTAGGTCGTGGGTTCGATCCCCACCGAGAACAAAATACTTGTGGTGAACACAGTTGTTTTTTTCTCTGTTGGGGCATTATATTGTATTCTAAGATGTATTTACAAAAAAAATGTGTGTTAAGTATTATATCAGCTATCTGGTTCCCATAGTAAGCTCTGCTTAGTTTGGGACTAGATAATGTTGAGTAGATTGTCTTGAATATCTATTTATTATTATTTTGTTATTTTTAACACCCACCACTAGCATAATCTGCAGTAATCGAGTTGGCAGCACTGCCCACGAGGCCACGAGCGCGTAACGACTTGTTTCATTCGTCAGTTTGGTTTGACTTTGGACGGAGTGTTTGGTTTAGTTCTGAGTCATTCAAAGTTTATTTTGCGGGTTTTATTTATTTTCCCTCATTTTCTGAACGCTGCTGGCTGTGTCAGTGTATGGAAGCACAGACAAACAGATGTAGAGAGGTCCAAGACAGAACTATCAGCAGCAACCAACCAGACAAACATCTTCGTGCTTCGAACGTGGCAGACCAGAATCCCACAGATTTATTAACAAAATGGGGCAATCACCTGATTGATACGTCATTTCGAGGTAAGTAGAGTACCTGTATCAAACTCAGTTATTCCCTAATGTTTTTGAACCTAATCATGTTTTGTATTTGATAAGTTTAGGTACTTAATCCCTAGATTCTGGTTGTGTTAGAAACACGAACGAAAAATGATTTATAAAAATATGTACTTAGTGTTTTCAGTTTTGAACTTTTGCATTTAATTTTGTAAATTGGTACAAAAGAGTTTTTAAACTTAGGAAAATTAATTATTTATTTTTTTCAGATAAGGTGTACTTTACATAATACGCAAAGAGGACGGGCTACTTAACAGGCTGTTAATGGCTTCCTGGATTCCAAACAAAGAAAATAATTGGCCCATTTGGACTCTGGGCTAGAAGTAAATCCAAACACCAAACTTCAATGGAGTGATTTCAATCATGGGCACGCGGTATTGGAGAACCATTTAAAAAGGATTATAGCTGTAAGTACTTGTCATTTGCTATCAGTGATTCAAACGACCTCTCTGACTTAGAACCTACAATGCCAGGCCGACCTGTCCTCTAATAGACCTGTGGTCGTAGTTTGGTTAGATAAACATAATACCTACTTGTACTAATTACCATCATAGAACGCTCTACTTTGTGTGCGATAACTATTTCCTAAAAAATACATTATTTTATTTCAGATATTGTAATCCGGTTGAGAAGGCTTCACTTGCAATAACGGATGCCGAGGAAGGAGCTACGCCATGAGAGGAGCTAGCCTGTGGGCAATAACAGCAAATGCGTGCCTACAAAAGCTTTACAACGAAAAGGGCATTCTCCAAGACGATTTTATCTTGTTTTAAGTATCTAAAAAGTTAATTACTTATCTAAATTGATTTTCTAATACAAATTTATAGATTTTTATTGAATGGTTTTATTGCAATACCACTATTATTTATATAAGATGCAAAAGCTATCGACTTATTTATTAGGCTAGGTTGAGAAAATACTAGTCTATCTAGTTCATATCTTTGGTAACCTGTAATCAGTTATTATTGAGGTGCTTTATAAATTTTTGTTCTATTAATTTCAGAAGCTTACAAAGACTGGGAGAACAGCTTTCTGAGGCAGCAGGCTACGCTGTTCACTGAAGGCATGTTTGGCTGATCTATTATCATAAGGTTCATGTGAAGGATATTGGCCCGCGTTACCTAAGAGTGACCTTTGAGCGGCCCAATGCCCTTAATATGAACTAAATGATAGTAAAGCAAGTCAATCATGCCCTTAGGGAACAGCGTTACTAGCCATTGAAAGGCTTTTTTCCGGTCTTTATAAAACGTTTCTGCTCGTAAAGAAAGCACAAATTACCGCACGATACGGCTAGCCTAATCGTATGAAACATTCTAAAATAACTTCTAGAAGGCAAATACGACTAAGTAAATGTTGAAAACGCTTAATGCTTAGGTTAAACCCATATTAAGTAAAGACGTAAAACACCTTACTAGAAGAGAATTACGACTTAAAAAAACATCAATATCGGTTAATGAACAGGTTAAAATACAGTAAGGTAAGACGTACGATGTCTTACTAGAAGTTGATTATGACTTAGTAAACAGGTTTAACTACAGTAAGGTAAGACGTACGATGTCTTACAAAAAGTCGATTACGACTTAGTAAACTTTGAAAACGCTTAATGAACAGATTAAACTACAGTAAGATAAGACGTACAACGCCTTGCTAGAAGGCGATTACGACTTAGTAAACGTTGACAACGCTTAGTGGACAGGTTAAACCCACAGTAAGTAAAGACTTAAAACGCCTTTCTAGAAGCGAATTACGATTTATGAAACGTTCAAAACTCTTAGTGGATCGGTTAAATTGCAGCGAATAAAAGTATAAAACACCTTACTAAAAGTCTATTATGCCTTAGGAAGCAGTCAATAAATATTCAAAACACTTTGTGAACAAATTAAACCGCAGTAAAAAAGGCGTAAAACGCCTTACTAGAAGTTAATTAGGGCGCAATGATACGTCGGATATTACTCTAGGAAAGATTTACGTGTGTGACCCAAGCACCTTCTTTACCGTTTATATCGCCTTACCGGAAGTTAAATCCCATCGTCAGTTCGTCGATCCTTTCTCACTTACCACGTTAATAGCTTTTTATTTAAGGCTAATTTGTAAAAAAATACGTCTAAAACACACATTAGAGAGTATAATGCTGCTTATTTGTTGCGCCTCACGCTTAAGGCGTAAAACGCCTCCAACCTAGGAAGGCGTTTTTCGTCCAAGTACGCTTGGTCGTTTTTTCGCCTTCATTACGAATAAATCCACCCTAATTACGATATTTTCAGCTTTACATTTTTCTCAGTGTAAGCAGCTCGGTGCAACATGGTATATCCATCAGAGTCTTGTACATTTAGGAGACTTGGTTCCGATGAAAGTAGCTGTTTCAATGTACTTGTTTGGCCATTTTCTGCTGCCCACAAAGCATGATCCTTGGTATTTGCTGTAACAAACTTGAAATGGTAAAATACAATTAAAATGTGCATAATCTAGCTAGACAAATTCCATGTAGAATGTTATAAAATTAAATAATCTTACAAAAATTCTACATCAAATTTGGCTTTTGGAATAGGCACTTAGCATTTAGATAAAGAGACATACCTTTTGGATCTTTCACAGCATCGACATCTTGATCGGCATCATCCCAGCCTGATACAAACATTCCAGAAACAAACGAGGAGTGGTTCAAATAAAATCAATAACTTCTTATAAGCGTAGGTAGATAAGAGTATGAAAAAAACTAGAAGTCATGTTTTCTCGCTTTTCTTTGAATAATAACATGCTAACCGAGTTCATAATTATTGGAAAAAAAATGAGTCAAATGGGTATAGGCAGTTTGTTGAATTGGTAAACTTGATGGAGTCAAAAGTGTTTGTTTAAAATTTTCATTAAAATCTAATATTACTTACTAGTTACACAAAAATCTAATAACACCCAGACAAAGATCTGAGTTCACCACACAAATATTTGTTCTCGGTCGGGATCAAGCCCACGACCTACGGCGCAGAAGGCAGAGCTACTACTCAAACTCAAACTCAATAAAATTGAATTCAATACAATTACAAGAATCACTTTGAAACGTCTTAAAGCTAGGTGAGTCTAGGTGCCAGTTCCACGCGACCAAGCCTAGAAGAACAGGCAACAAACTACGGTTCCTACCGTTTTTTTATATGATCCTTTTAGAGAGGCCAGTCAAATCCTCTAATTCATGGAAAAAACGAAGAACGGTACATGAACCCCCAGAATTGATGAAATTCATAAGGATTTTGATTGTATCTAGACCTCACGTTATAACTTGGAGTTTGAAGATTTTTTTTAGTTTTTTATGTAATTAGCTTTATGTAGCTAGTTCCATTGAACAAGCCTAAGGCCCACACGATATGTGGGCCATATTGTGAAGTGGTAACCATCACCTATAACAAATCAATGCTTCATAGGTCACGCACGTGAGGAACGTTCCCTACGATGCACTGCCCTACGTCCATCAACTGGAGGCCAATATTCGTTTGTTTATTGTAGGTGTAATCAGTTTATCGTCCTTGTTATTTCACTACATCGATTTTGATTTAACCCACTTATGTGAGTGATAAAGAATGGCTGTAGTAAAGTTGGAAAAAATGTGACTCATAATAAATACATTGTAATAATGAATAACATTAATTTTTATTTACAACAGAATATACATTATTTACAAAAACTATTATTATACAACATGAAATAATTAAAAAGAAAATATAAAAATTACATTTTAGGAGCGGATTACAAGAACTGCGTACTTAAATTTTTCGAAGAGAAAAATTCATAGGTGCAAGACTGGATTTTAACCCGTTACCTTAGGATTGGAAGGCCGGGTTGCTACCATTAGACTACTAATGGTCATGCTAATCCATGCATAGTGAATAACAATATATGTTAATGCAGAGCATAATACCATAGTTATTATCAACTAATGTATCCACTGACAATATTTACTTTGAATAATTGAAAATGAAAATACTTGCCACCAATCCTTAATAAGTAATAAGGTATCACAAACATCATTCCATGTTGAATCCAGTATAAAGCAGCTTCTGCCAAGATCTGGAATAAGAGCATGTTTTATTAAATAAATAAATAAATATTGTGGACAATTCACACAACACTACCCAGCCCCAAACTAAGCAGAGCTTGTAATATGGGAACCAGATAGCTGATATCACAAAGAGAATTTTGAAGTACTTTGCTGTGAGTTAACGTCGTATTTCTAGACTGGTGCATTAGAGATGCACCAGTCTAAAAATACGTTGGTGTTAATTGTTTCTCGGACAACTTTATAGTAAAATACTTGCACCTGAAAACCTTTTTAGTAGGTACCTTAGTCGTGATCACATCCATTGACCAATGTCCTCTCTGGCAGGTGACCAACCCCAAGCGTATCGCCACCGCCGTCGAGAAGAAGGCCTGCAACTGCCTCTTGCTGAAGGTCAACCAGATCGGAAGCGTCACTGAGTCTATTGACGCACATCTGCTCGCTAAGAAGAATGGATGGGGCACCATGGTCTCTCACAGGTACTATTTTTTACTATATTATTTATTTTCTGCTTTATAGCGCGTAGTGTGCGTCAGAAAGAGTTCGCTCTACGAAAGCAGATAGCCGATGTGCAATATTTATTTATTGTACTTTGTATTTTTTTATGATGATGATTTTATCATTAAGACGATAAACACGGAAAAATTTTTCGCTCGCACACTTTGACCTATTGAAAGATATAAAACCACTGAACTTATTCATGACGTAGATAGCAACTATTTTGTGCTCAATCCAATTGCTAACCTATCACGTTTTCCCACCTTAAAGTTTACGAAACCGGAAAGGCAATCTTCTGTTCAAAGAACCAGCCACAAGTACTTAACAATGTGACTAAAGAGCAATGCATTTCCCCAGGTCTGGAGAGACAGAAGACACGTTCATCGCTGACCTTGTAGTCGGCCTGTCCACGGGACAGATCAAAACTGGAGCGCCGTGCCCTTGGTAAATATCCCGTTGTTTCATAAAAATAGTGTTCTAGTGTTTTAGTGTTGTGTGTGTTGTATTTATTATCTGAATGAGTCTATAAACATGCAAACATTACTATTGGTACGAAACGCAGAACCGATTATGATTAAAATAAGTAAATTTATAAGAATCCACTGACAGATTCTGTTTGCTGGTGGGTGGCGTGCTGAATTTTAATCGCGAGTGCTTCCATTTCGTTCTGCCTAATAAACTATTACTGTCGTCGCTAAAGCTTTGGGCACACCAACGCCTTCAAACTAGGCGAGCGTGCACGGCGGCTATTAGAGCCATATGCTTGCTCCATCAGCTAGGTGTATAAATAAAAAATAAATAGCTTAGATTTGAGAAAAAAATATAAAAAATATTTTTATTCAGTTGTATCACAAGAACCACTTGGTAAATCTAGGTTTCAGTTCGACGTCACCAAGTCTACATTCAGAAATTTTCTTTCTGAATTTCCGAAGAAAGAATAGTAAAAAATGGTTCACAAAAATCGTTGACCTTCGTTTGAAATTTTATCCTATGGTAACATGAAAGGTCAATCTACCGATATAAGGTTTCAGCTCTTTGGACAAGATATTTACTATATCTCAGGATTCCTTCATTCAATTCAAGTATCTGCCCACTCCATTACCAAATCAAACACTTTCAGCCGATGTCACCACCTTGACCCATGAAACCCATGCGAGACTACGTACTTCTCGGGAATTGGAGAAAACTTATTTTGACATCTGTGGCCTGTTGAGATGTTAAAGCTGGGTCATCTAAAACACATGTGCACAGTTATGTACAGTCGCGCGAAAATGTTTGTCACCTTAGAGTCGGTGTTCGCTTGCACCAGTGCCTTGATCATGAACACCATTTTGATATAATTTGTGACGTTAACTTATCGGTGTATTCTGTCTATTCAGTTTCAAAACGTAGTATGTGATCATGATACGTTGAACAATCCAAGTTGAAAATTGACGAACATTTTCATTCCGCCAAGACTGTTAGGTAGGTACTGTACAAATAATTTACTCTATTTCTGAGCATTTGGGTAGGTAATTTAAATTTAGAAATTCTAACAATGGCTTTTCTCGTATTTCCCTTTACCAAGGAAGCTGGAAACCCAACTTCAGCAAGAAGATAATTAGAGCTTAAATGTTGTTTACACCCTTTTAATATTGTGTAGACTTTCATCATTCAACAAGAATGTAGGCATAACATTAAAATAAGTTTTTTGAGTCTGTAAGCTGTTTTTAAAGTTATTTATTGTATGCTTTACCAATAATTATGGCATCGGACATGCTCAACGTTAATAATCAAGTTTTCACTTCTGCCGGCACTCCCGGAGTGCAACCCGTATTTTTTTTACTAGAGACCGATTTTGAATCTTATATTTTTGTAAGGATATGTTATACAGGGCATTATTAGCTGCAAATACTCAGGAATTAGGTTCAACAAATAAAATAAAAAATATTGATGAAATGATTTTTTTTAAGCTTTGATTTAAGTTTCTGTATCATTTTTTTTTTTAATTTCTTTACGGCTATTGCATAATGATTGCCATGGAGAACAGGACGATGACCCACCCAGACGGTGACTGAACGCAGAGTGTCGCAGGGTAGACACTGAATCTGTGCGTTCAACAAAAGCCCTCAGTCCAAAGCCCTTGGATCATTCTGTACGAGATCAGACGCAGATTATGGTAAAGTTGGTATTGAACGGGATGTAGTTTATCTAAGAGTTAGTAGGGCGTCGAGGTGATCTTGAGTTTGTTTGGGTTCGTTTTATCTCTGGCGCGGGTGTTGTTTTCAGTTTATTTTATAATAGTGATACATCTGATTAGCCTACTTGCCGTCAAAACACTATAATCCAGTAATTTCGTTTTTACGAACTGTTCGTATCATACACTGCATTATTCATAACAGTGACAACGGAGGCTGTCACCTCTTCGGGTGGCGCATCCTGAGGTGTAGTAAACACTTCCAAAACAAATGGAACTGAAAAGGCAAGTTCAAATTCGCATTAGCATTGCTATTCAGCGTAGCAATGCAACCAGCGTCTTGTGTTCGCTTCCTTCTGGCACTGATTTGGATCAGCTGAGCTATCTGTAGATCGTTTGTTAGTCTGCAGATAGCTCAACTGTTTCTTGTGTAAGTACTTTGTACATTTTGTAATTATTTGTTTAGTGAGGTTTTAGTGGTATCACAAGGACACTTTGAAACGTCTTAAAGCAAAATGTATGGAAAAAAACAGAAAGGAAAAGTACGTATTCCGATAATAATGTAATAAGTACTAAATACTGTAATAAGTAAATACTATCAATAATAAAAAGCATAAATTATGTAGAAATTTGTTTGTTATTTATTAATTAATCAAAAAAATAAATATCAATTCCTAAGTTTGGTGTATGGTGTGTAAAAAAATCATTACATGTTCAGTTACAATCATTTTACATCGTATTTGGCTAGATTTATCTAAAAAACTTAAATCTTAGACTTTTTAAATAAGGTAAATCTAAAAATAAAATTTCAAAAACCTAAGCATATTATTTTATCAGGCTAAATAAAACTAAAATACTATTTAAGAATCTAATTATATTTTTCCTCTACATAGATGCCTATATCGTAGCTAAGACCACTTCCCCTTTCCGACTTGAGTCGTAGGTTCACGTACGAGTAGCCGACCCCACCAGCTGTTATGTTAATTGAAGACTTGGAGTGGAGGTTATCTAACGCCTGGATGCCCTGGAAAATAAAAAAACATTCGTTATGACCAAAAGGGCAAGACGAAATGTTGATTTCGTTTCGCCTATTTGTCTCTCTCTATTGTATGGAGCTGTTTATGCACGGTAAGTTCAAAAGTCAGTAGCGGCGCTGGGGCGTCATTCTCGCGCCGACCGGGATTATTTTACGGTGGAGATGTCGTCATAGGTCGGTCGAAAAGTCGTGACAACCATCTTGGCGTATTCTCACGATTTCTTCCTTCAATTTTCTCGGTCGAAGTTCATGCGAGACACAACGTCTAGTCCGGACTAGCCGAGACAGAACTAGGAGTGGGTTGGAACAGGTAAAATAAGAAACCTGTTCCGCCTGTTCCAGTTCCAGTAAAACAACAGTTCCAAAAACCTGTTCCAAAATAACAACTGGTTGTGTTGCATGCAACATAGTATTTTCCGAACGCAACACCTGTTCTCTGCTTGTAACAGGCTATCTCGTTCTAACAAAGGTAAGATGCGTAAGCTAGAATAGAGAAGAGCATGTTCCGTGCGTGGCGTCTCCTTCTAACAAAAGTAATCTCCATAAGCTAGAATAAAGAGACGCATGTTTCGGCATGTTGTGGAATGGAACTGGAACTGGAACAGGCAGGGAACAGGCTCTCATTGGTTGGCTTAGACAACAGTTCCAAGCTGTTATTTTAAAACACCTGTTATTTTGTTATCTGTTCCGATATATATGCCTCCCATGTTCCGTGCGTGGCGTCTCCTTCTAACAAAAGTAATCTCCATAAGCTAGAATAAAGAGACGCATGTTTCGGCAGATTCGGGCTGTTGTGGAATGGAACTGGAACAGGTTCTCAGTGGTTTAGACAACAGTTCCAAGCTGTTGTTTTAAAAAACCTGTTATTTTTACCTGTTCCGATATATATGCCTCACTCCTAGACAGAACTCACAGAACGCAGTATTCGAGATCTCTTGAATTGGATAATCGTTTGACAAACACAATATTATTTTCAGCAAAATTCTATTTTATTGCTTCTTTTCCAAGAGAGAATGGATGATTTCCTTAAGTAATTCATGGACGACCTCATCGTAGAATCCTCGACAGCTACGGAAAACGTAGAAAAAATGCGGAGTTGTGCAATGCCTTTGAGCTCTCCGATTATGCTTAAAAGAATCACTTTAAGCTAAGTAAAGCATTGGCCTGGGAACTCATCGAAGATATTGTGCGGTCCCTACTTGCAGCAGAGAAAGATTTCCACTAAATCAAAGGTATAATTTGGTAACTTAACCTCTTACCAACCAAATATAATTCAATGGTGAGGAACCTTTGGTGGATATGATATGCCTCATAACAGCATAATAAGACAAGTCCCTACCTATAAGGCCTTACCGAAAATAATAAGTTAAATTAGTACACTGTTCTGCCATTGTGGATTACAAACTAAGTATTATTTTATGACAATTTCATTATTTTTCTAGGTCTTCATCACATTATACTTCTAGGGCACAGGGAGCTAGTCAGTATCGGCTATGGCTATATAGGCATCCTAATGGATCTGTCATATCTTCAGTATCAAGAGAATTCAATAAAATATGGGTACACTTCCCAACAACCCCCGATGAGGCAGTATCTGAAGATTGGGGAAGGTTTTTCAAGAGCTTCAGGACCTTCCACAAAACGGCATGAACAGTAAACTCATAATAAAAGATAAATTGTAAATGTCTCTGTGTGCAATGAAGAATTATGAATTATAATAGGATGAATATAAGTGCAGATATATATTAAATCAATGCTCTGATAAAAGCTTGTCTTTTTAATCATTATCATTTAAATACAAGAGATTTCATTACAATTCTTACCATACTTGAAAATTGGAATAGAGAACTTACATACAATCAAAATAGAAAATAACCTACGTTATTAGAAAAATATCATAAGACTGATGGTTCTCAAACAGTCTCTACCTAGAAATAAATAATATTTATATACCTACTCACGAGAGGAAAAAATTTAATAAACTGAATAAAAACCACATCTTTATTTACACCATTACTTTATTTATAAACATAATAACAAAATTCACATGAAACCGTTGGGCTATTCGCAGACTGTTGCAAATAATGCCACAAGCTTGGTGGTTTGTACAGGTAGAAAAAATATAAATTGTTGCATAATAGTACATATATAATTTCCAGCACTATTTTTATTCAACCATAACAGGGCTTTGCAGTAAATTTTCTTTTGGCTTCACCAACCATTCCCTATTAGTTTTTTCAGATTTTCCTGCAACAAAATAAATACAAATATGAATAAAAGTACTTACATACAGGCCTTTTCATCTATTGTAGATGATATAAATAAGCCTCAGGGGCTAAACTGGTGATTACACTCGCGGAACTTTATAGTGCCTGGAACAATTTAACTGAATAAATACAATTTTGATTTGATTTTAGATGGAATAGGCTTGCCCAGCACCTATACCAAGTAAATAGGTACCTAATGCATCAAAACATCAAAACTAAAGATTTGGACAACTAAATAGGATTCAATGAGACAGTGAACAATTATTATGATTGACAGGGATTTACACGATGATTTTAGTAAAATATAACAGTGTACGTCTACTGCTGCTCTTTATACCCTAGTCTCATCTGCTGTTTGAGTAAAAAACCTCTATTCAGTTTCATTCGGTAGTTTTTCTTGCTAGTGTTTGTTGGTTGGTACACTTCCAAATAATAAATAAATAAATAAATATTGTGGACAATTCACACAACACTACCCAGCCCCAAACTAAGCAGAGCTTGTAATATGGGAACCAGATAGCTGATATAATACTTGAATACATTTTTTTTTTGTAAATACATACTTAGAATACAATACAACACCCAGACAGAGAACAAATATTTATGTTTGCCACACAAATATTTGTTCTCGGTGGGGATCGAACCCACGACCTACGGCGCAGAAGGCAGAGCTACTACCAACTGAGCTAGAGGCCAGTCTAATACCTCATAAACACTTTGGAAATAACACAACGAGCCCCACTTATTATAGTTTTGTCCTTATTGCAAATATTTTGGGGATAAAATCATTTATTTACTTTTGTACAAAAAACACAATCAAAACTAATTCTTCTTCTTCGTTGTGGTTTGAGTGTTGCCCGCTAGTGAAATGTATTTCAGTTAGTTCAATAAAAAAAAATGAATATTATTAACTACATTTGTTTTTTTCTGTTCTGTAAAAGCTGTTTTAAGCTAATAGTAGTAGGCAAATTAAAATAGTTGCTATATTATTTTTCTTTGGGTGGATGAAAATTCATCATCATGATTTTCTTGTCCTTGTCCCACTTCATGTGGGGTCAGCCGGTCTACTCTTGAACGCGATTCCGATCCCAATCTTCTTCTTCTTTTTCTTAATGAATGGCATCTGTGCTTTTCGGATCAATTTTGCCAGTGTCGAGTAGTTTAATGAGAATGATAATATATTACATAGATAAAATACTTTTCCGTTCTGTCGAGTCAGTCAAAGTCGAGTCGGCCCTACTCTAATTGTCTTTGGAAGAAAGATGGCCGTTTCTTCCATATCCATCTGAAACATTTTCGATCAAATCTGAATATCACATAATACACTTGAATTCCAACTGCTAACACTTTGAGCTAAAACCTCAAGTAATGTTTGTTAAAATACCACCGAAATTACACAACAGAACTCAAAATAACACCAGAAAAACAATTAAAATCAAAAAGCTATGTGACTTCCCGAAATGACAAAAAACGAATCCCGATCCCAATCTTAAGTTTGGACGGAATTTTGACAGAAATCCTATGGGCAAAAATCGGCATGAAGAATTATTCAAACAAATCAAAGGCGTGGGTTCGATCCCCACCGAGAACAAATATTTGTGTGGTGAACGCAGATGTTTGTTCTATGTCTGGGTGTTATATTGTATTCTATGTATGTATTTACAAAAAAAAAGGATTATTTAAGTAATGTATCAGCTATCTGGTTCCCATAATACAAGCTCTGCTTAGTTTGGGGCTAGATAGTGTTGTGTGGATTGTCCGCATTATTTATTTGTTTATTATTTATTTTAGTTTGTACAGTTTGAATAACGTGATATAGACAACTTTGTTGCTATTAAGAACTATTCTACTTCGAGGCTAAAAATAAAATATTAGTTACGAGTAAGTCCTCCAACTGCTAGATCTAGAGTTTTATCGTTAGATAGAATTAAATAGCAACACCGATGAAGTATGCGCCGAATTACGTTCCGTTATTAGTCAGTTTGATATAATAAACTTGAATTTTGAAATTTTGACCTATAAACTCAATTTTTCCCAACATTTTAGCTTTGTTTAAACGTAATTCAATTGTAGTAACAAATTGAAATATCATTTGATAAATAATTGAACAAAACACTAGGATAATAGTAAATGACCGATCGATTAATCGTTCGATTATTGGATAAGCGTGTAACGTAACGCATCTCGTGTTGAAAAATATGCCATCAACAGAGATAGATGTCATATTTCACTGAGAATTGGCTTTTTGAGTATAGACAGACATTTTTCACTCGGGATAGCTTATGTTTGTCAGAGATCAATAGGCCGAGATCTTTTAGGGACATTGAAAATCCTGGTCGGCCCGAGAATCATGCCCCTGGTGCTACTGACCTCAAAATTAGCGTACAAATGTACTCGTACAGACTTCAACGCTGTACTTATTTCAAATCAATTTACTTCGGGTTTTCAGGTCAGGTCTATAAAGTCTCATAGAGTCGTTGTTTTTTTTGCTGCTAAATTTTCCTTCAAATCAATGATTGCTCCAATTATGCTTTAAATGTTGGCGTTTTCAGAATTCGCAATTTCCATATGAGGAAGCTGGAGACATGCACATCAGTTCAACTTAGATTAAATGACGGCAAAAAAGGTAAACCACTCAGCATTTATTTTATCTTTGTAACTGCCTGGATGGTGTCTGAACGTTTAACCACTCTATCACTTCACCAAGTCAAGTCGTTAAAAAACTATAAAAAACATAATAAGCTTACCAAACGTTTTTTTGTCTTGTATCGATACTAGGTGATTTTTAACACTCTTGGCGGATATCAGTTACCGGCATGTCCTAGAAGCTTAAGGGTTTTTATAATAATAGAGAGCTGTTTGAGTAGGGTTTTTGTTAATTAATTACTATTATTCTTGACTATTATAAATAAATAAATAAATATTAAAGACAATCCACACAACACTATCTAGCCCCAAACTAAGCAGAGCTTGTACTATGGGAACCAGATAGCTGATATAAACTTATTTGACTTTATTTTAAATTGTTGTTTAATTTTGTATCAATCAATCAAATTATTTATATGTATTGGTACCTACCTAATCTTCATTTATTTTTAATACGAACCTTTTGCAAGTCTGTCTCTGCTCCGGCGAAGTATGTGAGTCGGATTCTATTTTCTTAAGGACCACCATTTACCATACCTCATGCTAACTAAGATATTTCATTTCATTAAAAAGTTCAAACATGACATGTGGCAAGTGCACGAAAGAAGCCTTTTTAAGGCGCACTAAAATCACCACACAATTTCACCACAGTGGTTTGAAAAAACCAATGACACAATAAAAACTACTTTACTGCAACATGTAAATATCAGACAAATGTTAGGGGTTTATTGAAAAATTCAGTAATACATTGCAAAGGCTACTTTATAAACGAGTACTGTGTAGGAAGCTAGTTGCTTACAAAAATTTATGTTGCAAGAAGCGCTCGTGGTTGTTTTAAACAGATCAAACTACCTAAGTTAAGCAACAATAAGAGCTGTAACCAAATGTCAGGGACAACTCCAACGCTTAGTTAGTGGTTTCTAGTTAATTTCTCGACAAAGAAAAACAAAATAGAAGAGAAACCATTTGATTCGGCAGTTAACTCTTTAATGGAAAGTTAGCTCTTATTTTTACCTTCAGGTTTTATATTTTTAATCAATATCTAAACTACATACATGCATACATAAAATCTCGCCTCATTTCCTTCTGCGCTGGAGGGCGTGGGTTCGATCCCCACCGAGAATCAACGAAAATATTTCCTTCTCGAATTGGAAGTTTCGAGTAAAAATTTTGTTGGAAGAAAGAAGTATAGCTAGTATCTTGGAAAAATGTAACAAGGACAGCAAGGAAGACGTCGAGGCTGATGCAAAAGCTCGATCTATTATATCGACCGCTCTCATCAAGGCCTTTACAAAAAACCTGAATAATGCAAGCAAGCTCATTTAAATAAATTCCCACGAATGAAATACACTTGCGTCGGCGCATTACAATATTTATGAGTAAGCTCCCTACCATCCCCAGCCACAGAATAAGTTTGATTTTGGTAGAAACGATTAAGAATGTAAAGTTTTTTCCAAAATATTTGTGTCAAATTCAGTTATAGTGAACTTTAAAATAGATTTACCGCTGGATCTGAAAATAATAGGCACATAATCTAAAATCCCGAGTTATTTTACAGAACTTGGCTTCAACATCTCGCTACAGCGTGAATGAGCAAACTGGCCTTCTGACCTTTGATCGTGTTGAAGCTGGTGACTATGGAAAATACATCTGCAATGCCCTAAACCAAGCTGGTCAAAATGAAACTGATATCGAAGTAGAAGTACTGGTCAAGCCTAAGATATTCGAGTTATTTAATACGACCGCTCCTGAGAGTTTTAGTTTAAATTGTAAAAATATATATAAATGAGGAACTTAAATCAATTTTTTAATTATGTATTAAATAATATCATGATCATTTATTTTCAATGCTAAATGGATTTAGTGATTAACTATAAGAAAGCTAAAATTTTGTTGTACTCTCAAATTTAAGAATTTCGTACGTACATAGATTTAAAAAAAAGCAAATGGTACCTTCGGGCATAAGTAATGAACCCCTCGGACCGAGCTCAGTCTCATTTGTTAGGCCTAAACCCTACTGTGGCCCTACTAGTGGCAAAATAATGGCTATTATGCGTTTTACAACTGAAGTAAAATGAGACGTGTTGAAATCATAGCTCAAAGCTTTAAGCGTTTCAAATGCGTTTTAGAATGGAAATGAAATCGTTGTCTTAAAAAGTTGGAAATAACATATTTCTGTTGACGGTTCAGGTACTTTTCAGATTCAGGATTGTACTTCAATTAATGAACTATGGTATTACTATGGCACAAAAAGCGTGGGGGGCTTGATTTTGATTGTTGTAAATATTTTATCAATCTTATCTTATACTTTAAACGAGAACATCTTGTAATATAAATATTCAAAAGAAAGAAAAGAAAGAAAGAAATAAAACTTATTTATTTATGACGAAACCATGCTTTCACACATGTACACGAGATCAGATGAAGTCATAAATGAGTTGTGACAAATACCGAGGTTCGCCAGTTCTTGACTCGTGACTACCACAACTAGTTTTAATTGATTTGAATTGAACAGTCATTCACTTTGTCACTAGATTCAGCGACATTTTCGCATGAAAAGTGACATTTCGATGGCTTTTAGCGACAAAAATAATTCAACGACTTTCTTAGCGACTTTTTATAGTGGTATTTATCAAATAATTACTGACTTAATAAACGAATATCCATCGTTTTCTTCTGTACATACTAATATGTACCTACTCTATTCCATTGAAATAGGATCCGGTTTTGTTTATTTAGCTTAATTTGTCCTCCATGACTCGAACTCTTTTCTGCGCGATGGGTTTCCAAACTCTTTGCTAATAGTTTTAGATTGGAACAAAAAAGCAACTTTATTATTTAAAAAAAAAAAACTTTATTATTAGCAAAGAGTTATTGTAAACGTCACTCACGTCAAAAAGGTTGGTACATACAGACAGGTACTTACATAAAATTGGAATTTTTGTTCAAAAATATGAAATTACGAGAAGTCGTTTTATAATTTAGTTTACAATCTATTTTGTTATTCCCTGTTTTGTAAAAATAAAAAGATGGTTTTAGAAAACACTAAAAATACACACAGAATGTAAAGACCTAACCCTAAAGATTTTTTGTTTGTTTTTATGTTTTTTTATCTTGACAGCTGCCAACGAGATTCCTGACAGCCCCGAGACGCCGCAACACGTGTCAGATCATGACAGTGACTGTTCCGTCTTCGACCAGATCAAGAGTCCTACCAGCCACACTTCCATCGATCAACTTGATCAGGTAAAATATACAGGGTGGAATTTTGTAATGTCACCTGGAGGGAAAGTACTCTTAATACTGCAGATAGAAAATTTTACTCAAAGGAAACATTCCTTTATTTTTGAATAGAAAGCCAACTAAGTTAGGGAGAAATCGAGGGAAACTATAAGAAAAGTTCTTGCACGTGTATGAGACCCCGAATGAGGAGGGAAGTACTGGATATAGTACATATTTGAATTTTTACTTATTAAAACCCCTATAAATATGAAATGTTAAAGTTGCTAAAAACTAAGCTATATTCGCTACTCGATTAAAGTACTATCGCCGTCTGGGCCAGCCTTTGGAATCAGCACTAAGTTATGCCACATCACGTACTGCACCAGACGAGAAATGTAACAAAATAAAATAAGTATACCGACCGAAATTCCCTTATAGATTCGATTGCAACAAAAGATACGCAATCACCCCACTGCTGCCTGGTATTTTTTCATTTTCATATCTAGTTATACTGTTACAAAAAAGTTTCCTAGGAACAAAATACTGGGTAGCATCTCAAAAATTCCCAGAATCCAAACCAGCTGAATTATATTACCATAATCACTGCAGCACGTTCAATTTCATATTCAATTCGAATTTACCATAGCCTTTAAAGATGCGAAAAACGGGCGGAAAGTTTCAGGGAATCTTTGGGGAAGTTCGATATCAGTAGGCCTCCCCCAAGCTCTGGTTTTGAGTCTGTATGAGTTTTGACTAAATAAATCCTATGTCGAACGTACCGTTAAAAAGAATATGCCAATATGCGTCTGTATCGACAATTATGTTGGAGATGCTTTCACAGAGTGCAAGATACAAGGTATGTTCAGTTATTGAATTTTCTTATTTGAAAGGTAGTTACTTTATGCCATAGTCTCATAAAAATTTGGCGAAGATCAGATGAGGATCTTCGTCATGATGAGCCCAGAACAAAAAAGTAAATGATCATGTTTGAATAATAGTACCAGAACTTCTGGTACTAGATACTCGTTCGTTGCCGGCGTCTATTTTTCCGAATACCTATAATTTGGGAGTTTTCAAAAAAAGAGTGAATAGGTATCTTCTAGGTGAGCTCGCTACACCGTCGATCGCATCATCACTTAACATCAGGTGAGATTGCGGTCAAGCGCTACCCTATAAATTGTAAAAAAAAAAAAAAAAAAAAAAAAAAACTTAAACCTTGTCCTTGATACTTTATAGGGAGGGTCCAACTTGGATAGGTTAGGTTATGTTAGAACATAAAAATTACGCACAAGGCGAGGGAGCAGAGCGAGCGTGCCGCGGCAGCGGCCGCCACCGCAGTGCCAGAGAATGTTTTTTCCCCAATAACCTCAAAGGGGCTGCCTGTTTAGTACAATAATTATTCATCGCTAGATAAAAATAAGAATAATCAAAATATTAATCTGCGACAGTGTACTTAAAGGCCTTTACAATTTTCCAGTGGAAAAAAGTGGCATTTTTTTAACCATGTTTTAACAGTGCGTACATTAACTGGCCGTACATTAACCGGACTCGTCTTCCTTCGCCGTTTGAGAATAGGTAGGTACCTATGGTATAATGCAATTAATTTTTGGTCAAAAACAAACGAGCAGCATTCAGGCCTACTTACCTTTACATCCATCCACATTCATGCATTTAACACTCTTTTCGCCACATGACATTTTTCTCTCCTCATAACATGACCATACCACGCTTGCCGATTACTTCTCATTTTCTCCGTTATTAAACTTCTTACTTTTAAACTTCTTCTGGTGCTCATATTTTATCCATTCGTGTTACTGTTCCGGCGGGCTCCCCGCGACCTCGATCGGCACTCTCACACCCACTCTGCTACCTTGTGAGAGCACCTTTTTTGGTTTTCGGGGATTCACCGCCGGCGCGGGTTTCTTCGGGGTGGTCGGGGTAATGGGATCCACTTCCTCCGTCGCAGACTCCCACTCGAACTCACGAGTTAATGTGACAGAGAACGCCATCTATTGACGAGTATTGGAACTACTACGTTATCAATCGAGACACAAGTTTCTTATGTTTCTATCTCTCTCGTATCTCATAGAAAAGTTTTTATTTTTTATTTATTAAAAGTCATTCGTCATTCTTGGTGAGCACTGTCCTTATTATTATGTATACACCCGAACGAGACACACACAAAGAACTTTGCTACCTGTTGGCTTACCACAAGCTCTGTCTGGCTCTGTCTCTGGCTCTGGTTTTGAGTCTGTGTGAGTGTTGACTAAATAAATCCTACGTCGAAACGTCACACACACAATATAACTTTTGAAACTAATATCATGGATTTTAACACTATTTTTATGAGTTCATCCGTGATCATGGTGCATGCAACTGTGCCGAAATATCGGAAGTCAACTCAGAAAAATTTAATCATGGTAAATATCCCGTCGTTTCATAAAAATAGTGTCACACGCACAGTATAATACACTGACTGTCAACCCTCGCCTTCGGCTCGGGTAGACATTTGTCGGAACTCTTTGCAATGACAGCCTTCCCGCACTTGTAATGAAATATACTATTCATCAGTTAATTTGTGTAATGATGGAAAGCAGAGTTGCTTGTACCTTGATGCATGAAATCTTTAGATTCTCGATAAAACGTACAGCCTAGATTATAAAATATTTATAAATGCAATCTTCTTCTTATTGAGTAACTTGTTCTTTTAAACCAGTGTGATGAACGGATAAATGCGATAAAGTGTAAATTCTTTGAGATAAATAACAATTTAAAAAAATTGAATTTTTGTAAATAAATTTAAGCAGGTATTGTATTAAAAAATAAAAAGGAAATAGCTACTTAGGGATGTCTCTAGGGTACATTGAGGTACATCCGAGTGACCCAAGCTCTAAATTAGCCTTCATTCATGCGAATGAAATACATAATATAAACAGGCCTATTGTTAAATGATTTATATAACGTCAGGGGCAACTGGTGATTACACAAGCCCTATTTGCGGGACGCTATAGTGCCTGGAACAGGATTTTAGATGGAATAAGCTTGCCCAGCACCTATAGAAGAAAACAATGTACAGCCAATCACATAGTAACGACAGGTACCTAGGGTTGTCAGTATTACCATAGACTATTTTGTCTATGGTATTACCTAACAAAGTAGAAGAACATTTTCTCCTCTATGGTTGAAGTAACTTGTTAAAACCAGCAGGCACCCTCTTAATTTTGTTTGTAGGAAGATCCACTTTGGGTTTTATGTAGACCCTAGTTGGTAGTTGCCATCGAATTGCAAACTCTAGAGTCTAGATCAAGCTAGAGAAACGAGCAATTGAACAAAATTGAATAACAAAAAATGATTTCCTGTTTTTGTCGCTGACTTTACAGGCAGATTCGTTTATTTCGTTTCGTTTGACTGGCCTCTAGCTCAGTTAGTAGTAGCTCTGCCTTCTGCGCCGTAGGTCGTGGGTTCGATCCCCACCGAGAACAAATATTTGTGTGGTTAACATAAATGTTTGTTCTCTGTCTGGGTGTTATATTGTATTCTAAGTACTTATGTATTTACAAAAAAAAAAAAATGTATTCAAGTATTATATCAGCTATCCGGTTCCCATATTACAAGCTCTGCTTAGTTTGGGGCTGGGTAGTGTTGTGTGATTGTCCACAATATTTATTTTATTTATTTATTTTGCTGAAGAGCCAGTCCACACGGCGCGTTGCGTTGCGTTGCGTCGTCGCAACGCAAATATTTTGACGCATAGCCGGCCACACGGGCGCTGCGCCATCGCAGCGTTACGACGCAGTCTTAACGTTCCGTCGGTACGAGTACACCCCCTCTCGCTTCGTCTCGGGGGCTGCTGTCCATCATGTGTGCGTTGCGACTCATTTTCCGAACCAGCAAGAAACTTCAGTTGATGCAAATTCTAACTAAGTACGTAGAGCCTAGACTAGAGAAGAGATATATAACGCTCGACGAGTCAAATTTCTCGTTAGCTACGAGAATCTCCATTAAAGTTAGCTTCAGAGCGGCACTAAGGCTGCGACTTGTGTTCGTTATGAAAACCTTGCACACGAGTTTCGTTTTTGACTACCAATTTTTATAATAAGACCGTAAGGGTTTCTTGTTTGACGTCAAAACCATAAAAATGGAATGAGCAATAAAATTTGTAACTCGCGAATACATGAGTTTTTGGTATGAAAAATTGCATTTATATAACTTTAAAGAATTTTAAAGGATTTATGCCCTCGGAGTGTTCTCGATGGTTCCTTTTAAAGCATGATTTTGTTACTTACTTTTTTATAGCGTCGTCGCAAATGCTGGGGATCTTTAGCTTTTGTTATGCAAGAGAAGGACGTGTTTTTCATTGTAGAGAAACTGTGGCACAAGCACTCTGCGATCAGCGAGTGCAATGACCTTACAGAGCTGAGGTTATGCCGCTGGCACGTGAACGAAGACTGGTCGCCGTGGAACTGTTTTCTGGTTACAGTTCAAGAGATGAAAGCTCACTTAAAGCTCGAGGTGCCAGAGGAGGTTTATGATGAAGAGTTGGTTCAGAAGGTTCGTAATATTCACACAGACCGGCTCGGAGAGGAGAGCAGATTCTTATCACGTTGAAAACAGAGTTTTTAGTATTAGTATTAAGGTTTATTTTTGCATCTGCACTGCTTTTGACATTATACTTTTAAGAATAATAACCTCCAACTTTGCTAGTGTTAACTTTTTATGCAAGTAACAACATGGCCGACGTGCCACTTCATAGACAATACACATGCCATAGACATTACAGTCAGCTCCTATTATTATTTCACACCAAGCGCGTTCAAGATTTGAATGAAAAAACAAGCCAGTTTGCAGATCATGCCCTTGTGTTTATGTTACGTGGAGCAGTTCATAAATGGCAACAGCCAATTGCCTTCTATTTCTGCGAAGGGCAGACAAAAAATTTACAACTCAAAGCCATCATTAGTATTGGTGTTATGTTCTCGGTGGGTGCTGCTCCCCATGTTTATAGTCTTAGGTAAATCTATAAATACCCTAATCTGCTGTATCATTTTAGGTAAAAGACTGGAATGAACAAAAGAAGCTATGCACAATTATGTTTGATGAAATGGCTTTGGAACCTGCAGTAACATATTCTTCTAATAAAGATACATTTTCAATTAATTATTAAAGTTTTATTTTTAACTTTTTAGTTCAATTAGTTATAAAAGCGTTTTTTTTTAGTTTTTTAAACTATAATTTATTTTTTACTTTTTAGGTTTTTTTTTCATATTATTGCATTTTCATCGACCTTTGACAGATGTGCAAAGTTTGAATCAAATCTGATAGTTCAAAGTAGGTTTTTTTTAATTTTCTTTTCATTTTTTTTTTTTTTTTTTCATATTATTGCATTGTCATCGACCTTTGACAGGTGTGCAAAGTTTGAATCAAATCTGATCGTTCAAAGTTGAGCCAACGAGCAGGTAGGCGGCCGAGCTTTTTAGCAAATCGGAAAAGAGCAAGATCTCTAGGTAAATGACTATTATTATCATTGAAATGATGCAGCTAACAAAGTTTTGCCAGGTCTTTAGTTCAGAGCTGAAAAAAACAAAGTAAATCTCGTATTCAGTTGTATTACAAGGAAGATTCTAGGTGCTAGGTCCACTCGACCACGCTTTTTGTACAATAATATAAATTTTTCTAGTTTTTTAAACAATTTATTTTTTACAGTTGTTTTTTTTTTCTTTTCATATCATATATTTTTTTTATATGATTTTGGATACCAAGACCTCTGAAGAGATGTCTACCGTGCCTTGTGTGTATGTCGTGTGATACAGCCTCGAGATCTGTCATGAATAGTCATGATCAGCTGTCCAATAAAAGATTTGTACTGGGGAACAATATCGTTGAATTATCGCAACTTAATTACGATTAAGTTCAAGTTGGGAAAGTAAGGGTCTTGGGGGGAGAAAGGTCATGCCTATTATTTGATAATTTGATGCCTATTCATGAAATAAGTGTACGTACGTGACACGTAGACAAGATACAAAATACGTAAGCGTGCAGATGAATAATAAAATTATTCAAATAATAATAAAATTATTAGGTACCTAGGTGTACTACAAAAAAGAACCCTACTTATTTTCCCAGTATCTGTTTTCTAGTTTCACGGGTTAGGCCATTGAATTTTTGGTAAAGAAAAATGTTTCCATTTTCGAATTTTCTTAATTTAAAAAAGGAATGCAGTGGAGTAAGTAGGTGTTCCTTAATCTCGGGCTCAGAAAAACAAAGACTATCACGGAACGTTGGTTGGCACCTTATGCCCCAGAAAAAAATTAATTGATAGTTTTAACATAAATAAATAATGTGTTAGATTTAGGATTACAATTTACATTATCTTTAAGAGTTGTTACATTATCCGAATATTGCGTATAAAATATAGGAGTGCGAGTGCGATTTTTGAAGCTGTATTTTGTATATATTTATTGTGGTGAGTGTGAGTACGTCTCTCGTGTGGGGAGTATCATATTCCTTGGGGTACGTACACATTTAATGTAATCCACTTGCGTTTTTGCAAATCCTTTCAATACTTTCCTTTTATCGAATCGCGAGCGGTCGACCTGACACTTGCAGAGTCTGAATATCAATGTGCCTGTACGATGAAACAAGAACTTCCTCATAAATTTGCATATCAATCCCTAGTTAAACGTGATGCTACGGAACCCTTCATGGGCGAGTCCGACTCGCACTTGGCTGCTTTTTTTTTAAATGACATCAACGTGCGTGTTTTACGGGTAAATGCTTTGTTATAGGCGATGGTTGCCACTTAACATCAGAAAGAAAGAAAATACATTGATTTTGGACACTATTTTGAAAAGTTATAACTCCTAACTCGTATATTCGATGTTATATTTCGTATATTCAAATACAAATTATATTTTTGTTAATATTCCCTATCAAAAGAAAAGTAATTGGATTAGATTAACAATTACCTAAATACGAGAAGTTTTTATAAAACTATACTAAGTAAAAGTAAAATGTTGAATTTTTCTAAATAATTAAGCTAAGCATTCTGTGAATGACAGTACCAAACTACTGTGTACTCTGTGCCTTACGACGCTAAATTACAGTTTCTTTATGTAGAAGCCAGGTTTGAAAGGTGCCGGTGAAATAACTGGTACGTGAGGCTGAACATCTGTATGCCTCAAGTTGATGGACGCAGTGCATCGTTGAGCACGCGTGACCTACGAGACAATGCCTTGTTATAGGCGTGGGTTACCAGGCCATTATGCTGGTTCCATCAGCTAGTATAATAAAAAAAAGGATTTGATAATTAAATGAAAGAAACGGGTATTTATCGCGACTACCTTTATTGTTTCCCGCTTCGACCGTGTTACAACAGCCGTGGTCGCGGGCAGACTCATATAATTATGCATAACGATGGCGTTAATTTTAAATTTAATGCAGAGATAGATGAGATAGAGGAGGCTGATAGAAGAGAATGGAAGAAGAGAACATGTTGTGCCGACCCCACATAAAGTGGGATAAGATGGGGCGGGAAAAAGATGGGGCGTTAATTTAAAAAGGATTGGATAAGTTTACCTTGATGTGCTGAAGCAGCATGCTGGTAGGACTGGCCTGGTTTGCGAACCAGTTGTTAAGACCATCGGTTTGCAGCCTTTTTGCTAGTTCTTGCCAAGTTCCGGACGCGTCCATTCGGTCCGACACCTCGCGGATGAATAGCGATAGCTCTTGCAATCCCATTTCTGTCGTACCCTGAAATAAAAATATTATAACTATTAAGAGCCGTACATACGTACGTTACGTTTTGGAGTAGTAAACATTAGAAAAGGCACGCTTTTTTAACCATGTTCACTATATCGCAGACGATTAAATATTACAACAAGACTTAGAAACTAATCAAATTAGCTTGATTCTTGTTCATTTATGTTCTAAAAAACAATGATTACATAGATATTAAAGTAAATATTTTTTATTTTATTTGTTGAACCTAATTCCTGAGTATTTGCAGCTAATAATGAATAACCCTGTATAACTGGCCGGTAATAAGGACCACTGTAAAAGCCTATTACAGCTATTTCAGTGTACATTAATACTTTATTCGCCCATAGTTGTGTAAATTAAGTTTGTATAGAAATCGTACCCCCTCTTTGTGATGTCATTGAGTAAAAGTCGACGTATCTTCATCTGTATCCATGTTAGTTCGACCCAGAGTAAATCATATATTTTTGTGAAAAAGGTTATTTTAGCAGCTTAGTGAATAAGGCGCCAGGGTTTTTATATCGGTACAATTTCATCCGGATTTCGGTATAATGTTGTGTATTTTAATAAAGCGAAATTACTGAGGACGGCTGTAAAATTTGAAGACCCCAGAATTAATGCGGGCTGGCGTAATTGAGTCCATCCGATTTACGTTGCAAACATAATTTTTGTGTTTGCGATTGAATGAAGTGTTAGGGAACTTGGAATTTTATTACGAGTTAAACCAGCTCACAATAAGCTTGAAAAAGAGTTCTTTATTAAAAAGTAAGCTAGTAGCCGTACTCGGCTACATTTTAACCGACTTCATAAAAAAGAAGTGGGTTTTCAATTCCGTTTTTTTAATGTCTGTTATTAACTTAATTTTGTCATGTAGGAGCCGATATTGGTCTCATAGAAATTCCATCAACATCGGTTCAGCAGTTTCGCCACATGTTTCGGTTTCTCAAGTTTTTAAACTTATATTATTTACCCAAGCTTTAAACCTTATGGCTGGAAAAAACTAAAGTGATCTACCACCTATGATTCATAGTATAAAGTTTTATATATTGTTTGATTCAGAATATAATAAACATTAACTTACAAACTCAACATTCGACCTGCAACCAAAGTGGGAAAAATTTGTTGCCGTGCCTTAACAGGGTTTATATTTGAAACTAGTCTAGTGAATCACCTGTATCTAACACCATATTATATAAGTGCATTAAATTATTTGAATTTGAATTTGCAAATCGATTTATGAACGAACCTTTTTATGTAGGCAACACATCTTTGAAGCTTATTTAATTTAGAAAACCTATGGAAATCAACCAAAGACACTGGTTCAATGGCAGCTACGTGTAGAGAGACCGACAGGTAATACTTACTACTTCAAATACAAATACAAAGAAGTTTATTGCAATACATAAAAAGACACAACACATAAAAAGAAACACACACTATATAAATTTTACAGTTTGACAATAGGAGTAGGCTCAGCACTAATACATAGATGATGCACAGGGCTGGTTTTCAGCATACCCCAATGTTCGACGTTGTAGGTGGTAGTCGAACCAGAAAAAAAAACTACTTGTCAGCTATCTGGTTTCCATCGTAAAGCTTTGCTTAGTTTGGGGCTAGATAGTGTTATGCGAATTGTCCATCTTTACTCTTTAAATAAATAAATAATTAAATAAAATTAATATTGTAGACAATTCACGCAACACTATCCAGACCCAAACTAAGCAGAGCTTGAATGATGGGAACCAAATAGCTGATATAATGCTTGAATACATTTTTTTTTGTAAATACATACTTAGAATACAATATAACACCCAGACAGAGAACAAACATCTGTTTTTACCGCACAAATATTTGTTCTCGGTGGGGATCGAACCCACGACATACGGCGCAGAAGGCAGAGCTACTACCAACTGAGCTGAAAGGCCAGTGAAATTAACTTTTGTCTGTCTACCTCGGCAAAAGAGAGAAAGAAAAAAAAGTAACAAAAAAAAATAAAAAAAAGTTTAGAAAGTGACACATACCAAAGTGTCAGATTATATAACATATTCCAAATTTGAAAAAGTTTGCTGGTTGGTTTGGCTAACGCGGCCCCCCGTATCCAGAGAGAGATTCAAATTCCACTTCGTTATTTAGTATAATTAATTCGGCATACAAATAATAGATTTTTGAAACTTTCGCATTTAAAATATTAGCTAGAAGGGTAATAAATTACCTGATAGGACCAGTTTAGGTGCACCTACCAACTTATACATCTTTATAACCATATAATTTATAGTTTACAATATAATTTATTACAATTCATCACCCACCCCATTCGTAAATCTTGATGCTTTAGCAATAAGTACCTAAATTTATTTTACGAACGTTGGTCATATTTGATTTTACATTAAAAAAAACAAAATTTATCATTTGCACTTGGTGCGGACTGGTATTCGCAAATAGGCTGCTAGCGGGCCCTTTTTGCGTGACGCTTGACTCGTGTTGTTCGAACTTTATAAGGTTCTACGACACGCACGGTAACGATAAACAATAGTTTCAACGTAGTTGAGAAAGAATGGAAAATAAATAAAAATGAATGTCAAAATAAATTAGCTAAAACAATTATCAAGATTTAAATTCTTCAAAAGAATAGTAGCATTTTTGTGCGAGATAGGATTTAAGTAGGTAGTTTAAAACAAAATAAGTATCTTTTGTTAATCTTTAATGTGAATTGATAAAGCAATTATTATTATTCTAACTACAAGATTGTGTAATTCTGTTGTAATCAAAGGTTTGATGCAAATAAATGACACTAACCAATACAAACTTCTTATAGTGACGATGGTAATACAATGGTTTGAAAATATTGATTAGGCTTTTTCTAATAAAGTCTACCTGTCTATCTAAGTATTCAGATACACTCGTAGATACACAATCTTTTAGTGACAGTCTGATAACTACTGGAAAGTAGTTAAAGGAGAATGTAAAGTTTTATCGCGTTCTGTGACACACCAGCACAAAGTAAAGCATTGTTAGCGAGTCAGCCCTGGGTGGAGCAGGAGGGCATTGAATGAGATTGCTTCTTACTTCGCCAAATGGATCACGTACTGGATGAGATGTCACAGTGTTTTAAGATCCCAATTCAATCGATTTGGTGGACAGATATTGCTTTTTTCTATCAGTATTTGTAATCTTAAGATAGTTTAGTTTTTGTCATTTAATAGCTCGCGTATATACATTAAGAAATCAGAAACGCTAGACTTATACATAGTATCTTGCTCGTAATTTTAGAGATTCCATCTCAGTACCTATGTAATTATGCAAAAGCAGTTCATACAATTTCGCTGCTTAAAGTATCCAATTATGTAATCAAGTAAGTAGATAGTGGATACATTCTCACCCAGTAATTGGGAAATTCCCGGGTCGCCGAAGCTTCTCGAATCACATAAAAAAACATTGTCATTACGACAAACGTCATGGCTCAGTATACAGTATGAACCAGATACTTGATATGATACTAGAATATAATATTATATATTTTTGTTTGTAAATAATACTTGGAATACATAATTTAAGTTTAAAAAACTTGAGAAACCGACTTCATTGTCAAACGGCTAAACCGATTTTAATCAAATTTGTTTGGGACAATCTGGACGTAAGAATAACCTTCCAAATAAAAAAATAATTTTCTAAATCGGTTCATAAATGACGGAGGCATGCAGTTACAAACATTAAAAAAATTATTAAAAAAAAAATGGCAACACCGATTTTAATAAAATTAAAATTAAGATGGTACTATGAGAACCAGATAGCTAATATAATACTTGTATACATTTTTTTGTAAATACACACATAGAATGGAAACTCTGCACAGCAAGGAGTTTAGATAGATAGATAGATAAAAACTTTATTGTCTAGATTTAACACACACAAAATAAAAAAAAAACAAAATACAGAGATAATAATATATACAAAACAAAAACTTAACAAGAAAATAAAAACTAGCTACGAAAATTAAGATGGCGTGTGTGTGTGTTGTGTGTGAGTTTCCTCGATCTCCGATTGGCTTGAGCAATGTTTGGCGCAGTCACCATTTGGGTGACTATAACAGATGCTTTGGGAAGGCTGAATAATTCTGATGTTTGTTCTCTGTCTGTGTGGTAAATTGTTACGGCGAAACTCTCCGTTAAATATAGCTAGAACTCTGTTTTACTTTATTACACGACAAACCATTACAACTACGCAAGACGCCATCTTCTTCTTTTTCTTAGTGATGTATCCCGTCGCTCGGTCCGACTAGGGATGTCCTACTCCCAAAACCGGCTAACATAATGTACATATTATATTCAATCAATGGATTGTGTGACGGATGACATAGGTAAGAAAGGAGTGACTGCTGAAATGACGGCTAATAGTATAGTGGAGAAGAAAACCTGTTGATTTTGACTAACCCCCCTCCCTATCTTACGATCACTAAAGAATAGGGTACATTATATACTTCGTCGCCCAAGCTAAAGATATAAAGGTATCATAACTCCTCTCAGGTCTATCTATCGTGGGAGAAAAAAAATACAATTAAAAGGACATGGGGAGTGCAGGTCTCACCCCGCAGATACTAAGCCTATTATTTGTCAATTATTATTATCGCTAGTTTTAAAGTATCAGCTTGTTTTAGAAACATGAAGAAACCAGCAGGATTCATAAAAATCCAAAAATATTAAATGCCGAAGTTTCTGTAGCGATGTGGCGGTATTAGTGAATATATTTGATGCTTGAACGCGGTCAAGCCGCGATGTTACTCTTACGCTGGTGTCTAGCTAAACTTCATTCTATGGCGCTAAAAATAACGCGGTCATCCTTATTTCAATGTTTAAGAAATGGGCGGCAAGATAGTGCTGTCGAATTAAGTTTAAACCGACACCTATCACTAAACGTCCAATGCTGAACGTCCTATAACGACAACGCATCTGCCTAAATCTAGATTCGGTTTACAACATCTGTGAGATGGACCGTACTCCTTATAAATTGTCTAAGACTCCATATTTTATTATTGGTTTAGGACACGACGACATGAGCAAGTGAGCGACAAGATTGACAGCTCTACTTGACATTGACAGACTCACAACTAAAGCATAGACAAATGATCATAGACTACAGCATAAACTAACTGAAATCCTCTCTTTCCAGGCACAAGAATAGTATACGAGCGCTCCTTTATGATGTCGCTGAGCAAGTCTCCGATATCACAAACCCCACCGAAGTGCCCCCTCCCAGCAGCAATGCTGAAGAACCCGTCAGGGTCAGTTCCAGTTCTGCAGAACTCACAGAAAAACCGGTCGAACTCCATCTCGTTTGACGAGAGTCAGGAGACTTTCAGCATGGATCTCTAAAGAAACTTCCAGAAGAAAATACAATTGTCAGTAGTCATCACATTCACGGATATCAAATTTTAGATAGTTGCACAAAATTCGCAGTATTGGGTTTCAGTGGGATTTTCTAGGAAAAAAACTATTCACAAGCTGTGCAAGAATAGAGTATTGTCGTGACACAGTTGCGCTTAGTCACATCCTTCGTTCTGTAAGCTCAGCTACTATCTCGAAAAATAACTGAACGAAAATATATCTTAGAATATAAAGGATTTTTTTGCTGAGACATAGTAGACCGAAGAGAGTGGCGTATTAGGGAGGAGGCCTATACCTATCAGTGGGTGCATACAGGCTAAATAGATAGGTAGAGACAAAGTTGGATGAACCGGCACCTATCAGTAATATTCTTATTAATTTAGTCTTCTAACAAATAATATATAAATAAAATTCTAAATCGATGGGCGAGGAGATACATCCCTAGACGGGATAGGAAAAAATATGGCGGCGTAATTAGATGTTTGGTTTGCCGTGTTATAAAGTAAAACAGAGTTAGAGTTGTTGTCTCATCTTTTCTCCATACAATAGACAGAGACAAATAGGCAAAACGAAAACAACATTTGGTAACGAAATGTTGTAAATGAGAAAAATTATGATTGTTTTTAGTTAAGATGTTTGTTTTAAGCTGATTGTTAACAGAGATTTTGTTTTTTATTACAGATTAGTGAGATGAGATTAGTTATAATTAGGAGAAGAAGTATGATTGTTTTTAGTTAGCAATTTTGTTTTAAGCTGATTGTTAACAGAGATTTTGTTTTTTATTACAGATTAGTGAGATGAGATTAGTTATGATAAGGAGAAGAAGTATGATTGTTTTTAGTTAGCAATTTTGTTTTGAGCTGATTTTTTATTGAGAACTTGTTTTTTTTGTTAAAAATTATGTTGTTTTTTTTTCATGTAAAATAAACACAGTTAAATTAAAGACTCTTTTTATTAATTAAACAAAAATTTAGACGTATTTTATTTTTTCTCGACAACCCGAGAAGACCCGAGAAATCAGAGTAGGGTGTGTTTTGTTTGAGTAATGCTAGTTCGTTTCCTTTGTGGAGGTTTTCCTATTTGCTTATACTGCCGCAAGAGGGTGGAACACATCTTACCGTCGCTCACGTTCAGTATAAAAGTAGATCCATTATTAGGAAGAGTATACGATACATTATTGTAATGTATGGTATGAGTGATATATTGCATGTTTCCCCTCATATGCGATGTATGAATAAGATAGTGATAAACGTCTAGTAAGCTTTCGAAGAAATATGAAAATATATGTGTACCTATATGTTTTTTATTGCTTCATAAATCATCAATAATCACATCACACACTTTAGGAGGAATAATTCTACTTCCGGCTCGAAGCACCAGGTGTCGCAATTTGCTTTTCGATATTGAGCTTTATGTTTAGTGTTATAAAGTGGTCGTTTGTTCGCAGGTGTTAGTCATCAGGGTTACAAGCTTTGTTTAGTTTGGGGAAGATAGTGTTGTGTGGATTGTCCATAATATTTATTTATTTATTTATAAATCCAATTACGACCGACTTGTCTATTGACTGACTTGACTAAACACGATTTTATTTTTTATTTTATTTTTTACCTACCTCACTTCTAAGCTGTCAAACGAACTTATGACTACGCAACGTCGGTACATGCCATTAAACCCACCATTATACTTTGACGTACATGATGAGACGGTAATTAAGTTGACAGCGTATTCCATAATAAAATCATTATCAGCTAGCGTCAGTTCTGAAGGGATGGTTATGGATGTCATATCCACCTTATATTGTGGAATTTTGCATGTTATTTTGTCTAACACGTGACAATTTATGGTTACCTTATAGGGTGTGGACAGTGAGAAAACTTCTAGGGGGACAGAATATTTTGCCATATTATTATTGTTGCTGACCCCTACTATGTTTGTGCCATCTATGTTTGGAGTGATACCTAGAACCTCTATGACCTTACTTGTTACTAAGGACACCTGTGAAGCGGAGTCCAATATCGCCTTTACATGAACTTCAGTACCATTCTGAGAATAAAGTTTTATTTTTACAGTGGGTAGCAAAACTTTGTCAGTCTGTGTGTTAGAAATCAGTGTTATCTGAGTTGATGGTGCATCCTCATGAAGCAGTGTGTTGTGAGCTTCTTTGCAAATATTGCACCGGAAATGAAACTTAACGTTCGATTGTAACTGAATAAAATGCGCTCGTCTGGCATCCCAACAGAATTTCTGCCAGGCAGAATTTCTGCGACCGAAAATACGCGACTCACGACTCACAAAATTACGCTCGTTTGGCCTCAGCCTTAGGTACAACATGTACCTAAGTACAGGTAAGGTAAACCTCCGGTGGTAACTCTTTCTATTATTTTTTACTCTTGTCCAAAACGAGGACTGACATTTTTTCCGTAGATGAAAAAATCATTCCTTAAGTAAGTAATATTGATGTAAAACATTCCTTTATCTATATTTAAAATAAATATAGTTTGTATATTAGCTCTTTTTTCCCAGAGAAAGATACCACACATTACAGTATTAATGAAGCTAAAATATACTAACCTGGTTGTAGCTTTATCAATCACTAGCGATTTGCACGAGTCGCTAGTAGGAAAAAATAGCGGGATGTTAAACAGCCTATAGCCTTTCTCTATCAATGGACTATCCAACAGAAAAATAATTTTTCAATACGGACCAGCAGTTCCCGAGATTAGCGCGTTCAACCAAACAAACAATCGAGACTCTTCAAATTTATAATATTAAGTTTATGTTATGTAGATCAATTAAGTTGTCGTCGTATCAATTAGTTTTCATTCGTCAATTTTTTTTACATTCCAGAGGGAGATTCTTTGCCGAATCTATTGACTTCGAAACTGAATAGTCTCACTGACGGCCAATTGTTTATTAACGTTTCAGTGTTCACATGTGAAGTATGCCGCAAGCAGTTCATGAGCGAGCAGAACATGCGTCGGCACATGAGTACGCACACGCTGGACAAGCCGCGGCGCTGCATGTACTGCGTGTCTGCGCGCGCCTACATCCGCGGCATGCACCTCGTGCGCCACGTGCGCCACTTCCACTCCGACGTGTTCCGAGCGCACCTCGCGCACGTGCGCAGCGTGCTGGTCAGTACACTACACTACACTACACTACACTACACTACACTAGCACATACACAAGGGACCACCCTAAAACCCGGAATGAAAGAAAAAACTAGTTGTCTGATCTGAAACTGTTAAATTTACATACACTTATTAAGGCAATAAATATACTGAATCCGTTGGGAAAACGTTTACGAATATTCTATAATAGCCTTGCTTGAACCTTCGAAGCCGTGCGCTGTCTGCCGTGCTTGACCAATTGACTGTCTTGAAGTTTTGTATTAGAAAATTCCGTTATATTTTCAGGGTCATTCCGACAGTCAAAACATACATGAGAAGCGCGTGACTAAGTCTGAGCTGGAGTCAATCCTGAACGTGTTGGATGCGGAGTCGGATCGCATCCTCGAGGGTTGCAGCGCGGGCGGACCCGTGCTGTACGGCGGCATGCAACTCGGCTACGAGGACGAACCTGAAGATGAAGACGAAGAAGACGAACATATAAAGGTAACTGTTCTGTAAAGATATGATACAAAAAACGGTAGGAACCAAGCCGTAGGTTTTTGCCTGCTGGTGGACCTGGCACCTAGACTCACGTAGCTTTAAGACGTTTCAAAGTGATCCTTGTGTTACTACTGAAAATTATAAATATACTGAATACTGAATAAAGACATCTTTGACTTTGACTGACTTCTGTTAATGGTAAGGTTTTCAAGTTTAAAATGGTAAATACATAATAGGAATAGGCCCATATGTTTATAGGGCATAGCATTATTTGGAGTGAACGCGGACCGAATTTTTAAAATAATAATATTAAAAACCTAGCTGTTAGCATTGATTATTGTGAATTAAATTAAATTATAACGCAGTCAGTGTATCATTGAAGAAGTCGTTTAAATTTTAGTAACATTTTTTATAAATATTAGTAAGTCCCATAATTAGTATTAGTTAGTATTAGTAGTTTATAGATAGCATTCTTAGATAACTGTTTTATCAAATGATAACTGCCATTGGTATGTCAAAGGTACAGTTTTTTTTTTAGAATTTTTTTTAGAAATAAAAATGTGATTTGCCAATTTTTTCCAAAAGTTTGACCTCCTGTGGTTTCTCGGGCTCAGAAAAACAAAGACTATCACGGAACGTTGGTTGGCACCTTATGCCCCAGAAAAAAATTAATTGATAGTTTTAACATAAATAAATAATGTGTTAGATTTAGGATTACAATTTACATTATCTTTAAGAGTTGTTACATTATCCGAATATTGCGTATAAAATATAGGAGTGCGAGTGCGATTTTTGAAGCTGTATTTTGTATATATTTATTGTGGTGAGTGTGAGTACGTCTCTCGTGTGGGGAGTATCATATTCCTTGGGGTACGTACACATTTAATGTAATCCACTTGCGTTTTTGCAAATCCTTTCAATACTTTCCTTTTATCGAATCGCGAGCGGTCGACCTGACACTTGCAGAGTCTGAATATCAATGTGCCTGTACGATGAAACAAGAACTTCCTCATAAATTTGCATATCAATCCCTAGTTAAACGTGATGCTACGGAACCCTTCATGGGCGAGTCCGACTCGCACTTGGCTGCTTTTTTTTTAAATGACATCAACGTGCGTGTTTTACGGGTAAATGCTTTGTTATAGGCGATGGTTGCCACTTAACATCAGAAAGAAAGAAAATACATTGATTTTGGACACTATTTTGAAAAGTTATAACTCCTAACTCGTATATTCGATGTTATATTTCGTATATTCAAATACAAATTATATTTTTGTTAATATTCCCTATCAAAAGAAAAGTAATTGGATTAGATTAACAATTACCTAAATACGAGAAGTTTTTATAAAACTATACTAAGTAAAAGTAAAATGTTGAATTTTTCTAAATAATTAAGCTAAGCATTCTGTGAATGACAGTACCAAACTACTGTGTACTCTGTGCCTTACGACGCTAAATTACAGTTTCTTTATGTAGAAGCCAGGTTTGAAAGGTGCCGGTGAAATAACTGGTACGTGAGGCTGAACATCTGTATGCCTCAAGTTGATGGACGCAGTGCATCGTTGAGCACGCGTGACCTACGAGACAATGCCTTGTTATAGGCGTGGGTTACCAGGCCATTATGCTGGTTCCATCAGCTAGTATAATAAAAAAAAGGATTTGATAATTAAATGAAAGAAACGGGTATTTATCGCGACTACCTTTATTGTTTCCCGCTTCGACCGTGTTACAACAGCCGTGGTCGCGGGCAGACTCATATAATTATGCATAACGATGGCGTTAATTTTAAATTTAATGCAGAGATAGATGAGATAGAGGAGGCTGATAGAAGAGAATGGAAGAAGAGAACATGTTGTGCCGACCCCACATAAAGTGGGATAAGATGGGGCGGGAAAAAGATGGGGCGTTAATTTAAAAAGGATTGGATAAGTTTACCTTGATGTGCTGAAGCAGCATGCTGGTAGGACTGGCCTGGTTTGCGAACCAGTTGTTAAGACCATCGGTTTGCAGCCTTTTTGCTAGTTCTTGCCAAGTTCCGGACGCGTCCATTCGGTCCGACACCTCGCGGATGAATAGCGATAGCTCTTGCAATCCCATTTCTGTCGTACCCTGAAATAAAAATATTATAACTATTAAGAGCCGTACATACGTACGTTACGTTTTGGAGTAGTAAACATTAGAAAAGGCACGCTTTTTTAACCATGTTCACTATATCGCAGACGATTAAATATTACAACAAGACTTAGAAACTAATCAAATTAGCTTGATTCTTGTTCATTTATGTTCTAAAAAACAATGATTACATAGATATTAAAGTAAATATTTTTTATTTTATTTGTTGAACCTAATTCCTGAGTATTTGCAGCTAATAATGAATAACCCTGTATAACTGGCCGGTAATAAGGACCACTGTAAAAGCCTATTACAGCTATTTCAGTGTACATTAATACTTTATTCGCCCATAGTTGTGTAAATTAAGTTTGTATAGAAATCGTACCCCCTCTTTGTGATGTCATTGAGTAAAAGTCGACGTATCTTCATCTGTATCCATGTTAGTTCGACCCAGAGTAAATCATATATTTTTGTGAAAAAGGTTATTTTAGCAGCTTAGTGAATAAGGCGCCAGGGTTTTTATATCGGTACAATTTCATCCGGATTTCGGTATAATGTTGTGTATTTTAATAAAGCGAAATTACTGAGGACGGCTGTAAAATTTGAAGACCCCAGAATTAATGCGGGCTGGCGTAATTGAGTCCATCCGATTTACGTTGCAAACATAATTTTTGTGTTTGCGATTGAATGAAGTGTTAGGGAACTTGGAATTTTATTACGAGTTAAACCAGCTCACAATAAGCTTGAAAAAGAGTTCTTTATTAAAAAGTAAGCTAGTAGCCGTACTCGGCTACATTTTAACCGACTTCATAAAAAAGAAGTGGGTTTTCAATTCCGTTTTTTTAATGTCTGTTATTAACTTAATTTTGTCATGTAGGAGCCGATATTGGTCTCATAGAAATTCCATCAACATCGGTTCAGCAGTTTCGCCACATGTTTCGGTTTCTCAAGTTTTTAAACTTATATTATTTACCCAAGCTTTAAACCTTATGGCTGGAAAAAACTAAAGTGATCTACCACCTATGATTCATAGTATAAAGTTTTATATATTGTTTGATTCAGAATATAATAAACATTAACTTACAAACTCAACATTCGACCTGCAACCAAAGTGGGAAAAATTTGTTGCCGTGCCTTAACAGGGTTTATATTTGAAACTAGTCTAGTGAATCACCTGTATCTAACACCATATTATATAAGTGCATTAAATTATTTGAATTTGAATTTGCAAATCGATTTATGAACGAACCTTTTTATGTAGGCAACACATCTTTGAAGCTTATTTAATTTAGAAAACCTATGGAAATCAACCAAAGACACTGGTTCAATGGCAGCTACGTGTAGAGAGACCGACAGGTAATACTTACTACTTCAAATACAAATACAAAGAAGTTTATTGCAATACATAAAAAGACACAACACATAAAAAGAAACACACACTATATAAATTTTACAGTTTGACAATAGGAGTAGGCTCAGCACTAATACATAGATGATGCACAGGGCTGGTTTTCAGCATACCCCAATGTTCGACGTTGTAGGTGGTAGTCGAACCAGAAAAAAAAACTACTTGTCAGCTATCTGGTTTCCATCGTAAAGCTTTGCTTAGTTTGGGGCTAGATAGTGTTATGCGAATTGTCCATCTTTACTCTTTAAATAAATAAATAATTAAATAAAATTAATATTGTAGACAATTCACGCAACACTATCCAGACCCAAACTAAGCAGAGCTTGAATGATGGGAACCAAATAGCTGATATAATGCTTGAATACATTTTTTTTTGTAAATACATACTTAGAATACAATATAACACCCAGACAGAGAACAAACATCTGTTTTTACCGCACAAATATTTGTTCTCGGTGGGGATCGAACCCACGACATACGGCGCAGAAGGCAGAGCTACTACCAACTGAGCTGAAAGGCCAGTGAAATTAACTTTTGTCTGTCTACCTCGGCAAAAGAGAGAAAGAAAAAAAAGTAACAAAAAAAAATAAAAAAAAGTTTAGAAAGTGACACATACCAAAGTGTCAGATTATATAATATATTCCAAATTTGAAAAAGTTTGCTGGTTGGTTTGGCTAACGCGGCCCCCCGTATCCAGAGAGAGATTCAAATTCCACTTCGTTATTTAGTATAATTAATTCGGCATACAAATAATAGATTTTTGAAACTTTCGCATTTAAAATATTAGCTAGAAGGGTAATAAATTACCTGATAGGACCAGTTTAGGTGCACCTACCAACTTATACATCTTTATAACCATATAATTTATAGTTTACAATATAATTTATTACAATTCATCACCCACCCCATTCGTAAATCTTGATGCTTTAGCAATAAGTACCTAAATTTATTTTACGAACGTTGGTCATATTTGATTTTACATTAAAAAAAACAAAATTTATCATTTGCACTTGGTGCGGACTGGTATTCGCAAATAGGCTGCTAGCGGGCCCTTTTTGCGTGACGCTTGACTCGTGTTGTTCGAACTTTATAAGGTTCTACGACACGCACGGTAACGATAAACAATAGTTTCAACGTAGTTGAGAAAGAATGGAAAATAAATAAAAATGAATGTCAAAATAAATTAGCTAAAACAATTATCAAGATTTAAATTCTTCAAAAGAATAGTAGCATTTTTGTGCGAGATAGGATTTAAGTAGGTAGTTTAAAACAAAATAAGTATCTTTTGTTAATCTTTAATGTGAATTGATAAAGCAATTATTATTATTCTAACTACAAGATTGTGTAATTCTGTTGTAATCAAAGGTTTGATGCAAATAAATGACACTAACCAATACAAACTTCTTATAGTGACGATGGTAATACAATGGTTTGAAAATATTGATTAGGCTTTTTCTAATAAAGTCTACCTGTCTATCTAAGTATTCAGATACACTCGTAGATACACAATCTTTTAGTGACAGTCTGATAACTACTGGAAAGTAGTTAAAGGAGAATGTAAAGTTTTATCGCGTTCTGTGACACACCAGCACAAAGTAAAGCATTGTTAGCGAGTCAGCCCTGGGTGGAGCAGGAGGGCATTGAATGAGATTGCTTCTTACTTCGCCAAATGGATCACGTACTGGATGAGATGTCACAGTGTTTTAAGATCCCAATTCAATCGATTTGGTGGACAGATATTGCTTTTTTCTATCAGTATTTGTAATCTTAAGATAGTTTAGTTTTTGTCATTTAATAGCTCGCGTATATACATTAAGAAATCAGAAACGCTAGACTTATACATAGTATCTTGCTCGTAATTTTAGAGATTCCATCTCAGTACCTATGTAATTATGCAAAAGCAGTTCATACAATTTCGCTGCTTAAAGTATCCAATTATGTAATCAAGTAAGTAGATAGTGGATACATTCTCACCCAGTAATTGGGAAATTCCCGGGTCGCCGAAGCTTCTCGAATCACATAAAAAAACATTGTCATTACGACAAACGTCATGGCTCAGTATACAGTATGAACCAGATACTTGATATGATACTAGAATATAATATTATATATTTTTGTTTGTAAATAATACTTGGAATACATAATTTAAGTTTAAAAAACTTGAGAAACCGACTTCATTGTCAAACGGCTAAACCGATTTTAATCAAATTTGTTTGGGACAATCTGGACGTAAGAATAACCTTCCAAATAAAAAAATAATTTTCTAAATCGGTTCATAAATGACGGAGGCATGCAGTTACAAACATTAAAAAAATTATTAAAAAAAAAATGGCAACACCGATTTTAATAAAATTAAAATGGGACCAATCTGGAAGCAGTACCTTTCAGATAAAAAAATAATTTTTCAAATCGGCTCACAAATGACGAAGTTATGCGGTAACAAACATAAAAAAAAAAAAAAAATTAAAAAAAAAAAAAAAAAAAAAAAACATACAACCGAATTGAGAACCTCCTCCTTTTTGATTGGAAGTCGGTTAAAAATAACACCCAGACAGAGAACAAACGTCTGCATTCAAACCAACCTGCAGGCTAGTCCGGACTAGACGTTGTGTCTCGCATGAACTTCGACCGAGAAAATTGAAGGAAGAAATCGTGAGAATACGCCAAGATGGTTGTCACGACTTTTTGACCGACCTATGACGACATCTCCACCGTAAAATAATCCCGGTCGGCGCGAGAATGACGCCCCTGAATACAATGTTCGTGTTTCTCATATCTACCGTGTGCCGTCATAAATAAATAAGTTTTATTTATTTTCTTTCTTTTGAATATTTATATTACAAGATGTTCTCGTTTAAAGTATAAGATAAGATTGATAAAATATTTACAACAATCAAAATCAAGCCCCCCACGCTTTTTGTACAATAATATAAATTTTTCAATTGATTATTACAATTTTATTTTTACCTTTTTAGTCGACCTACAACAGATGCGCGTATTTATTGGAATGATGATAGCTCTACTACCATAGACTATTTATCCATAGATACGCTACCCTATAATTATCACTTCTTTAAATAAAACCTGAAAGCGGAAGAATAACAGTACAACTAACGCAAATCGATCCTTTATTTAAAGCAGTTTTGATTAAATAAATTGTTGGTATATAGACATTTTTGACCATAAGGGCTCATTCTACTTTTAAATTTACATACATGAGCGCTAATTGTTCCATCAATAACAAATATCGCTTTTGACAAGCCTCAACAAGAGATATATTTTTTAACTAATTGAAAGCTTTTATTATAAAAGTAAGATTAAAGGACGTAACTAAAGCAAACTAAAGTCCCAAATAAATCACGTTTTATTTTAAGATTTAATATTTTTAACCCCCAACTCGTTATCTTCTGATGAATAGTTTAAAGCCATATGCGCCCAAACCTACCCCTAAATAAAACCAAATATTATTCCAACCCCCTGATTTGAGGCGAGGGTGGTTTGGTGAGTCGCTGATTTCTCAATAGTTTTATCAAAAGTGGTCGAGTCATTCGACATCAATTAATCTAATGATTACGTCAGAAAGCATAGATTTCGTTACAGTTGTCATGTATAATAAAAAATAAATAAATAATACGGACAATCCACTCAACAATATCTAGCCCCAAACTAAGTAGAGCTTGTACTATGAGAACCAGATAGCTAATATAATACTTGTATACATTTTTTTGTAAATACACACATAGAATGGAAACTCTGCACAGCAAGGAGTTTAGATAGATAGATAGATAAAAACTTTATTGTCTAGATTTAACACACACAAAATAAAAAAAAAACAAAATACAGAGATAATAATATATACAAAACAAAAACTTAACAAGAAAATAAAAACTAGCTACGAAAATTAAGATGGCGTGTGTGTGTGTTGTGTGTGAGTTTCCTCGATCTCCGATTGGCTTGAGCAATGTTTGGCGCAGTCACCATTTGGGTGACTATAACAGATGCTTTGGGAAGGCTGAATAATTCTGATGTTTGTTCTCTGTCTGTGTGGTAAATTGTTACGGCGAAACTCTCCGTTAAATATAGCTAGAACTCTGTTTTACTTTATTACACGACAAACCATTACAACTACGCAAGACGCCATCTTCTTCTTTTTCTTAGTGATGTATCCCGTCGCTCGGTCCGACTAGGGATGTCCTACTCCCAAAACCGGCTAACATAATGTACATATTATATTCAATCAATGGATTGTGTGACGGATGACATAGGTAAGAAAGGAGTGACTGCTGAAATGACGGCTAATAGTATAGTGGAGAAGAAAACCTGTTGATTTTGACTAACCCCCCTCCCTATCTTACGATCACTAAAGAATAGGGTACATTATATACTTCGTCGCCCAAGCTAAAGATATAAAGGTATCATAACTCCTCTCAGGTCTATCTATCGTGGGAGAAAAAAAATACAATTAAAAGGACATGGGGAGTGCAGGTCTCACCCCGCAGATACTAAGCCTATTATTTGTCAATTATTATTATCGCTAGTTTTAAAGTATCAGCTTGTTTTAGAAACATGAAGAAACCAGCAGGATTCATAAAAATCCAAAAATATTAAATGCCGAAGTTTCTGTAGCGATGTGGCGGTATTAGTGAATATATTTGATGCTTGAACGCGGTCAAGCCGCGATGTTACTCTTACGCTGGTGTCTAGCTAAACTTCATTCTATGGCGCTAAAAATAACGCGGTCATCCTTATTTCAATGTTTAAGAAATGGGCGGCAAGATAGTGCTGTCGAATTAAGTTTAAACCGACACCTATCACTAAACGTCCAATGCTGAACGTCCTATAACGACAACGCATCTGCCTAAATCTAGATTCGGTTTACAACATCTGTGAGATGGACCGTACTCCTTATAAATTGTCTAAGACTCCATATTTTATTATTGGTTTAGGACACGACGACATGAGCAAGTGAGCGACAAGATTGACAGCTCTACTTGACATTGACAGACTCACAACTAAAGCATAGACAAATGATCATAGACTACAGCATAAACTAACTGAAATCCTCTCTTTCCAGGCACAAGAATAGTATACGAGCGCTCCTTTATGATGTCGCTGAGCAAGTCTCCGATATCACAAACCCCACCGAAGTGCCCCCTCCCAGCAGCAATGCTGAAGAACCCGTCAGGGTCAGTTCCAGTTCTGCAGAACTCACAGAAAAACCGGTCGAACTCCATCTCGTTTGACGAGAGTCAGGAGACTTTCAGCATGGATCTCTAAAGAAACTTCCAGAAGAAAATACAATTGTCAGTAGTCATCACATTCACGGATATCAAATTTTAGATAGTTGCACAAAATTCGCAGTATTGGGTTTCAGTGGGATTTTCTAGGAAAAAAACTATTCACAAGCTGTGCAAGAATAGAGTATTGTCGTGACACAGTTGCGCTTAGTCACATCCTTCGTTCTGTAAGCTCAGCTACTATCTCGAAAAATAACTGAACGAAAATATATCTTAGAATATAAAGGATTTTTTTGCTGAGACATAGTAGACCGAAGAGAGTGGCGTATTAGGGAGGAGGCCTATACCTATCAGTGGGTGCATACAGGCTAAATAGATAGGTAGAGACAAAGTTGGATGAACCGGCACCTATCAGTAATATTCTTATTAATTTAGTCTTCTAACAAATAATATATAAATAAAATTCTAAATCGATGGGCGAGGAGATACATCCCTAGACGGGATAGGAAAAAATATGGCGGCGTAATTAGATGTTTGGTTTGCCGTGTTATAAAGTAAAACAGAGTTAGAGTTGTTGTCTCATCTTTTCTCCATACAATAGACAGAGACAAATAGGCAAAACGAAAACAACATTTGGTAACGAAATGTTGTAAATGAGAAAAATTATGATTGTTTTTAGTTAAGATGTTTGTTTTAAGCTGATTGTTAACAGAGATTTTGTTTTTTATTACAGATTAGTGAGATGAGATTAGTTATAATTAGGAGAAGAAGTATGATTGTTTTTAGTTAGCAATTTTGTTTTAAGCTGATTGTTAACAGAGATTTTGTTTTTTATTACAGATTAGTGAGATGAGATTAGTTATGATAAGGAGAAGAAGTATGATTGTTTTTAGTTAGCAATTTTGTTTTGAGCTGATTTTTTATTGAGAACTTGTTTTTTTTGTTAAAAATTATGTTGTTTTTTTTTCATGTAAAATAAACACAGTTAAATTAAAGACTCTTTTTATTAATTAAACAAAAATTTAGACGTATTTTATTTTTTCTCGACAACCCGAGAAGACCCGAGAAATCAGAGTAGGGTGTGTTTTGTTTGAGTAATGCTAGTTCGTTTCCTTTGTGGAGGTTTTCCTATTTGCTTATACTGCCGCAAGAGGGTGGAACACATCTTACCGTCGCTCACGTTCAGTATAAAAGTAGATCCATTATTAGGAAGAGTATACGATACATTATTGTAATGTATGGTATGAGTGATATATTGCATGTTTCCCCTCATATGCGATGTATGAATAAGATAGTGATAAACGTCTAGTAAGCTTTCGAAGAAATATGAAAATATATGTGTACCTATATGTTTTTTATTGCTTCATAAATCATCAATAATCACATCACACACTTTAGGAGGAATAATTCTACTTCCGGCTCGAAGCACCAGGTGTCGCAATTTGCTTTTCGATATTGAGCTTTATGTTTAGTGTTATAAAGTGGTCGTTTGTTCGCAGGTGTTAGTCATCAGGGTTACAAGCTTTGTTTAGTTTGGGGAAGATAGTGTTGTGTGGATTGTCCATAATATTTATTTATTTATTTATAAATCCAATTACGACCGACTTGTCTATTGACTGACTTGACTAAACACGATTTTATTTTTTATTTTATTTTTTACCTACCTCACTTCTAAGCTGTCAAACGAACTTATGACTACGCAACGTCGGTACATGCCATTAAACCCACCATTATACTTTGACGTACATGATGAGACGGTAATTAAGTTGACAGCGTATTCCATAATAAAATCATTATCAGCTAGCGTCAGTTCTGAAGGGATGGTTATGGATGTCATATCCACCTTATATTGTGGAATTTTGCATGTTATTTTGTCTAACACGTGACAATTTATGGTTACCTTATAGGGTGTGGACAGTGAGAAAACTTCTAGGGGGACAGAATATTTTGCCATATTATTATTGTTGCTGACCCCTACTATGTTTGTGCCATCTATGTTTGGAGTGATACCTAGAACCTCTATGACCTTACTTGTTACTAAGGACACCTGTGAAGCGGAGTCCAATATCGCCTTTACATGAACTTCAGTACCATTCTGAGAATAAAGTTTTATTTTTACAGTGGGTAGCAAAACTTTGTCAGTCTGTGTGTTAGAAATCAGTGTTATCTGAGTTGATGGTGCATCCTCATGAAGCAGTGTGTTGTGAGCTTCTTTGCAAATATTGCACCGGAAATGAAACTTAACGTTCGATTGTAACTGAATAAAATGCGCTCGTCTGGCATCCCAACAGAATTTCTGCCAGGCAGAATTTCTGCGACCGAAAATACGCGACTCACGACTCACAAAATTACGCTCGTTTGGCCTCAGCCTTAGGTACAACATGTACCTAAGTACAGGTAAGGTAAACCTCCGGTGGTAACTCTTTCTATTATTTTTTACTCTTGTCCAAAACGAGGACTGACATTTTTTCCGTAGATGAAAAAATCATTCCTTAAGTAAGTAATATTGATGTAAAACATTCCTTTATCTATATTTAAAATAAATATAGTTTGTATATTAGCTCTTTTTTCCCAGAGAAAGATACCACACATTACAGTATTAATGAAGCTAAAATATACTAACCTGGTTGTAGCTTTATCAATCACTAGCGATTTGCACGAGTCGCTAGTAGGAAAAAATAGCGGGATGTTAAACAGCCTATAGCCTTTCTCTATCAATGGACTATCCAACAGAAAAATAATTTTTCAATACGGACCAGCAGTTCCCGAGATTAGCGCGTTCAACCAAACAAACAATCGAGACTCTTCAAATTTATAATATTAAGTTTATGTTATGTAGATCAATTAAGTTGTCGTCGTATCAATTAGTTTTCATTCGTCAATTTTTTTTACATTCCAGAGGGAGATTCTTTGCCGAATCTATTGACTTCGAAACTGAATAGTCTCACTGACGGCCAATTGTTTATTAACGTTTCAGTGTTCACATGTGAAGTATGCCGCAAGCAGTTCATGAGCGAGCAGAACATGCGTCGGCACATGAGTACGCACACGCTGGACAAGCCGCGGCGCTGCATGTACTGCGTGTCTGCGCGCGCCTACATCCGCGGCATGCACCTCGTGCGCCACGTGCGCCACTTCCACTCCGACGTGTTCCGAGCGCACCTCGCGCACGTGCGCAGCGTGCTGGTCAGTACACTACACTACACTACACTACACTACACTACACTAGCACATACACAAGGGACCACCCTAAAACCCGGAATGAAAGAAAAAACTAGTTGTCTGATCTGAAACTGTTAAATTTACATACACTTATTAAGGCAATAAATATACTGAATCCGTTGGGAAAACGTTTACGAATATTCTATAATAGCCTTGCTTGAACCTTCGAAGCCGTGCGCTGTCTGCCGTGCTTGACCAATTGACTGTCTTGAAGTTTTGTATTAGAAAATTCCGTTATATTTTCAGGGTCATTCCGACAGTCAAAACATACATGAGAAGCGCGTGACTAAGTCTGAGCTGGAGTCAATCCTGAACGTGTTGGATGCGGAGTCGGATCGCATCCTCGAGGGTTGCAGCGCGGGCGGACCCGTGCTGTACGGCGGCATGCAACTCGGCTACGAGGACGAACCTGAAGATGAAGACGAAGAAGACGAACATATAAAGGTAACTGTTCTGTAAAGATATGATACAAAAAACGGTAGGAACCAAGCCGTAGGTTTTTGCCTGCTGGTGGACCTGGCACCTAGACTCACGTAGCTTTAAGACGTTTCAAAGTGATCCTTGTGTTACTACTGAAAATTATAAATATACTGAATACTGAATAAAGACATCTTTGACTTTGACTGACTTCTGTTAATGGTAAGGTTTTCAAGTTTAAAATGGTAAATACATAATAGGAATAGGCCCATATGTTTATAGGGCATAGCATTATTTGGAGTGAACGCGGACCGAATTTTTAAAATAATAATATTAAAAACCTAGCTGTTAGCATTGATTATTGTGAATTAAATTAAATTATAACGCAGTCAGTGTATCATTGAAGAAGTCGTTTAAATTTTAGTAACATTTTTTATAAATATTAGTAAGTCCCATAATTAGTATTAGTTAGTATTAGTAGTTTATAGATAGCATTCTTAGATAACTGTTTTATCAAATGATAACTGCCATTGGTATGTCAAAGGTACAGTTTTTTTTTTAGAATTTTTTTTAGAAATAAAAATGTGATTTGCCAATTTTTTCCAAAAGTTTGACCTCCTGTGGTTTAAAAAAAATGTATGGTCACCTTGAGTGACCAACTAATAAATAACTTGCCTACTTCATTGAGATTCCGAAATGGTATAGCAATTGCTAGTTCCAACTTTCAATGCAAAGAATATTTGTGTTAAAAAAGGGTAAGGGTCATTTTTTCAAATTACAAGTAAGATTTTACATAGCAATCGAATTTACTAAAAACAGAAAATAAAACAAATTAGATATTTAAAATGCATTTATTACATTAAAATTTCTTACAACAAGTGCTCAAAATAGCTCAAAATGCTCAAAATGCGCGCAAGATAAAGCGTTCTTTTATTAGAAGATATCAAGGCTTGCATAAAAGCAAGTGGAAGCCATTTTGAGCGCTTGTTGTAAGAAATTTTAATGTAATAAATGTATTTGATATCTAATTTGTTTTATTTTCTGTTTTTAGTAAATTCGATTGCTATGTAAAATCTTACTTGTAATTTGAAAAAATGACCCTTACCCTTTTTTAACACAAATATTCTTTGCATTGAAAGTTGGAACTAGCAAGTGCTATACCATTTCGGAATCTCAATGAAGTAGGCAAGTTATTTATTAGTTGGTCACTCAGGGTGACCATACATTTTTTTAAACCACAGGAGGTCAAACTTTTGGAAAAAATTGGCAAATCACATTTTTATTTCTAAAAAAAATTCTAAAAAAAAAACTGTACCTTTGACATACCAATGGCAGTTATCATTTGATAAAACAGTTATCTAAGAATGCTATAAAAAAAACAGATGGAGAAAATTCCTTGATTTGTATGGACAGAAGTACAAAATAATGAAAATTTCGAAAATGTTTAATAACTCGAAAACCGTGGGACTTTTACTGGGTACATGTTTTTATTTTCTGAACAGTTGTGATGCCCCCGACCCGTAGGTAAAGGATTATCCACTCTTTACGCCACACCCTGTATTATATTTTGTACTTATATAATAATTGTATTATTATTATTTTTATTTATTATTGTAGGTACTGTAGATATGTAGTAATATGTATTCTTTTAGTAGGTCTCTAGTTTTAAGTAAATGTTTCTCTCTTCTCTTGTCATAAAGCACTACCACCCACTCCACATAACACTGCTGAGAATTTGGCCAGAGATAAAAAATTTTCGAGACTTATTTAGACGTTTCGGATAAAAAAATAGTTTTTCAAATCGGCTCATAAATGATGAAGACAAACGTTAAAAAAAAATACAACTGATTTGAGATCCTCCTGAAGCTGGGGTTCATCACTAGTAATAAATAAGCTGAACAAAATATAAAGATGTAAAAATGTTCTCTCAAATCAAAATCAAATCAAAACAAAAGTTTTTTTTTTCAAGTTTGTCTATGTTATACGTCACATAGCAATAGTATAAACAAGTGTTAACAATAAGAAGGAAGAATGAAATAAAAATTCCGGCTCGGCTGGCTGCCGCCGGTTTGTATTGTTTTGAGTCGTAAATACATTATGCTAGACACAATGCATGTCGCATTACAATATAGCTGTGCTTTGTGCGTCTTTGGTTAGAGAAAGTGTTCTATAAATCCCGCTCGGCTCTTAACTTTTGGGACATTATAAAAATCTTTCTGTATATACATATAGCAAAAATAAAACAGGTCTACGAATAAAAACGTCCCAGAGTCACAGTGCAGACAAAAATTGAGAATTAGTGAGCAAATTAAATCAAATCAAAAGTGTATTTATTCAGCGTTACTAAACCGCCCAAACGTATTACCTGACTAGCAATGACTCAATGCTAAAAGCGGTTGAACTTCAGACATCTAAATGTTTAGTTAGAACGTCCCGACCGCGGGGCACAAGCTGAATTTAATTAATTTATTCATTACTATGTAACTTTTATAGTCAGACAAAATGCAAAAGTTACTTTTAGGTAGGTACGGAATATAACATAACAATTTGCTTTGATGCAGTGTGACGTGTAAGTCAAATCTCATCAACTATATAAAACATTTTTACACGTAATTTAAGATTAAGGTTGAAAGAAGACCGTGATTCCTTATACGCTTTAACATTTTACACCGCTTATAAGCGCAAAATTTGAATCTGCAGCACCATCTGATAGTGCTGCAGTGGTCTCCTATCCTTCCATAAATTAGATTTTTCCTATATATTTATGTCGGATATAAATCATGAGGAGTAAAACATTCATATCTATCCATAAATCACATAGATGGCATTGTATGAAATATCACAATGTTAAATATGTCTATCCCCCCCTACACACACACCTCCCACACACACATCTCCCACAACACGCCTCCCTCACATACCCCCACACATGTCCCTCACATACCCCCACACATGTCCCTCACATACCCCCACACATCTCCCCCACATACCCCCACCCATTCTAACTTTAAAAGTGTCCTTTTCCGGGACCGTGCGACTGCTCTGTGGCTGTGAGTACATTTAATATTCTAACTTTTATTGCAAGTACATACTTCCTATATCCCAACTATACCAACTCTGCGTTTTCTTCCATACGTGGGCGTGAGTTTCCTTGTTCTTGAAGGTTCTTCGCGTAGGTACAAACTATTTTTTTGTGTACAAAACAAAATATCTGCGATTAGCTGTAATTTATATTTTCTGACAGAAAACAGAAAGTAGTTAATTGTGGACTCTTACTCGTATCTATTACAATCTCTATAGAAGATAAATGTTATGATTTTCCAGTTCTTCTTTTTTAAATGTGAAAGTTGTAGGGGAAAGTGGGGGAAATACGAACACCTAAGGGAAAACTTAAACAAAACAGTGGAATTTGACCACAGAGTTTTCCAATTTATTTAATTATAAAGTTTACTTATCTGGCTACCTAATTCGCTCATCAACATTTATATTTTTTTAATAAATTGCAACAATATCAAGGAAAAACAAAACCCTTAGTGTTCGGCTTTGCCCGACATTAGTCGGGTAAATACGAACACCAAGTGGGGTAATTACGAACTAACATTATTAACGATAGATATCACATTTAAAATAATTCGACGATTTCTAACAGAGAAACTGCATGCGTGCAGGTTGCGTTTGCTAATCGTCTTAAATAAAAGGTTTCGTCTTGTTTTAAGAACATCATAAGTTTCTGCTGCTTTACCAAGAGTGAGTTTTTTTTATTTTAACATCGTGTAGCCTTTTCGAGATTTTCTAAACTGTACTTCAATTCAGTCTTTTTTTCTAAGTACGAGGCATCTGTAACAATAATAAAAAAAGTTGAACGGGGAGCCGGCGCACGAGAGTGGGGTAATGCCGAATGTTCGAGATTGCCCGACATCAAGTGTTCGTGTTTACCCCGCGGGCTCAAAAAAATAAAATGCCAAAAACCAAATAAGGTTATATTTTTTTGTCAACTGCGTCATTGTCATTTAGCTGGTTGATATGTGATTAATCCACTTCGTAAAAGCTGAATTGCTATTGTAGATAGAAATAAAGTTACATCAACTTGAATTTACCAAAAATTTACATGTAGGACAGACAAAATATTAAAAAATGCATACCGTGATAAGTACGAGCGTGCGCGTCTCCCGTGTTGCTGACTGGCACTTGTAGTGATGTGATCTCCAAAATGGCGGCAAATGAAATAAAGCTATCTCTTTCTAACATAGTAGAACCATCGAATTCGGAATTACCCCGCGTTCGCGTATCCCCCACTTTCCCCTAAATGTTTGTGCTCAATCACGATGCAACGGCTTAAATTGCATCGTGATTGAGAAGATTGAAAACTAACATGGGATGAAAAACAAGTCTGTGTGTAGCATTTTTTTATTTTCGAAAGCAATGCTGTACACAAAAGCGTGTTTTTGCTGTTCAATATCTGACTGCAAAAGCCGTTTTTATCCGCTAGAGGATAAAGTAAATTTGAATTTAGAATATCGTGTTCACTAAGTTTGTGAATACACAACCTATTTACTTCGACCTCCATGGTGCCGAATTTATCATTCAACCTTTTTTAATTCGTTAAACCGCGCATTCGTAACTTTGGTGTATTTGTGAATTTATTTAACTTTATTGAACATTTGATTTACAAAAAAAACTTGAGAGGTGTCAAGGGACACCCGGATGGAACGAAGTTCCTTTATTATTATTTACAAAAAACCTGTATCGCGGGAAACCTAAAAGATTTACAAAAAAGATTATTGTGATACAACTGAATAATTCTTTATTTTGAATTAATTTTTATTTTTATTTTGAATTAGAATTTATCGCATAAAATGCTTCTGTATTGCATTCGATTAGCAGAAGAATGTGCTCCAGATTTTGTTGCTTATATTTTTCGTTTATTTTATTACATTTGACTGAATGCGAGGTATATTAAAAGGGATCAAGAGATAAAACTGTCTCTGTATTTTTGGAGTTTACTCCTTAAGAATCGGTTTTTTTATATAAGGCGCCACACATGATAATGGCTGTAAGAGCGCCCCTATTATTCGATACAATAAAAATGAAGTGCCGACATATTCCGCGTCTATTGCGAAACACTCCCATCCCTAGCTTTATTCACCACAACTCTCAAACTCAATAATAAACCGAGCCCCATAAACAATGGAGTGTGGAAAGCGTATTTTTATTGGTGCACATTAACTTAGCGTGCCAAAAATGATTGTTTATATTTTCTTATGTATGTTATAAGTACATATCTAATATCTACTTTAAAATCGATAATTTTTGACTGTATCTAAGACCTCATCAATTTATTTTTATCTGTGTACCCAGTCTCTGGATGGTTCGCAGCATCGAGCTGAGACGAGGCCTGTTTGTCGCACCCCCCACATTAAGGACCATTCTCTGCACCTTTTTTTTAGTTCCTTTTTATTTTTGTTTTCTGTTTTTGTTACTGATAAGGTCGTGGGCTCGACCCCCACCGAGAACAAATATTTGTGTGGTGATCACAGATGTTTGTTCTCTGTCTGGGTGTTATGTATTCTAAATATGTACTGACAAAATAAATGCTAACTATTATATCAGCTATATATCTGGGATAGAAACTCTGCTTTAATTTGGGGCTTGATTGGATTGTCCACAATATTTATAGTTAGGGACCATAATAAATCGTAATCTAGCTTATCAGTAGCATATACAAATTATTCAAATATAATACGAACAAATTCACCGAATATTAAGTAAGGTCGTAAAAAGTTGGTTGCTCCGGCGGCATATATCCAGCACACGTCAAACTGATCTCCAGCCTACCGACTTGTGTTATCTCTCGAGGAAGTGATTTGTCAGTGCCGCCCCCTCTCGATTGAATAATTCAAATAATCGAGGTATTTATATGTAAATAGCGGACCACATCTCCATACGAAAGGGCCGATCGGTACATAAATTTGGCAAGACGACGAGAAAACTGCGACGCACCACCGATCTGATTTATTCGTTAAGTTTTGGAAAAAGTGGCTCGCGTCAGGAAATGTTTGTCTAATCGCGTTTATGAAACAGCGATCACGTAAGGCTGTTTCAATGGAAATGACAGCTTACGATTACTATCATATCAATCGCGAATAGAAACAAGTAAGGTGCTGTTGCGATGGATAGAAATTGAATAAAGTAAGTTATTTACAGTAAGTTTTTAGTGTTTTGACAATGATAAACAACGTTATTATTGCATTCCTAATCAAATAAAATCTAGTGCGTACCTATTACAAATCCGTTTCAACTAAGTATTTAAATTCATTTCAGTTTATCATATCAAGAGGATTCCTACTTGGGCTAGAGAAGGAACAGTGCCAAAAAAATACGCATTCTTGATTTGCGATATCCTTATTTGAAAGTGTGACAAGTGTGTAATGTATGGTTTTCCTGAGAAATGTTTCCTGAACATCGTTAGGGTACCTAACTATTTAGTTCTTACCTTCCCAATTCATTCACATCGGCATCATCTAATTTAATTTGTCAAACCTGTTCGTCCTTTGGTTTGGTTTTGTCCGCAGTTTTTGGCGAAGTTTGTTAATCTTTACCGAAGAGGTGTCGCGATGACGAGTTCATTGGTTCTTTTCCACCTCAAAATACTCAATCCCGCCTATACAAGTACACAATACTTCACTTCTAAAATCAATCTTAGCTAGATACGTCCACTTAGTCTTAGCCAAGGTTGATATCAATAATTTCGATAGCATAAGGTCTGGCGGGATCATCATGTGGGCGTTGCGTCATTGCCATATGGTCGGGAGCTGATAGGAGTGTTGATGACATTTTGCATGCTCGTTCGTGTTTTTGTTATTACTCGTGGGCGAAGTGTTACCGACATTGACGACTTCAAAATTCTAAAACTGACTCATATAACGTAGCTGCCATAAAAAAGACTATAAAAACTAAGTTATTTGCGCCTGTTTTAAAACCAGGCATTAGGTAACACGTAAAACTCCATGAAATGTAAAGTTTATTTCGCCTGTCAATTTTATAAAATAGATCAGTTAAAACGTGAAGAGAAAGCTGTGGTTATACAAGGTGATCAACCAGGCCGACTTTAAGCCATAAAACTCGGTACAGTATTTCTGTTAATTGGAAAAGTGATCAAATACTTTAATGTTTAAAGTGGTAAGGATGGCCGTTGATCGACAAATTTAGTTTATCGATAGAATGGGGATTTATCGAGAGCACTGGTGGTCTAGTGGTAGTGGTCCCGCCTTTCGATCCGAAGGTTGTGGGTTCAAAATACAGTCGTGTACCAATGAGTTTTTCCGTCAAAAAATGTATGTGCACTATGCCAGTACTCTCAAAACGGTGAAGGAAAACATCGTGAGGAAATTGGCGTGTCGTAGAACCTAATAAAGTTCAAGCAACACGTGTCAAGAGACACGCAAAAAGGGCCCGCCAGAATGAAATGAGATCACGTGTTAGGTCTATGTATTGCTTATTTTGGATGACATGGGGGGTAGGGGAGTTTAGATGATGATTACGTCATCGGTAGGAAAATTACTTTTTTACACGAATGGTAAAAAAGTAATAACTTACTCTATGTTGAAAGCCGTATCAGCAAAATCTCCATACTAAATCTTTTTTCTTATTTTTTAAATCAAAATTATAATATTTAAAAAACAATAAATTAATAGAAAAATAGTTACGTAAGCTTAGGGGGAGTGGGTAAAAGCTTTGCTTACTTTTGCTGACAAGGGGGATGGGGGAGTAATAACTGTAATAAATCTGCTTACGTAATACTCCACGAGCCCATTAAATCGACACACTGTCCCACCAGTGGGTCAAATTAGTGGGACCACGAGTCGCGACCCGCAAAAACGGACTGCCTTCTGAAAACGTAGTTTGAATAAATAAATGCATGTAAATGTTGATAGAAAAATACATGTTACTAAGAGTAGATTTAACCATCTCAAAGTAATTAACGCTACCCGCCTGACAAAAATATTTCTAACATTATTTTTGCCATAAATCTAAAATATTGATACTACGAGTACTACAAACAACTTTTCTACTTTATTTTGATTTTGGATAAAATGAAATGTTTCAGTGCCAGGTCTATGTACACACTTGTATGAAAAACGCGGTAGTGAAGATAAGCACTAAAATACTTAATTCACAACTAATAACCAAGTACCTTGTACAATAATAATATTCATTATTGGTTGTTTTTTGGTTTTTGTAGTGGTCAATACCAAAAGGCGCCGCCATGCGAGTTTTACCGCAGTGAATGACACAAATAAGTGTCAGTGTCATGCCATTTGACAGCCATTAGACAGTTTTAACATTGAAAAAAAAACTTTTATTGAACTATACCTTAAACAACAAAAAATTCATGATATTAAAAAAAACTAAAACTAATTAAAACTAAACCTTAAAAATCTAGCAAAAGTGGGTGTCCATGAGGCATGGTGCCAAGAACGCTGGCTGCATTTCCACGTTGAATAGCATTAGCTATTCTCTGTGCGAGAAAAGTGCCAGCCCTCTTGTCACCAGTGGCGTCGACCAGCTGAGGAAACAATTTGCTTAAAAAAAAAAAAAACTAATTAAAACGAATTATTGGAAATAGACATATTATATTAGAATAATTTGTTCAGTGAGCCTAAAAGAGACAAACAATGAGGACTGGAAACTGCATAAACTATGGAACTGTGCTGCACTCAACTTTCCCCATTTTGTTTTTAAAACCACACCACTGAACCAATGTTGATGTAGCTTTGACACCAATCTGCAAGTTTTTTTATACAACTAGTTGTTGGAACAAGCATGATCATCATCACCATCATCATTTCAGCCCGGTATCACCCACTGCTGGGTATGGGCCTCCTTCATTTTCTGCCAGCCTCCTCTGTCCTGTGCGTCTCTTGTCCAGGTGTTTCCTGTGACCCTAACGATGTCGTCGACCCATCGCGCTTTCGGATTAGAGCTACAAATATAAATAAAGGCCTAGCTCGGACTTATAAATAACCATTAGATAAATATAAAAGTATAAGAAGTGTATATACTACTAGAATAGTGTTGGTGATTGCACTATTTGGTCAGTAACAGTTATTATATTAATGACCCATACCTACTATTAGATAATATATTCTAACAATGACCACATCTACCTACCTATATATAAAAACATTTATCCCTAATGGGGCTTAGATTCACCAACACATTGATCGCTGTTTGATTATGTTTACACCATTATTTAAGGGAAATGATTGATTTAAGAATTTCAAATATAAGGATTGATCATTTCTTTCTATCACTGCTTTGTTTGGTAAAAAGTATATTCGCTGGTCACAGTTTTCATTTGGTGTTCAACGAATCAATTCACTAATATGCTCAAGTGAGTAACAAACACAACTAGGTAGGTACCTACTTAGTATGCTATAGGGATAGGATTGATTTAACCTTGGCAACAACAACATGCAATTACTAATGAAGTGTTAGTGGATAAACGATCCAACTACTGTAATGGGGGAAAATTAAATGTAGTAAAAAATGATTAGGTACATTGTGTGGAAGGGTGGTAGGTGAAATACAAAACAAAAGTTCCATTATGTTGTATTACATTACAATAGTTAACAACTAACAGTAACTGTACACAGTTAAATAATCACATGAAAATACAACAGAGCAAACAACTGAGATAAGTACAGATCGGCACATTCCAAAACACATCTCTAAAAATGGAAAATAATTTACACTCTATTTACAAAAATGTACATTATTAGTTCATTGAACTGCAGCAAGGAGGCCCCACATTTGGAACACTGGGTTGCACTTTGAGCAGCTAGGAATGTCTGGAAGACTGACGGGCTAAGTGTCATATTTCTCTCCTTCACACTGAGTAGACCAGAACAAACAGTTTCCAATACCACTATAGCATATGAGTATCACTGCTGCTAAGAAGACGACACTGCACAGATATTGTTTTCAACAATTCCGCGTCACCATATGAATGTACAACTGAACCAGCATTGTTTCTTGAAGTATACTTTGCTGATGCACTGAAATATTCAAAATAAAGATGCTAAATTATTCAGAGCTGCCTAGTCGTAGATGAGTCTAGCGTTATAATATTTAGATAAATACTTTCCAATCTTATGTATTATGACTGGCCTCTCAGCTCAGTTGGTAGTTGATCTGCCTTGTGCCGTAGGTCGTGGGTTCGATCCCCACCAAGAACAAACATTTGTGATTCTTTTCAATTTTTATGAAATCCAAGTTAGGTAGTAGGTACTTTACTTGGATTAGGTTAGTACTTTTCTAACAAAATACTATAAAAAAGAGGAGCTGCTCTAAAACATATTATATAAGTAGGAGCCTATTATAAGTATAACCAGTCCACCAGTGCCACCTTCGGAAAGTGGCAGTCCATAACTAATATAATATTCACTCAATTTCACTTTTTACACACATTCTCACACTTGCTTAGCGATTCATCTGTGTTTTTAATTCTTATTTTTCACCTTTTGATTTTAAATGTAAGTTTCTAGTATGACGGTCATACTTAATTGTTTTGTCGTACCCACTAGAAATTTATGTTAAATAGATTGTAATTGTAGTCATATGTATGGTCAAATTGAAGGTCTAAAAGTTGTCACTTGTATGCGTCAATCTATGAAATGTCCGGAATTATGAGTGTGCACGAATGTACAAACTGTAATGACCTTTGTGTGTCACTATAATTTGATATTCTATGGCATATCGAATTTCCAGGTAAAAAAAAATCGGTTGTCTGTAAAGTCGGTTTACTGACGATAGTTGAACGTGATAAACAAGTTCAGCTCAACGTACAGAGATGGCGCTTATTTTGGTTGGATGCGGTGAAGTGGTAGAGTATAGAGTAGAGTAGGTAAAATAAAAAACAAACAAAGAAATCTCTCAGCGACCTACAATTACAAAATTCTTCGTGATCGCGTTTCATCCTCACCAATTAGCAACCCAATGTTTAAAATCAAATCAAATCAAATGAAAGGTTATTTTTTTATGCCACAATAAGCATAGTATTGAAGGGTTCGTTTTCTGTTATGAAAATCTGCAATATTCACAATCATTAATACTTTGATCAAAAAGTAATGATGCCAAAAAGCTTGCTTAATACTAGGGAAGTATGAATTTTACTCCATCAGTTTGAATAGTTATAGTTCGTTTGGCCTATCGGTATGGAAAAATCATGAGACAAAATGCCTGAAATTCAATAAACCTACAAACACATTTCACAATAGTGCTAGGCAATCAGTCAATTATCACTGCGATATTTGACAGCAATACACCGAAAGGCTCTGCATCTGTGGTCCAGGAAATGTATAGAACAGGCCTCTGATTGTTACGAAAACAAGATTTATTTATAAGGAAATGGCGGTACGTGTCTCTCTCTTTTGCATGGAAAAATGATGAGAGAACAACTCTAACTGCGTAACGTATTTTTGCTGTGTCGTCTTTTCTCCATTCAAAAGACAGAGACGCGTAGGCGAAACGAAAACAACATTTGGTAACGAAATGTGGTAGCAAAACTCGGACTTCGGGTTCTGATATTGTTTTTTTCCCACAGGATATAGTATCCAACGTGTCCAGTGCAGTTCCAAGGTTCACAGCCGTAGGTCTCATCCCTGGACGGACGTATGCCGCCGCAGTGCTGGCCTTTAACGCAAAGGGAAGGGGGGACCCGTTCCCGATCAGAGCCAGCACTTTGAGGCCACCGGAGAAACACCATGTGCATGATAAGAGTTTAGGTAAATATTTATATATTCTTTCACCAAAAGAACCAGTGACACGATAAGAAGGTAAGTATTTCTATTCTATTCTGCGCCTTGATAGTACTAGGTATTCTGGCTCTGATATTATAATTCCTGGAATTTCTCAATCTATTATAATACTAGCAGTTGGTGCCCGAGCTTCGCTCGGTATTTTTTTTTTGGTAAACTGTTGTTGTGTTATAATAATAATAAATTATAATAATAAACTCATAAAATTTAAAGTTGTTCATCGATTCGTTTGTCGATTACGGTAAGATGAGCATCACGAGAGAGACAGCTGTCGTCGACGACTCGCCTATGTCGTGAAGACAAACCAGTGATCATTTCTTCCATATCTATATATATATAACTCAAAGGTGACTGACTGACTGACATAGTGATCTATCAACGCACAGCCCAAACCACTGGACAGATCGGGCTAAAATTTGGCATGCAGGTAGATGTTATGACGTAGGCTTCCGCTAAGAAAGGAAAATGGAAAATTATTTTCCGAAGAGGAGAAAAAGGGGAAAAATGGTTTAAAGAAAAATCAACGCACAGCCTAAACCGTTAGCCCTAGAAGCATGAAACTTAGAGGGTGTATTCCTCTAATAGAGCAAAGGTGTACTAAAAAAGAAAAATAGGAAAATTATTTCCCTAAAAGAAGAAAAAACGGAAAATGATTTTAAGAAAAATCACAAAAAATAGCTTTACAAAATACGCAAAAAAACATAAAAAAAAGTCAGCTACCGCAGCATCTGGCACCAGGTTCGATTACACACAAAGGTTCACAAACAAATCAACACCAACACGCGTACGAAACCCCAAATTAGCCACTAATATAACATAAAACTACAAAAAATAGCTTTACAAAATACGAAAAAAAAACATTAAAAATTTTTCAGCTATCGCAGCATTTGTAACCAGGTTTTAATACAAACAAATGTTTACAAAAAAACCGATGATAACCACTAAGACAAAATCGCGGGAAACATCTAACATAAAATCACAAAAAATAGCTTTACAAAATACGAAAAAAAAACATTAAAAAAATTTCAGCTACCGCAGCATTTGTCACCAGGTTTTTATACACACAAATGTTTTCAAAAAAACCGATGATAACCACTTAGACAAAATCGCAGGAAACATCTATCATACTTAAACTACACACTGCTGAAAAAAATCAGCTCCAACAGCACTCACATTCAAATACATTCTAAAGTACAAGCTCAAAACAATGGTAACTAGCAGTTGGTCATATCAAATTAAAAAAATCTGATTCGATTATACACCAACACGCATACGAAACCCCAAATTAGCCACTAATATACCATAAAATCACAAAAAATAGCTTTACAAAATACGAAAAAAAAACATTAAAAAATTTCCAGCTACCGCAGCATTTGTCACCAGGTTTTAATACACACAAATGTTTACAAAAAACCGATGATAACCACTTAGACAAAATCGCGGGAAACATCTATCATACTTAAACTAAACACTGCTGAAAAAAATCAGCTCCAACAGCACTCACCTTTAAATTCAAATACATTCTAAAGTACAAGCTCAAAACAATGGTAATTAGCAGTTGGTCATATCAAACTAAAACAAACGAACTCAAATATCCACGCGGACGAAGTCGCGGGTATCAGCTAGCAGTTGGTGCCCGAGCTTCGCTCGGTATTTTTTTTTTGGTAAACTGTTGTTGTGTTATAATAATAATAAATTATAATAATAAACTCATAAAATTTAAAGTTGTTCATCGATTCGTTTGTCGATTACGGTAAGATGAGCATCACGAGAGAGACAGCTGTCGTCGACGACTCGCCTATGTCGTGAAGACAAACCAGTGATCATTTCTTCCATATTCTAGCATAATCTACCATTGTATTTTTATTTTTTAATGGTTTCGTTCATTCAATTTGATACCTGTGACGGAAAAAAAAACCCCGCCAAAACTAAAATAAAATAATAGGGAAGCACACGGAATGAAAATGTAAGTAAATACCTATGGTACCCCTATTTATTGTTAAAAACCAAGTAAAATTAAATACATTTTTTATTATTTTCCCCATTATAATAGAAATCAAAAGTATGTTAGTGTAAAACTTATAAACATTGTATTGATTGATTATTGATGGGTTTCAAAAAATTGCGCGCCAAAAGTACAAGTCGATTGCCCGCGAATTTCAACTCTCAAAGTCCCTCTTCAAATGCAAATTCGCGGATGCCCCATAAAAAGTAAGTAAAAATGGTTTAATCTATATGATATTATTAAATAAATTGACCCACCCACGGGAATGTTTTCAAAGACTTACCAGTTAGACCAGTTTAGAACTTTCAATAGGTAGGAAGGCAATAAAACTAAAAAATACAGTAATAATAAAAAAAGTAGCCAAGTGCGAGTTGGAATCGCCCATGAAGGGTTCCGTAGCAACAAGTAACATAATATAAAGGTTCTTGTAGTTCGTCGAAAGGTAAATTGCGGTTTACGATTTATGACGTATAAAAAAAAACTACTGACTAGATCTCATTCAAACCAAATATCGTTGGAAGTTTGCATAGTAATGTACAACATATATTTTTTTTAGTTTTATCATTCTCTTATTTTAGAAGTTAGAGGGGGGGGACTAACTTTTTTCCACTTTGGAAGTAGGTATCTCTCGCACAAACTATTCAGTTTAGAAAAAAACGATATTAGAAACCTCAACATCATTTTTGAAGACCTATTCATAGATACCCCGCACGTATGGGTTCAATGAAAAAAATTTTTTTGAGTTTCAGTTTCAACCGCCAATATTTATAGTTTTTTTTCTTTTTTTGTGTAAAAATCTTAATGCGGTTCACAGAATACATCTACTCGCCAAGTTTCATCAGTCTAGCTCTTACGGTTTCGGAGAAAAATGGCTGTGACATACGGACGGACAGACAGACATGACGAATCAATAAGGGTTCCGTTTTTGCCATTTGGCTACGGAACTCTAAAAACAATCTCTCGTTTATTCTTATTAGGAAGAAAAGACATAAAAATATGGCTATTGGTAAAAAAAAAAATTGCCAACTAAGCTGTGGTTATTCTTTTCAATTTCAATAGAAATGGCCGCGTTTACAACATCATCAATGTTGAATACAAAAGATTTCTTAGGAGAATGCTTAGTTATTAAAGAGGTTTCACGTTTTATAAACTTGTTACTCTATTCTCTGCACAAATGTATCTCTGGTTTATAGACGTTGGCTTTATAAGTAAATCATCCATTAGAAACGCAGGCGGGGCTAGATAGTGTTATGTGGATTATCCACAATATTTATTTACTTCTATTATACACAATAATTATAATACTCTTTCGTATCAAATAACAATATGCAAAATTATATTATATAAATAAAATTAGTGTCATATATAAGATACGAACCGCACAGGTCTGGGAGTAAAAAAATGGAGCAGCTTTTTCACAACCAATAAGTGGAAAAAATAATATAACTCACAGGTTCACACTTTTCCCTAATAGGAGTACTTAAGGCCTTCAGAGGCACTTTATGTTCTCGTGGGCGGTTCCGTGACAATTTATCTATAAAAATTCTTCGATAAGTTGGAAGTCTTTGGGAGAGGATTTTGCCTAGCAGTGGGTCGCCACTGTCTAGGAGAATAAAATAGTAGGAAGTAATATTCAAAAAATGAACTTACGGAGTCTTTATTTTAAGTCTTTTACCTCTTTAACGAGTCACAACACTGGCTTAAACCCTGTCCTTTGGTCGTCCTCGTGGTCTACATCCTATCATTTGACTACTTATAGATTTTCATTCAGTATACATCCTGAAGTTTTTCACTAATCCAATCACTGTATTCCGACACCCTTGTGTAAACCCCTGGGTAGCTGTCATTAGCACAGCCTTCGCCCCAAGAGACGATGCCGACCAAGTGGTTGTGGGCGACGAGAGGACCACCAGAGTCACCCTGACACGCATCCCTGGCTGGGTTGGTGGCGCCCGCGCAGATCATCTCTGGCGTGATGGTTGCCATTCTGAGGTATGCTCGAAGGCAAAGATCTTGATTGACTATTTGCACTTTGGCTGCTAAGAGAACTGCAGATGAGGAGCCTTCAAACTGAAACAAAAAAAAACTAGAATTAAAAGTAGAAATATAAGCTAATTACATAAACAAAAATAGGAAAAAAACAAACAAAGAATTAATTATTATTGACTGGTTTTTGTAGAATTAGCATTGTTATTCAGCGTGGCAAAGCCACCAGCGTCTTAGGGATGCTTCCGTCTGGTGCTAATTTATAGTGTTGACCGTTTTTTAAGCGCGACTTTTGGCGTGTATATCGTGGGAACGAAACTTGTTGGTAGGTTGCGATTCATAACAATGAAAGCGTGGTCTACACATGTTTTAGAACTCATATCAGTTATTCCGATGGACGGACGACATTGTTAAGATCGCGGAAAGTTTGACAGTAACCTAGTGAATCATTTGTTAGGTTAATCAGCTAATTTCAAATAACAATCTTGATACATCCAGATGACAAGAGGAAAAGTTAGTTCTGTCTATATTTGTTTTGGTTAGGTACCTGCTTAGGGTGCTGAGATACATGCTTTATGTTTGTTAAAAATTGTTGACTTTAATATTAACAGGCAAGTATGAGATTAAGTAGGTACTTAGTTATAGTTATATTCTATCGGTGTTGGATTTAAACAAAGTGTTATTTTCTTAGGCTTAGTTTTGTAAGGGGAAAGATGTAGTAATATGTATGTGGGTAGCTATAAGACACAATATTGTATTCTACCTGCATATGAGAATAAAGCAGTGTTCAATCAGCAAGCTGTGTAAATCTAGGAAAGATATAAAATATAAGTTATAGATAGAGTATGATTTTATATTGTATTATTTTTGTATAAGTACCAAGGTGCAGGCGATTATATCAACGGAATATATTAGTATTTTAATTATTTTTTTATTATACCTATTATATGATAACAACCTTGTCTTGCCCAAATTAAAATGTCATCTATCTAATTGAGTGTTTGACCTACTTAAGCGTAGGTAACCCTCGTAGTTAAAGAATTAGAAATGTTTTTGTAATAATACACAGTGAACACAAAATGCCATGTTTGGACTGGCCTCTCAGCTCAGTTGGTAGTAGCTCTGCCTTCGGCGCCGTAGGTCGTGGGTTCGATCCCCACTGAAGAGAAACATTTAATTTTGTGTGATGAACATTGATGTTTGTTCTCTGTATGGGTGTTATATTGTATTCTAAGAATGTATTTACAAAAAAAATTATTTAAGTATTATTATCAGCTATCTGTTTCCCATAGTACAAACTCTGCTTGGTTTGGGGCTAGATAGCGTTGTGTGGATTGTCTATAATATTTATTTTATTTAGTTAAAGAATTGAAAGTGTTTTTGTGATAATAAACAGTGAGCAAAATTATCAAAAATATTTCTATACAGGGTGGTTTTTTGAGAAGGGCGGTGAAGGCCAAGTGGACTTGGCCTTCATCACCACAGAGCACCAAACACGCTTTTGCTTACGCAAAGTTCATCACCCTTTCCTTAAACCGCGAGAGGTACGGAAAAGTCGTGAAAGGAGACATGCCTTCAATTTCTAAGTAAACAATAACTGCATATTATTTATTAAAATCTAACATTGTGACAATTAGCGATTTCCATTCATTTTTAGTAAAACATTTATTTGCAAAGATTGATCTTTATCGGCAACAGAATTCATTCGTTCAATAATACAGGGTTTCGGGTCCATTGTCGTCAAAAGTAAAAGAGTTTATAATTCGAGGGCTGACTCCTTTGACTACTTTTCCCTAACCTTCGTGGTTTCGGACTTGGCCATCACCGCCCTTCTCAAAAAAACACCCTGTATAATATTATTTGGAATAACCAAAATCAGTTTATGTTTAAGTTAACGCGTACCGAGCTCTTGTGAGACTGCCGAGATACCACAGTGCTTCGAACATGTTTGCCCAGGCTGGGGTGCCTGACCTTTTTGGAACTATTATATCTCACATAGCGGCTTTTTGGAATCGGATAGGTCGTGAAAGCCGCAAACGCATTATCGTCTAAAGGGCGTATAATCTTTTTGGACGTCGAAAGTAACAATGCAGAAGGAGAACGTGCCCCAACCGCTTTTGCCAGTCGTTAAAAACATAAAAACAAAAAATATTATGGGAAGAAGTTATTTGGTATTCGTACAATACATTTTAAGTTATCAAGGGCTTCTAGAATAACTTGTTGCACGAGTATGAAAATGTAAAGTGAATGTAAGAATATGAGCTTCTGACAAAGAGTCGTTATTATCTTCGACTTTCTCGACACAGCTGGCGATAACGTGCTGTTGATAACAATTCTCGGAACCCAATAAGTCTTATAATAGACTCAAAGATCATTATACTCTAACATGGTTACTTAAAGAGCACACAGACAAGCTCTGTGTAGAACAAAACATCCGATTCTCGGCCCGTCTGCCAGCTATTGCATAAAAAATAACCTTTTGTACTTATTTTTTGTGATATTTTGAAAAGTTTTGTTATACTTACTAAGTAGTTTTACCATCTTAGTATTTTTTTATTTCAGTAAGAAATGCAATATTAATTTTTTATCATTTTTTCATGTGAAAAAAAATTGCAAACAAGAGTAAATGCTGTCTTAATAGACATGTTGTTATGTACCTACAATAGGAACTTCGCTTTGTAAAACTGCGAATGATGGCAACAAGATATATTATGTGCTTCTTGTTAGTATCAAACTTTTGATTGCAACAGAATTACACAATCGCCCAGCTGATTCCCCGTATTTTGCGGGTTTCCCCCTTTTATTTAACTCTTTATTGCACAAAAAACTTAAATTTATGTACAAAAGGTGGGCTTAATGCTTTGAGCATTTTCTACCTGCCATCCTTAGAGGTAGGAATGGCGTTGGCGTTTGACTGGTAGTCTCGGCTGTTTTCGTAGTGGTAAAGCCAAAAACTACATCACAGTTAACCACAAGTTTTTTTAATTATTTAAATGTATATCAATGTGTAATTATTTCCAAAAATGACGAGTGCAAAATTAAAGAAGACTAGGCTTCCTGTTAAAAAATAAGATTACAATGGTCTTTAAATTTTATGTGATGAAAGTGATACCTAACTTATAATTTAAAATAAGTGACCAAGTGTCAAAATATAAATCTTTTAATTAAAAGTAAAAATAAAAAACCGATTTTACTATGTTTGAATAAAAATTTGCCAGAAAACTATATTCATATATTTTTGCTTCTAAAAACTCTTAAAAAAATATCGACAGGTGGCAAACGGTCACTGCGCGGTATAAAAACAGTGCCGGTCTGGCATCGAACCTGATACCGACATCCGACACCAACTTATGGTGAACGGTGACAGTTTGCAAACGCTACTCCTGGTAGAAGAACGAATTCTATTACAACGCCTTCCCATAATAATAATGTCTTAATTTAGCAGGTGCCTTCCGTTTTTGGAAGTGGGCCTTTATAGGAACCGTAATCGACAATCAAATATTTGACAGTTCATAACTCAAAATATAGATTCGTCATGTCTGTCTGTCTGTCCGTCCGTATGTCACAGCCACTTTTCTCCGAAACTATAAGAGCTACACTGATGAAACTTGTTAAGAAGATGTATTCTGTGAACAAAATTAAGATTTTTTTACAGACATAGAAAAAAAAACTATAAATTTTGGGGGTCCCCATACTTAGACTTAGAACTGAAATTCAAAAAACTTTTTTTCATTAAACCCATACGTGTGGGGTATTTATGAATAGGTCTTTAAAAATGATGTTGAGGTTTCTTATATCGTTTTTTTCTAAACTTAATAGTTTTTGCGAGAGACACTTCCAAAGTGGTAAAATGTTGGTCCCCCCGCCCTGTAACTTCTAAAATAAGAGAATGATAAAACTAAAAAAATACGGGTTGCACTCCGGGAGTGCCGGCAGAAGTGAAAACTTGATTATTAACGTTGAGCATGTTTGATATTTTATGAAAATAAAATGGCACACAATTAGCTTTTTTTTACATGATATATGTAGATCATCCTTTCGCTACAATATCACCTGATGGTAAGCGACAATGTAGCCGACAATAGAGTAGGCTAGTGTCTAGAAGACAACTATTCAGTCTTGCTTTAAAGAGGCCCAGATTGTAGTTGACAAGAAAAACAGCCAACGGCATATTTGAGTTCCATTTCCTGGAGATTCGCATAATAAAGGTGGAGCAAAAACACTTACCTTGAATGGAAAGTATGCTAACCATGTTTGGATGGTGCTGAGCCGTACGTCTGCTAGTCTTCTAATATAAGCTTGGTAATGCTCTAAGTGAACTACTATTAAGATATACAAGATATTTTTTTTGGTATCTACGGCTATGGCCACTTTTTTAAATTCTTTATTTTGAACTAGCCTCATAGAATGCCCTAATGACAAATGAATGTTGCGTGTAATTTTAAATAAACCGGGAAAATGTTGAGGAGCTACAAGTTGCATTTTGATAAAAAGAAATGAGTAAACAATTAGAAAAGTAATTTGTTTTTTGAATAAATTCGAACTTTAGTAAAAAAAACATAAGAAGTTTCATCTTTGACTTTTAGGGGTCCTAGTAGGTATACACAGGGGAAGACCTAGGAAGACTTAAGACTTGTGTAGGGGAAGACCTAGGCGCATGTATCTCGATCAGATCGCAGATGTTTTAGAGAAAGGCCAGGTTACGAACCCCTCAACGAGTAGGAATCGAATAAATTAATTATAATTGTTGAGCTGTCGAGCGCCGTATCATAATACAGACAGATGAAACAGATTCTGATTATTATAGTTAGTGAATCATACCATCGGAGACAGGCTGTAGGTATAACTCTTAATGTTATTGCTGACAATTGCTCTCTCTTGAACCAGAATGTGCAAAATATCCCAGTAGGGATACTTTGTGTCGAGTATAAATAAACGATATTGTGAAGATCATCCGAATACTTACAGCATTTAGCAGTAGTAGAGCTTTTTGTGTGTGGCTCGTCCGGGAATACAATGAATAACATAAGTTTGACTCCCTAAGTTCCTACGAATGCACTAGAAAATATTTTTCAGATTCTCTACGTCATGGCACACACTGACATGGGTTCCAGACACCTTTTTCACAGCTCTACTAAGCGGCAGAATACCTACAGTGAGAGACGAGACTGGAGCCATATTCATAGACAGAGACCCCAAGTTATTTGGACTGATACTAAACTTCCTTCGCACACGAGACATAGATCTAAATAATGTGAATATAAAAGCACTGAAGCATGAATGTGACTACTTTGGTATTACTCCGTTGAGCAGAAGACTCGCTTTGTGTGATGATATGAACCATTCTTCTTGTGGTGATGTGCTGTTCTATGGATATCTACCACCTCCTTGTAAGTATGACCCATACATTTTGATGTTACTATTTACCAATGTAAGAAGGTAACATAACCCTATCGAATTACAAAGAAACTTTGAAGTTTTTATTGTTAAATTGCATACATGGAGTTAGAAGACTCAATTTTGTCGATGTTCATCATGCAAGCATAGAAACAATAAATAAATGTTGTAGACAATGCACACTATCTAGCCCCAAACTAAGCAGAGCTTGTACTATGGTAACCAGATAGCTTATAATTTACCCAAAAAAATATATGTTTTAACGATTTTTTTTAAGTAAATTATAATATGTCTGGGTAGACAGAGAACAAAAATCAATGTTCATTGTTCACCACATAAATGTTTGTTTTCGTTGGGGATTGAAACCACACTCTCCAGCAAAGAACTACCAACCAACTACTACCTACTACCAACTAAGCCAGGCTTTCAAGTAATAATAAATAATAAATATTGTGGACAATTCACACAACACTACCCAGCCCCAAACTAAGCACCCCTGCCACCCGCGCATTGGATCGCTCGCTGACTAGGCCCGTAGTGAGGCCAGAACGCGCGGACAGGAACGTTTGAAAACTACGCGCGTTGTCTCGCTCAATCCCGTCGCACTAGGCTTCCGCCTTAGTCACTACAATATGGACGCAAAGGCGTGTTTCATATGTTTGATACTTCGCGCCCGTCGTACAGGCGCTGTACTTCAGTAGCTTTCTACAAAAAAAGTTTTTATTTTTCGATAGGGAGTTGCCAAGAAACAACAAGTTCTTTAAATTCACACGCTTGGTGCCAATCAAACAATCATGCATTAGAGCCTAGAGCAATCAGCGGTAATGAAAATTTCAAGTAAGCATTTGCTTACCTTAAGTTTATTTTTGTGAGCTGGCGAAACCAAATGGGATTCAAAATACGCACAGTATTCAGTATTAGAATTCGGGTCATTAAAAACGTAAACGCAAACAAGATTCAATAGAGTTGCTAAATTTATGAGGTTAGGTACATGTTTTAATTTACGCATATTAAAGTTTTTGAGTAGTAGTAGAGCTCTTTGTGAAGGGCTCAACTTTTCTACCGTATCTTCATCTGTTTTACCGGACATTTTTCCCGTTTTATTTTTACTGTTTTTAATTCTTATTTTTATGTTTTTAATGCATTTGCACTCTAGCTCACTGGGCCCATAACCTATTGAGATTTTCTAGATAGCAAACGCAGTGTAGTTTTTATATCACACACATTTTATTATTATAGGCCTATCCGCCATTACAAGAACTCGCAAGACAACTGCCATCGTATTACCAACGACAATATTATTATAGATTCTACAATTGCATGAAAGATAATCCAGAGTCGAATTGATTGAGATTGATGAGTTCGCAGTCTGCAGTGACAGCTGTAGATTACTACCCTTATTTTTATTCATTGAAATTTCAACAAGCAGTAGAAATTGAAGGCTCTTTTCCAAAGGCTCTTGACCCAATTTCGTATGTCTGTCTTCATTCGTCTTCCGAAAAAGAAAATCAACAGCGGAAGGAAAAAGAATAATGGTGATTTATTTAGCGCCATCGGAAAAGCGTTTGCGGAGTCCGTGGAAATCGAAACGTCTGCAGCAATTGTTGTCCGTAATACATTCTTAATGGAACGGTATACGGAGAGAATATTCGATAGCCTCCTACTTTCACAAGAAAAGAAAAGATGGTATGGCAACAATAATATATAATATGTTTTCACAGAATAGATTATTTTGTACTAAATTATACAGTTTTCAACCAGCTTCAAACGTAAATTAGAAATCTCAGTTACTCAATGCTTCTTTATTTGGATTTATCAAAGATATGGCAACTTCGGTCTGAATAGTTATGGTTTAAAACAGATAATCGCAGAACCCTGAACATCAGACGGGTCATATGCTTGTTAATCAGTTATAATAAAAACAAAACTTTTAATTTTACATACAAAAACTTAAAACTCACCGCGGATTCAGCGATTGCTTGAATGTATTCTGTTGTAAGAATAGATCCGCTGCATGTGTGCGATGCGTGAGAAGCGTTTAAGATTGCCGGTCCTGAATTCTGTAACATTCGTTAGCTTCTGACTGGATTAGACGAATACGTACGATTCATTCATGATACTATATACTTCATATATAGTTTACGTTTATCTATGATTGTATTGCACATATATATAGTAGAGGTCCAATAATCTACATCTAACCCCTGCGAGGGGTGGTTGTTAGCTTGATTGGATTTCTTTTGCGAGAACCCATTCGATTCAGGAGCCCTGGTCCACTGAAGTGTATACAGTTCCATGCGATGGAACAAAGTTAGCCTAACACCAGACCCCTGCGAGGGGTGGTTGTCGGCTTAATTGGATTTATTTTGCAAGAACCGATCAGAATCAGGAACTCAGGTCCATTAAAAGTTTATACCGTTCCATGCGCTGGAACAGTTTAATTAACAGCCTACCCCTGCGAGGGGCAGCTGTTACTTTGATTAGGTAGCGATTCCTCTTCTTATGGTTGACGAGTTCCCCCAGCTGGAACACAGCGTTTCCAAATTCTCAGCGTCACCTTTGCGCAGCTGATAGATTCTGGGGAACAGAAAACCTTAGCCGCCAAAAATACTTAAATAAAACATACAAAACTCCGCATGTAATAATACGACTTGTAAATTGAAATAATACTCATACTCATACTCATATTATTTATTGCAATTATTATGTTACATGGTGAGGTCTTAAAGTTAAAAATGGTAAATACATAATAGGCCCTAATGTTCAGGGCATAGAAGATCAAAGATGGCTTTTGTTTCCAGGGCTACGTTCCAGTAGCGGTTCGAGCATCTGTCCTATTCTTCGCACTGAATGACTTGTCTCGTATCGACCCGATGTACCAGTTCTCATTGGACGCCTATATCGACGTATTCACGTACTCTATCGACCGCAGCCCTAAAATATATTTCTTACAACCTATTACATAGAAATATGCTTTTAAAGTACATTTATAATAATATAACTATATTATTCTAGTGTGCACGCCGCCTCTCCGCTACAATATTACCCTAATTTATCAAATTGCACGATTATACTTAATTTTAGATACTGTTGACAAAAATGTTTGAAGGCGAAGATATTGCCTTCAACGGCCTGGAAGTATGCAGTTACAGGTATTTACAAGGAATGGCGAAGAACATGAACTTACCATCGAACGTAAAAGTGAGTAAATCATTCAAAATTAAGCACTTTGGTCTTAGCTTAGAGAACCCGCTAATGAGATGTTGTTTCTTATTCTGACTGACAGACGTGGTCACCATAAACACCATTACATTACGCTTATCAAATATGACATCAATAGCAATTTTATTAGAACCACGATACTATCAGCCTTGACAGGAAAACCATAACAATAATTAATTATTAGGTAGGGATTATAAAAGGAATACAAATTATAATTCAATGTAAACAATGTAATAGTTATAATAATAATAAGCAGTAAACGCTAAAATACTTATAGAGAGGTAAGGTTACTCTACAATGTAGAGTCTACCTAAGCACATCTTTAATTATCATCAGAGCTTGATGAAATCGAGCACATGAATTTTATAATGAAAAGAAGGCATGTTATGCAAAATAAGAGGTATTATAAATATCTTAAATGCCAAAGGTTATAAAAAAAGAAAAATGATTTGTCTAACAGTTCATAAATAAAAAAAAGTTTACTCTCATCGATTTCTCCGTCAATTGTGAACCGATTTTGAAATTTTTTTTTTTATTTTATGAAAATAGGCATGGTGGTAATACTTCCCCGGACGAGTCACACACAAAGAGCTCTACTACTACTAAAATATAATTTGTTTTGATGTAAGCGGTTGCAATTTACCTTTCGACGAACTACTAGAACTTCTAGAACTCTATGTTATATTACTTACTGCTACGGAACCCTTCATGGGCGAGTCCGACTCGCACTTGGCTGCTTTTTTTTTTTTATTATTGCTTAGAGATGAATTCTAAATTGTTGGCATGGCATAACATGCACTTACGATTCATGGTTAATAAAATCGATGTTTTATTTGCACATGACATTAGTAGGTTTAGGTACTTAGGTCCCACGTGGAATACTTGTAGGTAAAACCGGTACCTACTTTATAAGTTCCTAGCTATATCCTAGCGCCTTCAATATTGGTGAAAACAGTCTTTCAAGGTTTACAGCAATGACGTAACTATCGTAAATTAATTTGGTTGTTACTCATCAAGTAACTCATTGAATTAAAATGTATGTGCAGGGTCTTTTAAAAATATTTCGTTGCTTTAATTTGAGCGCGCCGATATTTTTGTTTATTTACAAAATAATCATTCCGGTTTTATTCCCCCGATACGTAGACTATTTCTAATTTAATTCGTCTGTCTGACAATAAACTGAAATCTCGAGATTGTCAACTTAATTAGTAATCAATCTTTACTTAAAAAATATTGTATTGGATTTAATCGACTTTCAAAATTGTCACTCCTATAGCAAACCTATATACTCTTAATAAGAATACATAAGTACACAAAAATATTAGGTAGGTACCTACATATTATTAAATTTAAAACACAAACCTTACAAAAAACCAAACAAAAAAAAAAACTGAATAAAAGCTAAATATAATATTTTGTAAAGCTGAATTTTGAACTGCAGAGAATACAGATTTTAGACTGGATATTTTGTAAAGAGTTTTTGATAATTTACAGAGTATTTTGTCATAACTTAGCTCAGTGCGCTTATATTGGCAGAAGTGCAAGTTCGCTAGATGGATGGGTAAAATGGATGGACAATGTTCCCGCATCAAGGTTCATATTGGGCTACCAAAGTGAGCTTTCAAAGTTTGTGGGAACTAGATCTTCTTCCTTTTTATTAGTAGTCAATTAAAAATTGCAGTAATTTTAAACAGAGAAGGAAAACATCGTGAGGAAACCGGCACGTCAAAGAACCCTAAATGCTCAAAATATTGTGTCAAGTAGATACACCACTTGTTTCCTAGTGAGAAAGAGCCCTTAATGTTTTATTGCATCTAACGATTATTGTTTCCATTTGAAAGCAATATTTTAATTGGGATCAGAGTAAGACGTATTTTTGTAGGTGTTTGTAAAATTATGAAGTAAGAAATTGATGTGTAAGAAAAAATAACAGTTTTATATCCCATCGATACCATTATGTAAAAACCCCAATAATCATTTGTTCTACCTGATGCTCACAAAAATGTAAATAAACGCTTTTTGAATGAATATTGTTTACTTTACACATAATTTTTATATTAAATGTATTAGCTCAATATGTTTGCTAAATTTTATGCAATCATTTCAGAAATACAGAGTAAATGTTATATTTGTGTTTTTTCCGACTACAAAATACAAGCCCATTAGTTATACAAGTTATATTTGTGCAAAATTTTTACTTAAAATTTTATCTATAGCAGTAAAAATTTAACGTAATTTTCCATAAATCATCCAAACATACACACCGATAACATTTTTATTAACACTTGAATTGTATATAAACAAGTCATGATAAACTGGTACTATGTGGATTGTTGTTTGGCTATTAAGATAGGAACGGTAATACTACTACACCTTAACTCAGTAGCTATTTTATCATGAAAGCCTACATTATCAACATTCACGTCATCTTGAGTTTTAAATAACACAGTCCATAAATTTAATGACCTTTCTTTTTATGATGTGGTCTATACTTATATTTACCTAGACATTTTTGGATGGCTCACTGAATAAATTCAAGTATTAATTACCGGAATCGATCATTTGTAAAACTTCAGCAGACCACTGAAAAATTGGGGGCATTGACTTTTTAATTAGTTTGTATGTACAAAATGGAAACCTGAAAATAATTTGGTTGAATTGAAATAAAATGAAAACCAAAACCCTTTGTTTGTAAACAAAACGCTCTCTGCCCCCTTCCCGCGCCGTCAGTTTCGCTCGATTTTCATGGAGAGCGGCCGCTCACATTTTGCTGTTTTGTCGTAAATTTCACGGTCTCATCCTTTGTCCAGGAGGAAGCCGCAACCGAAGACAATAACAACTAACATTTCCATTCGAAACTTCGTAACTTTTGTCAAAATGCCTTATTATAGACGATGGTTACCACTTGACATCAGGTGGGCCATTTACTTGTTCCATCAACTAGTTGTCTAAACAAAATGTTTGTCTTTACCACAACGCAAAACCATAACCGCAAATAAGGTCCTATCAACCAACCAAAACGACTACCTAATGATCTGTGAGGACAGTCGCATTGACGCGCCAACGAGAAGAAACAAGAGCCTCCGGTAACTAACTTAACTACCTCATATATACGTACATACCTTTATATTTATTAGTAGAGAGTTCTTTGGGAATGAGTTCGTCGCCAAGCAGTGTCGCAAAAGAAGCATTGATGAACGAACGTTATACTGATAGTATATTCTCTAACAATGGTTTGATCTGATGTTCGTTCTCATCTGCTAAAATATTCCATTATTAATACAGTTTGGGTCTTATGTTTAAAAATGTTACAATAATAATGAGTAAAATAAATAATTTTAAAACTATTGCTATCTTTTACCAATGGGTTTGGTATGGTGGTATGTGTGGTATGGGTATAACAAACAATGACAGGGCAGATTTCAAAAATTACGACGGTTTAGATCTTACAAAAAAAACAAATTTCGTTACCAAATGTTGTTTTCGTTTCGCCTATTTGTCTCTATCTATAAATGAAATGAAAATATGAGACGGCAAAAATACATTACGTAGTAAGAGTTGTTGTCTCATCTTTTCTCCATACAATAGACAGAGATAAATAGGCGAAACGAATAATTTGAACGAAGAAATCAAGAGATAATTATTGTTACTTATTACTATTTTATTTAGTTTATTATCAATAATTTGGTAAGAGTACCTGATTATAATTACAAAAGCCCCATTATCTACAAACAAGCGTTTTTCAAAAGTTCATCAGTGCTCATCTCTCACCACTGGCACTGGGTAAAAACAAACAGTGTACGTCACTCTTTGTCATTAGCCAGTGGTGTAGGCTATCTTTGAGCAGTGTGTCACGCTTAGGTGAGGCTTGAACTGTCCGAACGGATATATGTATATGCCATAAAGTTGAAGTTTACCCCTAATTATTAGGAACTTGCAAGCTACAGTTTTGCTAAACATTATACATAAACATTATATTTATTTGAAAATACTTTTTTTTTTTTTTATTAACCTATTGTGTCCCACTGCTGGGCAAAGGTCTCCCCCAAAACCTTCCATTCATCCATTTGTAAATACTTATTGGAATAAAATTTACAGAGAACAAACATCAAACAATAGACAAATATTTGTTCTTGGTGGGGATTGAACCCACGTCCTACGACGCAGAAGGCAGGCAGGCTTACTACCAACTACCCTTTTTTGTACCTATCCTATTTTAAGCTATAAGTTTTCAGAAGAAAATAAAAATAAAATAAAATAAATTGAATTGAGTCGTGACGCCTGATAAATACCTATATCGTATCGTAGTACCTGTGCCATGAAATGTACCTTACCAACATAATTATTACCTACTGTACCTACCCTAACATAAAGTGACACGTAGTGATTGTATTGGCTTTAATAATGAAGACCAACCTTTTTCGTAGGATGAACTTTTTAATAAGCTATTTTTTAGGTTACTAGGTACATAATATGCTATTTCTGGAATTTAACACAGAAAGCAGAATTTTAGATTATTTTGTTGAGGTTAGTTTACAAACATTCCTTAACGAACTAAGTAAAGAAACTTTGAAAAAGCTCTGAAAGATTCAGGAACTGGTAAACCAGATCTTAAAAAAGTCGAATACAACAAGAGTTACCTACGATTTGGCACGAAAAAAACTTCAAATTCCTCACATTTTGACATTTTCTTTCGGCAAGCCTGACGAAAATGTCCGCAGCGCATGTCAACGATGCCCATGGAGTGGAGTTCTTTTATTCAGTTTATTTAATGTGGAGCTTTCCTTCCTTTCCTTCTGTCAGTCTTCATTGTGGAGTTTAGGAGGATTTTACTGACGTTTCTTTTACGCTGGTTTTTTGTGTGGGAATCTCGCAAAATATAAGCATGGGATTTATTTATTTATGAATTTACGTACATAATAAATGAACCACAAAACCATATTATATAGAAACCGAAAATGTTAAACTGCGCGTTGTTGTCATAGACTGCGCGTTTCAGGCTTAGGTAGTGTTTTTTAAACAACAAATTAGACAAACAAGCATACAGCCCACCTGGGAAGCAGTTGCCGCCTGCCATACCAGAGGCATTACAAGCGCGTTGCCAACCCATTAAAAACTATTAAATTATTTTTATATTTGTCGTCGTTATCGGCATTCTCATCGTAGCTTGCGCCGGCCCACCTGCGGAGAGGCCTCTGCGTCTCGGCCGCTTTATAACTACTTCCTCTAGTTGCGGACCAGTTGAAGGGTGAGCATAATAACCTATAAAATCTTTTTAGCCAAAAATGTAGTTGATCCGAAGATTTTTAAAAGTGGGTTTTTTTTATTGTCCTTGTTTCAGGATATATGATGAAGGCGTTTACAAATTCTTCAGCATTCCCTACGCCGAGCCACCCGTGGCAGCTAAACGTTTTACATACGCACAACCCCTGAATAATATATCTCTCTGCTGGAACGGTACACTTCAGGCGCAGCAACAAGGGCCCCTTTGCATGCAATTTCTTGAAAATGGAACTATCACTGGCGAAGAAGATTGCTTGACCCTCGATATCTAAATATAGTGATGGTTGTCAGCAAAAAAGCGGAATCCCTTCATTATTTTAAGGTACATAATTCAAAATTGTATCGCAAAATCTTTGAAAGAGTCTGAAGGTGAAGCTCCCAGTAGGCTGTTAGCTAATCCTGGGATGGGGCCCCTAATTACGAGGCTCGTAAATTAGAGTGACAGCGGTGGCGGGATTACCAAGGGACACGGTAATTGGCAGTTTCATTCTAAACACGTAATTAGGATAGCTGTACATTTTATTTCCCATAAAATTATGTTATTCACACATGCATTTTATTCCGCTGACATAAAATTGCTTTGTAACGAACTGACAGACCAACAGAAACATGGCAAAATGTTTATGGGTTCTTTGTCGAATTTCAGAACCCTAAAAAGGTATGAAGTGCACGATTAGCTACGGGTCATTGCAATTCCATTGAGTATTGTAGTTGGCTATTTCATTGGCTTGTACAATGTAATATGTATACCTTTCTGGATCAATTGAATTAGGTAGGTATAGCCACAAGAAGTCTCTTTTATGTTAGCCCTGTTAATGCCCATGCCAAATTGCCCAAGTTGTTTGTAAGATCTCGTTCGCTTCGCTCAATAATATACTTATACCCTGTATCCAATCAATTACATAACAAAAAAAAAGTATACATTCAAAATTAAACACGGCAGATTTTAAGCTCCAGGATAGACAGAAAAGCTTTTATGAATTCGCTCAAAGAACAATGAAATATTCACTTAAGGTTGTTCGATTCCGATACAAACTGAATTTACACAACTATGGGCAAACAAAGTATAAATGTACACTAAAATAGCTGTAATAGAATTTTACAGTGGTCTTTATTGCCGGCCAGTTATATAAAGTTGGAGAAAACTGTAGGATAAATCGGCAGTCACGATTATTCAAAAATTACGAAGTCATTGGAACTTCACACTTGGCTGCAAAGGCGTGAACGAATAGAAAAGTTAAGACTATCGTGTCACCATGAAATCGTGATTACTTTTAATTGCATCGAAATGTTTGGAATCTCTTGGCCGTAAGCAAATTATTTCTATTTTAGGCATTGCGTTTCACATATTATCTATGTTTTTTATGTTCTTTACACATACTCGAGTCATCGGAGCATAAAGCCATTCGCACTATTTAACTGTTGTTGAATAGATTACTGACCTAGTACCAATTAGTCAATGCCTCAGTGGGAGTTGTTATATTATGTTAACAGTAAGCTTATATTTGCATTGTGTATATTGGTGTTGATTCTGTTCTTTCATTATCTTAGTTAACAAATGGGACAAAAAAAATCCCATCTACTCCTTATTACAAACAACAATGAAAATGAAATTAGGAGCAAAGTAGAATCTCATTTGTTTATAATAATGCAACACTAGAATCAACAATCAACACTGAAAATATTTTGTCAAGTTTTTTTATCCAACTGAAATACACAAGTCAATCTCTATGCATAATAAATCCCACAAGTTAAGGCATTAAACTTCATACATAATTAATCTATTAACAATTAATAAAATTTACAGACAGCCATTTCATGCTCCATAGTTATAATCATTAACTTGGTTTGTTTCACCCAACAATTATTATTCTACTTATATGATAAATTTTACTTTTCAGGATTATAAGACGTAATTTTTCTTTCAATTTAGGTACTTATCAGGAGCAAGGAAACATTTGTAGTATTTTTTATAGAACCAACATTTTGAACAGATAACTGGTTCTACAATCACAATTTGCCAAACAGATCACAGATTTTATCACCCTGCCTTAAAATTTCAATGTTGCTGTAATAACGCTTGAAAAAACTGTACCATAACCACAGAAAATAAAATAATACTAGGTATAGAACGGACTCTGTTGCCCCCCACTAATTCGGGCTTCCACGCCCCGCGGGCTTGTGGTTAGTCTGATTTGACCAAAGGACGTGCCACGCACACACACGGGCGTGTACAAAACGACATTTGTGTCTTGTCTGTGTAAGAACCGCACACATACATGCGTGTAAAAAAACGACATTTGTGTAGTATCTGTGTAAGAACCGCATCCAGACGCACGTGTAAAAAACGAAATTTGAAAAAGCGCACACAGGCGCGCGTGTCTAAAACGACATTTGTGTATGTCTATGTAATTAGTAGTTCGAACGCGGCCTTAGTATGGGATTTGGTCGATTGTCCGGCTCTGATTCTATTAGTGTTTTTTTATTTCTCGGTGACGACGAACTGACAATATTGCCCGTCCATGAATATGAATGTAGCACTTGGGTCTGTATTATGAATTTACAGTAGATATACGAGGATATACGGGGTATAAAAGATTAATCTCGAAAATTCACTTTTGAAACTGTTTATTATAAGGGAAAAGATTTTGTATTTCTGTATGTTTGTTATGAATAAACTCAAAAACTACTCTGCCGTTTTAAAATAATATTTCACGATTGAATAGCCTATGATATTCAGGGTGAATGTAATAAATAGAAAACCTCTCTCAAAATTATACTTATACATAATGAACCGAAATCATGACGAATATGATGAATACCGCTTCTAACGAGACGTGGTAGTTTGTCTAGTGACAGTGTCCTAGTAGAGTTACATGCTTGACAATGCTTGAAAACGCTTGAAAATGCTTGAGCTACAAGAGCAAATCATTATTAATCGAGCGAGCGGAGCGAGTGAAAATTCCCGGAAAAACTTGGAATAATCGGCATTGATCGTTTGTAGTAGGCTTGTATATACATATACAATTGTAAGAATAAAAGAGATTACAGGTCAAGCTTTTGCACTTGTAGTGTTTAGCTATACAATACCTACACTTTTTGCTTAGGGGCTGCATGCGGAAAGAATGCATGACTTGTAAGTCGAGCTCCAAGCGTAGATTTTCGACTGTTCTCCATTGAATAATGACAAAAATCTGTGCTTGAGGCTTAACTTAGATCTAAGATTCAAGCATTGTTTCTTCGTACTGCCCTACGTGTTTAATCTGGCATTTTCTCTGCATCATTTCACCAACATTCTATCCAAATAAATAATAATAAAATAATATCCAAACTTGAATATCATCAGACCAATGACGATGAAAGCACTTTTAGGATACAAATAGAAAGTTTATGTGTCGAGTGCACGATAGGAGCTTTCTTGAGGCGCTCTTAAAATCCTTTCACCACACTTGGTTCTAAAGAACCAGTGACACGATAAGAAGAAGACCAGACAAATTCCATGAAGCTATCTAGCTTATGCCTAGCCTGTTAGAAGAGTCCCTTGGCAGTAACTGGGGGGTTTATTCACAATGCAGTCAACGCTAATGGTTATTGATGTGTTCATCGTTGTGTCACCTAATGTACTGCCGATTGCAACTGCTGAGTCGAACTAAATAGCGCATTTTGTTGATACCTGCTGCAGCCAAACAGTAAAAATTGCCGTTTAATGAACTGCCTATAGCTGTTTAATTAAACGCCACCATTTCACTGCGTAAATGCTGAACATCAAACCACTTCCCCAGTCAAGTCGTTAGAAAAAATAAAACAAATACACAATAACCTAGCTAATTAATGGCCCTTGCCCAGCAGTGGGACAAAATTGCTAAATTAGAAAAAACCTAGCTAAAACTTGCACTAGAAAGCACAGTAATAGGTCATTAGATTTTTTTTTATTTATCTAATAATTTTCGGTCCGAAAGAAAGCCGCCGCCCGTCAGGAATCCAAGGTGTACTGATGGTCGCCCACCTATCGGGAGACATCCGGCTAACATGCCCTGCCCAATCCCATTTCAGCCACTTCACTATAAATTCGAAAAAATATTATTTTATTAATTTTTTTTATAAATGTTATGACTATAAAATTAACTTAAATATAAACTTGCATCCTATAAATGTATTGATGATTTGTACCTTCCTATCCTAGACGTTGCGATAGTGACAGAATTGCCTTCAACCCAGTGTTTCCACTTAAGATTTTCTAGTGCACGTGCGCTATGCTACACACAAACATGTAAATCACCTATTCTAGAGGTGAAAGTTGAGGAACTAGAGAAAAGTAAAAGTCGCGGCAGACGATCCGATGTCGCATCTGCGACTGCGCCCCGGCTGCGGCTGCGTTATTATGTTAATTCACTTTGTCGATATGCGGGGGCGTGCCCGCTAAAGGGTTTGTTGCGATTGTGGGCCCTTATCGTGTTTTAGGCACACAATGGCTCGTCTCGGATTGTGTTCCACAAAGAGTCAAGAGGACCCAAAAAAACTCGCAATAATTGAGCCATATTTACGTATTCAAGTTAGTTAAGTTTAGTTTTTAGCATAAAAAGAACTGTGTATTCGCAAGCAACCGTTAAATATATTTGATAGATAGATAACACTTATACACAAGTATACATCACAGTAACTAAGCGTAATTTAATAAAGCACAATGGGCGGACTTATCGCTGGAAGCGATTCTTCAAGGTATTATTGTGTCTATATAATATTATTACGACAATAAACTTTTTGTATTCATATTTTTTTGTATTTGTATATAATACGTAAGTAACTGTTCAACAAAGCAATAAATATCTGCTCTCCGAGTACCTACATAGTTTATAATTATGTATAATACTTATCTCTCTTTTTGGCTGATCTGTGAATTGGGCAGTAATTTTATATTATTATTAGGTAGGAGTTTTATCTCAGAGAGACGAGTTGACATTGAGCATTATTATATGTATGTAGTTGTTTAAGGTACATTATTATTATGTTTCTGTAATCTGAGCGTGCAGACATGACGGCTTTTGTGTGCAAAGCTAAGCATGTATTTTCTCTGCATGCGACTAGAACTCTCATGTTTTTTTATCTGCTGGACAATGATCTGTAGGCCTACCATGAGCTGTGCCTGGCTCTGGTTTTGAATCTGTGTGAGTGCTCACCAGTGCACCAGTGTGTGTGTGACGTTTTGACGTAGGTTTTTTTTAGTCAACACTCACAAGACTCAAAACCAGAGTTTACAGAGCATGTGGTATAGGCCTACAGCATGCGAATAGAACTTTCATTTTTTGATCTGCTAGACATCTCATCTGTTCACGCACATTATTTGTTAATTTTATGTTTGTATTATGCCATGTTGGTGATTTGATACAAAAATATTGAAAATAATATACTTTGTACATTATTTGATATAGCTTTAATTTTTTGATTCTGTACCTATCTGTTTTGTTGCCACAGTGTCCGTTCTCTAAAATTATTATAATGTTCTGTAACTGTAGTACCTATCACTTCTATGAACATCTCAGTATTACTATCTAATGTATACCTTAAAATAATTACCCAGCCACTTAAAAAAAGGTTTTTTTCCTGAAGACTAGGTCTTTTCACGCTGAATGACGAGGGGTTCCAGGAAAGGGTCCTAGAATTTAAGTCCCTGTAACGTAAGTCCATCAATCTTTGTAAGACCTCGTTTTCGCGGTGGCTTCGGCTCCCGTGGCGGTGACAGAGGCCGCGGTGGCCCACGTGGTCGCGGTCGTGGTCGCGGTCGCGGACGCGGCCGCGGGAAGGAAGATCAGAAAGAATGGGTGCCGGTGACAAAGCTCGGCCGCCTGGTGCGCGAAGGAAAGATCGACAAGCTAGAGAGCATTTACCTCTTTTCTCTGCCCATCAAAGAATTCGAGATCATTGACTTCTTCCTGGGACCATCTCTGAATGATGAAGTGCTAAAGATCATGCCTGTGCAGAAACAGACCCGTGCCGGTCAGCGCACCCGTTTCAAGGCATTTGTGGCGATTGGAGACAACAATGGCCACATTGGTTTAGGCGTGAAGTGCAGCAAGGAAGTCGCCACTGCCATCCGTGGTGCCATCATCCTTGCCAAACTCTCTGTGCTCCCAGTGCGCAGAGGCTACTGGGGTAACAAGATTGGAAAGCCCCACACTGTTCCTTGCAAGGTATAGTAGTTTGTCTGATATCCTTACTGTTTTATAAGTTTTGTTTTTGTTTGTATGATGAAACTGATAAACATTTCATTCGTGGTATCCCCTGAGGTAAATCCTATGAAGCTCTTGAACGTCTGACTAAATTAATTGTAATATTAGTATGAAGATTATTTGACTATGTGATATTAATGTTTTCCTTTATTTTTCTAGGTCACTGGCAAGTGTGGTTCGGTAACAGTGAGACTGATCCCAGCTCCTCGTGGTACTGGTATTGTGTCAGCCCCCGTGCCCAAGAAGCTGCTGCAAATGGCTGGAGTCCAGGACTGCTACACATCAGCTCGTGGCTCCACTGGTACTCTGGGCAACTTTGCCAAGGCTGGAGAAACTCGCCTGGCCTAATGGTATTGCACTCGATGTTGTGAACAACAAATTGTATTGGGGTGATGCTAGGACGCATAAGATCGAAGTAAGTATTCACTTTTGCTGTAAAAATTATTGACTCGTGCAATACAAAAAGGAGAATTATATTTACATGCATAAATATTGAAATAGAAAAAGTAAATATAACTCGTTTGCATCGCCCCTGACTGTATTGATTTGTTATGACGTGTTTAATTTACAGATGTCCAACATGGATGGTACCAATAGAAAAGAACTGCAAAATACTGAAATCCTTCACATATTCGGGCTGACCCTTCTCGGAAATCATTTATACTGGACTGATATGCAGAAACGAACCCTGGATAGAATAGACAAAGTTTCAGGTAATTTTAGAATTGAATGAACGAAGAGGGGCGCGAAAAGCAACCGAAAGAATTCGGGAAAAGGTCAATGGTTTAAAATTATACTCATTTGACTTAAATGAGTGTGGAGTATATAAATACGGATCCTACAAAATATTTTCCTAACAGGTTCAGATAGACAGCTAGTGGTGGAACAGATGCCTAACATGATGGGCGTCAAAGCATTTCGTATCGGAGAGCCGCTGGGCTCGAATCGCTGCTCCGATACCAACGGCGGCTGCTCACATCTCTGCTTCAATCGGCCTGAAGACTATGTTTGTGGCTGTCCGCTGAGTAAGTAAAATATCACTAAACTATTTATAAAAGGCATTCTTGACTGCCCTTATAGCGATAACGGTAGGAACCAAGCCTTAGTTTGTTGCCTGTTCTTCTAGGCTTGTTCGCGTGGAGCTGGCACCTAGACTCACCTAGATTTAAGACGTTTCAAAGTGATCCTTGTGATACAACTGAATAAAGACATTTGAAATTTGGAATACCAGTCCGCTCATCAAGTCTTTGCTGAACTGCCTCTCCGTCCAGATGCAACCTCGCGTGACGGACCCCCGCGTACGATAGGTCCATGCCACCATTGTAGTTCCATATCCTGATGTCTGGAGGGAAGTTATATTGGATAAACCACACAATATAGGCCTACCAGTGGCCTTATGTGGATTGAGAATGACGCCCTCGCGATATGTTATTAAAACTGGTTGTTTTGTTACGTGTTATGACCGCACTTGTATTTTATTTATTCAATAAACTTTAAGAGCTTGTCTTTTAGAGTTCATTAAGTTATAAATTGACCATAATCTCTCAGAATTGCTATTGTAAAATATGTTTTCATGCCAGAGAACACAACATTCCAAAATAATATCTTGGAATTATTTATTTTGCGTATCGAAAAAACTAAATCGAAACTTCTTTAAAAAAAGTTGCGAGACTATCTTGGGCAGTACCTATAATTTTATGAATATTTTATTTTCTATATTATGCTTATAATACCTTCTTAATGTGAGTTTTGGTTGATGAGTATATGTTCGTATATACTATATTTTTGAATGACTAGCAAAGCCACGAGACACCTGCAGTGATCCGCTAGAGGAGATTTAGGTTCGCTATCTTTAATCAGGTTCAAAGCACGTTGTGAGTGATGCAGGCAAGCCACCTTGCCACCCCTAGCTGCCTTGGGAGGTAATTTTGCATTGGATATATAAATACATAGTTAGGGGACAACATTTCACAATACAAACTCAGAATAGACTAAGGAAAGCACATTACTACCCCCCTCAATCTTATACCTTTAAACGAGAAAATCTTGTATATATATATATATATATATATATATATTTAGGATCTCGGAAACTGAGCCAACAATTTTCATGAAAATAAGTATACAGGGGTTTTCGGGGACGATAAAACGATCTAGCTAGGATTCATTTTCAGAAAATGAGTCTGCTCGTTAAAAAAAAACTAAAAACATAAACTGAATATGTGACTGCTGCTGCCATCTATTGACGATTGTGAGCAACTAACTGCAAGCATGTCCAGTAGATGGCGTTGTTCAGTAAGAATAAACCAGTAAAGATAATAATAGGCTTCTTATGATTTCTTAAAAATACAAATTAACGAAAAAAAATCCGAGCGAAGCTCGGTAACCAACCAGTTACTCTTTTAATCTCAAGAAGTATCGTAGAAAATCTTTAAATCGTAATTATTTTCATATTCTCTAGTCTGTTTATAAGCAATGATCTACCCGTTATTTGGTTCCCACCCTTCATCGCCTCATTGTTTTAAATAACGTCGTAACTGTTCAGTTGGTATTCGCAGTCGATATGATTCCTTTGTGTTATAACTTACTTCGTTCACTTGAGTTTAAAAACATACTCATTTCTAAACATAGAACGGTTTAAAATATCTGGTTCCCGAAATCACAAGTCTTTGTTCTGATCTCAACGACAAAAGACAATTTAAGTAAAATTTCAAAAGTATAAGTACACAAATGTTTAAAAAACTTGAGAAACAAACTTCATGGCCATACTATTGGACCGATTTTGAAGTAATTTGTGTATTGGTCATGATATATTTGGAAATATTTCTTATCTGACGAAATTACTTCTTCGAATGCTGGTTGGATATCCTTCTTCGAGCGTCCCCACTTCACTACTATGCCGAATGAATTGCTCAATTTTTGCCTAAAAAAGCGAATTTTACCCATTTCAGGGCTTTGCGGGTTTTATGTATTCATAAATAAGTAGATTTGGAATATTTTTATAGGGTTTTGGTGAATGTCATGAATTATAGCCGGCAATATGTGGTGCGGGGTGCGGAGTGCGGGGCTCCGCCGGCCGCTGCCGCTGCCGCTGCTGCCGCCGACAATTCGGCGCGGGTGTGAGGGGCGCCAAGCGCGGTGGGTCTGTTCGCGCTCGGGGCCGCTCCGCTCGCGGCATGGCACCACTTCCAGAGTTCCAGACGCCATTGAATTATTTTTATTACAAAATAATTTAGCATAGGGATGACAGATACAAAAATAGCCGGATGGTGCTGGAAGTTTCAAAAGATCCGGTCATTTGTTTGAGTTATGGATTTGCATTTTGTTAATTATAGATTTTTTGTTAAAACGTCTTATTTTTCTTAGTAATCTAGTGTTTTTGATAGTCAGTGTGAGAAAACTAAGTATTTATTTACAAATATAAAGTAAATAAAAGTTAGCAAGTAATCATTTTTACAAAATTGTAACATTTTCCATTCTCAAATAACAACTCAGTCAAGTGTGTGGGTATCTGGCAAAGCGCATTAGCATTGCTATTCAGTGTGGCAATGCCGCCAGCGTCTTGGGGACGCTTCCGTCTGTTACTAATTTGGATCAGTTGCGCTATCTCTAGATCGTTTGTGTGTCTACAGAAAGCTCAACTGTTTCTTGTGTATTTTGTACATTTTTTAAATATTTGTTTAATTGTAAGTTTCTTTGTGTAAACAAATGTATATATTTATTAACATAAAAAAATGGATTCCAAGCCAAATAAAATTATGTAAACAGCTAGCACGGGGGCAAAAGGTCGTCTAGCTGCTACAAAAATAAATGTTTTTTTTTCTGTATAGACATTTTCTTATCATATATGAAGAAAACAGAGTGAGAAAAAAAAATATGATGCTAACATTTTTTCATTCATACCGACAAGTCTAGCATTGCAATTTGCAACCGATGCAATTACTCTCTAAATTCCATGCTAATCTCGACCACAAATTGCGCCTTGAATCCAGCAAATGTGCTGCATTACTTTTATTCAATTTATCGTGCCGGTAATCAAAATAATCAACTCTGTCGACATTTTATTGTTGCAAAATGATTTTCTTTTCAAGTGCAGGCGAAATGGTGTGGCCACGAAACTAACGCTCTATCTGCTGGGCCATGTTATTTAGTAACTACGAGTAAATTTATGCCCATTTAGACCTGAGAGTTACGGAATAAAGTTTTGTATGTGTAAGTGATGGTCAAGAGGGTCGAGACGAAGACTCACGAACGGCGGAATGGTTTTCAGTCAGCGGGGTTTTCGTATCAATGGGTCGAACCGTTAAAATACACGGTTTAATACAGTTTATTTACTGCTCCTGCTGTATTCGGTAAGGGAATATTATATTATTAGAAATATCTGCTACATGGGCTATCCCTCATAATCAGTCTAATGTATCTGCGATATGTGCGTTTGCTAACAATGTATTTATTAAAGTCACAACAACGAAAATATATCTAATGATAGTTAACCAGGTACATCAATATATTATACAAAACGACTAGAATATTTGAGTGCCTCTAGTCAAAAAAGACACAAGTCGTTTAATAGCTCTTCAGGATGCGCCAAGTTTGCCTCTCCAGTCATCTGCCTAGGTTTGTGCCTATTACTAATGTTACTAACGGCTGAAGCTTTCCATCAAAGCCGACCGCCCTCTAGAATAAAAACATGTGCACTAACTACTAAAAGTATACCAAGGCCAGAAAGAGCTCCATGCTTAAGGCATAACGTGTACTGACCAAGGATATTTAGGTGTAATGTTCAGTTCAAATCGTTGCATGATCACATTGACTGGTCAAAAAACACTTGGTAATTATGAATTTAATTTGTTGCTGCTTGGACTGAACTATGCATTTCCGCATGTGCCACTTTCAATACAAGCATATAATTATATTGCTATATATAACCAATATAATTATATGCTTGTATTTTACATTGAACTGCTACATTACACACAAATGCTCCTAGTCGGTTCTACCTTATTACTAATGTAAAGCCTTGCGCACATCTAAGAGATGGTGGCGGTCAGTGAAAAGCTGTCAAATATGACAGCGGTATTTGACAGCGGTTCACTGATCACCACCACAGAACGCTTATATGTGCACAGAGCTTAAACCTTACGGCGCGCTGGTACGCTGGTACACACCGCTACGGCATGTGATTTTAGTTAATTATATAAGTACAAGTTTGTAAGTTTATTTTAATCAAGTGTTTATTCAGTAACATTGCAAGTATCACTTTGAAATGTCTTAAAGCTAGGTGAGTCTAGGTGCCAATTGCAACATTTACTCAATTCATTTGCTAATTAAATGTTCTCTGTTTTACCCTTTATTAACATAATTTATGTTACATAATATGTTGTTGTGTATACTAAAAGCAATGAGTAGCATAGACTGACACAGGATCGTGACTGGCCTCTCAGCTCAGTTGGTAGTAGTTTTGCCTTCTGCGCCGTAGGTCGTGGGTTCGATCCCCACCGAAAACAAATATTTGTGTGGTGAACACAGATGTTTGTTCTCTCTCTGGGTGTTGTATTGTATTCTAAGTATGTATTTACAAAAAAATTGTGTATGCATAAGTATTATATCAGCTATCTGGTTCCCATAACACAAGCTCTGCTTAATTTGGGGCTAGATAGTGTTGTGTGAATGGTCCACAATATTTATTTATTTATTTAAGATACTTAGCACCAACGGAGGCCTCTACCCAGCAGTGGGTGAATTCAGGCTGTGGATAATGGTGATGAACACTGTGTGATATACTCACAAATTCTGCATTTAAGATCCACAACATCAGCACTGTCCTCATCATCACTGATCTGTATAACAAAGGAACCAGTGACACGATAAGAAGAAGAACATAGGGGATTGACTGGCCCTTCAGCTCACTGGTGAACGCAGATGTTTGTTCTCTGTCTGGGTGATATATTGTATTCTATAAGTAGGTATGTATTTACAAAAATAAAATGTATTTAAGTATAGCTTTCATCTATATCAGTTATCAATTTATTGGTAGAACGGCCTTCGATCGGACAGACTTTGAGCGATATTAAGCCAAATAAAACTAGCCACGGCTATTGTGTCTAAATTATACTAGTTTTCAGAGATCAGAATGGATCAATTATAATACATGGGGCAAAATTAATAAAAATCCTTTACTACAAATGGGTTTCCGTCGGTAGAACTTTGTCCAGGATTCAGATAGAAAAATAGAATAGTAGTGCATTTAACATACCTAAATCCACACCCAGGGAGCGTAGCCAGTGCAATCTTTAGTATCAACTCTCAAAAGAACGTCGCACAAGTTTTTTTACAAACACCTGCACAAATGAAACTAAAAAAATATACGGTGACTGAGGCGACCACCTCGAAGCCTAATCCATATGATAGGCTAGATACCTACCTACCCAGGATAATTATAGAGATATTGACAGAGATTTCACTATGGTATTTGTCCCGGACCCAACTTTCAGTTTGAGTTTTTTTTATGCAAAGGAAATAATTGTATTTTTGAAACGAATAAACTCAAAAGCTTATTATACCGATTTTAAAAATCATTTCACCATTAGAATGCTACATTCTGCCTCGGCTCGAGTTTAATTTAGAAAGAAGGTGAAAAATGTGAAGTTACTTACTTTGAATATTTGCACCCATGGTATTACCACATGTCATGGTGAACAACGTTTGTTCTTGGATGGTTAGCGTATTATCTAAGGCCTAAAACATACACAAGCGACGTGGCGTGGAACAGGCGTGGCGCAGGTTTATTATAGAACGTTTTCAACAGCAGCCAGAGTCTTGCGGACACAGGAGTCCCATACAAGATACAAGGCACCTAGATTCACCTAGCTCTAAGACGTTTCAACTGATCCATAAATTACTTCTGTATTTGTCTCAAAGAGACTGTTGAGGGTTTGAATTCCATTTGGTTAATCTTTTGGAATATCAAATCATAAATTATTTATTTTATGCCATGTATTATTTATAATAAGAGGATGGTAATTTACCTACTAAATTATATTTTTCCTGTGTGATTGTTTGGTCGCATCATTTATTTCAAATGATCTCAATCCTAGTAGAACACACATCTTCTTCAACGGCGTACGAAATCACGAATTTCATGTTGATGGGCGGAGACGCGGGCGGGCGTCCTAACAGCATCACCTAGAAAGAGGTTATTATTTATTTTATTTTTATGATCTGTCTACGCTTCGCATTGGTGGAAAAATTCACATTTTCACCTCATTTTTTCTAAATTCAACCCTTATTAGTGTACGTTCTAACAGAATAACCTAAAAAAAGGTTATTATTTAAGTTAATTACTTATTTTATTTTGATAATCTACCCACGTTTTGCACGGATAGAAAAAATCAAATTTTTTACCTCCTTTTTTCTAAATTCAACCCTTTGTGGATGTTCTAGTTTCTAGTGTATACTAAATAACTAAGAAAAAGGCAAACTTTAAAAGCTAAGCTCTTGTCTGTTCTTCAGGCAAACGCCACCTTTATCTAGCTACAATTAAAAACTTGAGAAACCGACTTCATTGTCAAACGGCTAAACCGATTTTAATCAAATTTGTTTAGGACAATCTGAACGTAAGAATAACCTTCCAAATAAAAAAATAATTTTCTAAATCGGTTCATAAATGACGGAGGCATGCAGTTACAAACATTAATTTTTTTTTTTTAAATCAAATGGCAACACCGTATTTAATAAAATTAAAATGGGACCAATCTGGAAGCAGTACCTTTCAGATAAAAAATAAGTCTAGTATCCAATACAACACTTATTATTTACTGTATACACTACTTATTATAAGGCAGGATACAATATCAAGTCAATAATGCGTGTCAGTAACAGGTATAGTAATTAGAAACGGGCTTTATGCGGCGCGCCGGAGTACTCTTTTAGTGTGACTGGCCTCTCAGCTCAGTTGGTATCTGTGCTGTAGGCCGTGGGTTCGATCCTCACCGAGAACAAACATCTACGTTTAATATAAAAAATATTGAACGAAGATTCTGTCTATGTGTATGTATTTTAAGCATGTATTAAAATTAAAAAACTTACAATAATAAAGTAAAGTAACATTTGGTTTACATTTGGCAAAATGTTAAGAGCGGGTCGTGCGAAAATTTGAGATGCGTTTTTAAAAAATTCATAACTAAATAACTAAGTGACATTTTAAAAATCGCAAAAGGACTAATTGTAGACTATACATTTGAGATTAATTCGAATTTAAGTGTGTTAAAAAAATATATTATATAACATGACATTCTATTTAACGCTGACATACGATTTTCATTAGCGTTATTTAGTTATGATGTCACTTAGTTATTTATTTATGAATTTTTTAAAAACGCAGGCAGACGTGTCCATTAGAAGTAAGAAGAAGTTTTATTATTTTCCCGGAGAGACAAAGACAAAGAAAACTTATCGTGATCTTCTCAAAGAAATGTAATCTTAACGCAGAGCCTTTTATGAGTGTGAAACTTGGGGAGTAGCTTCTTGTTGTAAGTGTGTACACGCACACGAATATCTCTGGCATCACCGATCCAAATGTACAAGTTGGATCTGACAGGTTAGAGATAGTTGACCGATACGTTTATCTTGGAAATGTTCTATCCTTTGGCAAAAAGCATCAACACAAAGAGATCGCGAGGAGAATACAGTTGGGATATATTTTCCCATGAAACCAGTTGACATTATCCTCCCTGTTCATCCTCAACAAAAAAGAGTTGGTCTGAAAAGTTAATTGAAAACTTGTTCAACAAGTGTCGTCACTTCGAAACTTTTCTTGCACATTTTCCACAAAAACACTCAATCAAACATACCGATTCCTTCCTCCGTAACGTAAGAACTAAGTGAATCTAAGCTCCACTTCCACGCTATCTTTAAGACAGTCATGGTTCCAATCAATTTGTTTTTTTTGTTTGTATAACCCTTCAAAATCAGCTGGGCGATTGTGTCCTTCTGTTGCAATATAACCAGGAACTGCTAACTAACAAAAGAACAGCGATCACAAAATATCTTGTTACCATAGTTTTTCGACCACTATTATCTGTTGCCATACTAGTTTTCAATTTCAAAGATAAGTTGAATCCGTTTTTATTTAGTGCATAGTTTAAAGGTAACTAGTTGGTAACCGAGCTTCGCTCGGAATTTTTTTCGTTAATTTTTATTCTTACTGAACAACGCCATCTACTGGACATGCTTGCAGTTAGTTGCTCACAATCGTCAATAGATGGCAGGAGCAGTCACATATTCAGTTTATATTTTTAGTTTTTTTTTTAACGAACAGACTCATTTTCTGAAAATGAATCCTAGCTAGATCGTTTTATCGTCCCCGAAAACCCCTGTATACTTAATTTCATGAAAATTGTTCATAATAATTATAGTTCAATCTGTACCATTTGAAGAACGCAAGTACCAATTAATTACTTAAAATATAGTTGTTTTCTGAATAAAACAATCAATATTTTCGATCCTTTGTAAATTGCAGCAATTTTATATCGAGGTTGCGAATCTAATTCTGTACAAGTTATGTTTATAATGTTTATGACTATAATGCTTATCCCTAAGTTTTAACACGTGCCAATCTAAAATCCAAGCTCCAACTAAGTAAAAGTCATTTAAGTTAATGCTCGTTATTTTTTGGTTATATTTTGTTTTGAGTTTCTGATTGGCATTTTTCAACACCAATGAAAAACTAAAAATTTAGTTTTCATCTTAAAATAGCGACATTTCGTATTGAGAGAAACTGATAATAGCTCATTGTTAAGTTTTGAATATTAAAAAAACTCGAGGATAAGAGAGGAGTGAATGCAGAGATGACGGCTGACAGAGGGGAATGGAGGAGAAAGACATGTTGTGCCGACCACAAGTAAAGTGGGATAAGGGCAGGAAGAAGAGTAGAGTTATTATTATGAGTTAACAAAAGTTTAGAGGCCAGGGGAAGGTCGCGGGTTCAAATCCCGTACGGCTCTTATCTTTTGAGACATTATAAAAAAACCATAAAATATCTGCAATTTGGGCAGTTTATTTTTCTTTCGGTCTTTTTAAATTGAATATCGTAATAAAACATTGCTGGATTTACAGAAACATTTTTTCAATAGTCACAACATAGTTTCTTCCCAAAGTTGATAAAATCAGCAAAGCACGAGTGACGCCCGATATTTGGCCAATAAAGATAAGTATCTTCCTTTCTTTTTGCGCGCTGCGGGGATGTACTGCTTGAAGGCCGAGTCTAGTAAATGTGCCCCGTACGATAGAAAGGGAGGAGGAACAGGTTCGGGGGAGTGTCGTTTCCGGTCTGGTTCCATAAGACGTGCGATGGAGAAGTTGAGGACCGGTGCGCTGGGCGTATCAGGAGACTTGGCGCGTTCGGGGGAGGACTCGCGAGGACCCTCCCGCGTGGAGGACTGGAACGGCTGCATGATGGCTCTGTGGACAAAGGGCTTTTATTACAAAAGTTATCTTAGCAGCCCATGTTTTGCGTGCTCATGTATCATTGGGATAATTGAGGGCTCGAATCCCAGTCGGTTCATATCTACTGGGATATGATGGTACCTTTGTAACTCTGGCTTCTTTAAGTATAAGTAAACATAAGTTGAAAATATCAATCAAGTACATGGAGCATTTTAACCTCCCTGCGTACATACAACCCTCTCAACCTCTGTGAAGCTAAAAAACCTATAACTCCACCCGTCACCCGTACGAAGTAAAGCGGGAGTTGGCATAAGACAAGTGTTCCGCATTGTGCGGCGCGCCGCTCTTTGTGCTTGTTTTAAGTAAATTGGAAGTCGACTGCCGCTGTGCGATACACACGGTGCGGTGCGCTAAACTCCGCCATGAATGTTACCCGCCATACATGTAACTTGTAAAAGAAAACGCGATTTTTTTATTGAAAAAGGGTCGCACCGCTAACTTTCACTTGTACTAAAACTGTCGATACTTTTATAACATGCTTTTATTGGCTTAGAATACGTATCTAAGCATCTATGTAACGGATTTTTTTATGTGTATTTTCCCCTTTAACAGGACGGATTGATTTGAAATATATGACAATGCAGTTATAATTTGTATCATCATTAGACGTAGGCGTCTATAACTAACAATAATGTTCGATCCCCGTAAATCCCGGTCGCATGACGACAGCCACAGCATATAAATACAGCCAGCGAGTCTCCGTTGCAATATAAATACCGTAGCGACTAAAATCCGATAAGTTGAGATTTATTTGGTCTGTGAATTTTAAAGGAAAGAACTATGCTCCAGTAGCAAGAACATCCTCAGTTCGAACAATTCTTGCACATGCAGTACAGAAAGGATGGAATGTAAGACAACTTGATGTACCTACAGCATTTCTGAATGGGATTCTAGAATCTGAAGTATACATCAAACCACCTGAAGGATTAAAAGCAAATAAGAACAAAGTTTTAAAACTGAATAGAGGATTGTATGGATTAAGAGAAAGGCCTAAATGTTGGAATCAAAGATTTGAATGGACAGGACAGTGAAGTGTTTTGTGTTTTATACATGGACAATAGAGGTCTAGATAAAAAAATAATCCACTAATCGTTTATAAAAAATTAAATAACATAGGTATGCAACGAACAAACAATAAAAAAAAAACAATAAAATAAAATGCTAACCCGATTTTGATGGGACTAATCTGGAAGTACCTACCTATTATCTAGCTAACGATTTGAAATCAGCATAGAGTACATTTTTCTGTGTTACTGAGTTGTAAAGCAGTGTTGTAATGTTTGTATTGATCAAATTTACGTACGTGACGACACGAAGGCTTCTTTCATTGATTACCATTCACAAAAAGCCGATTGATTTGACACTTGACCATTGGAATCGTGTAATCTGCAAGCGAACGTTTTTATGACTTTGACACAGTTAGGAAAACAGTTCCGCTTCGCTGTGTTTTACGCAGGTGTAGATTTGGCCTTACAGCAGTCATAGACGCACTTCTCCAGTATCGATGTATCTATTTGTATCTTTTTTCTTTTACTATCCTTGTTTTTTTACTGGTTTATGTACTTATCTAGTAAATAAAATTTATTTACAACAGAATATACATTATTTACAAGAACTATTATTTAAAACATGAAATAATTAAAATAAAGTTAAAAAAATATATATAAATTACATTTTATAAGAAGCTAGAAAATTTTATAATGAACTCTGTTTTCCACCTGTAGGTATTACAGGTTGAAAACAGAGATCACCGACCGCAGGCAATGTGCCCAAAAGGCTGGCAACGTTACCTCTTTGAATAGCTAAACTAATTCGTTGCCCTAGGTGGTTCCCATATTACAAGCTCTGCTTAGTTTGGGGCTGGGTAGTGTTGTGTGAATTGTCCGCAATATTTATTTATTTATTTTATTTAAATAAAAAAACAAATTGTGAACCTCCTCCTTTTGTCGGTCAATTCGTTTGCTTTTTCATATTATTTTTTCTCGAAATAAATTAAGGAAATACTCATGTATACTAATATTATAAAGAGGAAAGATTTGTACCTATTTTTGTATGTTTGTAATGAATAGGCTCAAAAAGTACTGGGCCGATTTAAAAAATTCAGGATAAGCGTAAGGTCGGAATTACTTAGCCGGATGTGTCAGCCTATAAGGCTTATAAACATAAGGCTTTTTGATGATTTGTTAAACATTTGTGCGGATTTCACGTAATAGTGAATAGTGTTTAATTTAATTCATTGGACGACTGGGTAATTGAATAAGCCTTATTCACTATTGGCATAGATATGCCAATAGTGAATATTTTAGTGTGTAAAATTTAGTTAAATAAATATTGTAGACAGTTCACACGACACTATCTAGCCCCAAACTAAGCAGAGCTTGTACTATGGGAACCAGATAGCTGATATAATACTTATATGCATATTTTTTTGTAAATGCATACTCAGAATCCAATATAACACCCAGGCAGAGAACAAACATCGGTGTTCACCACACAAATATTTGTCTGGCAGAAGGCTGGCGTCACCGTTCACATTCGCAGTATTCAGACACGGAACCCTAAAACCAGTCACCACGGGACATAAAAACTCTGCGTCGAAGCAATTATGCATTTTAATGAATGAACGTCGTTAGCGGAATTTTATAATCCCCGTTTAAAGTTGGAGCTCTTCAATTTGTTTCAATGTTGTTATTTTATTCCGAAAGTTATGCTTAGAAAAACATGATAGTTCACTGGAAGAGATCGCGTCCAGCGATAATACTATTTAATGTAAGACAATTTTAATTAGCACACTCAAAATCCTTTCATCACACTGGTTCTTTCGAACCTTCGAACTTCGAAGTGACACGATAAAAAGAAGAAGAATCTCTACCTGCGGTGTGGTGCGGTGATGATTCCTCTTCCCTGCGTGATGATGACGATTACCTGCAATGTGTGATGTTTTCCTTCACCGTTTTGAGCACGATTTGCATACTCGATTTTGTATGCACATAGGAATCGTTGAATTTCGAACGTCCAACACAAAACAATGCGCATTCCTTGTATTTGGACTTTTGTGTTGGACATGGTTTTACGTGGTTCTAACGGCGATGGTATGTTTCCTAATCTTCAATTGAAATACTCAAAAATATAAATATGTTACTGCCCGGTGCCGGTGGGTCGTTTGCACCAAGGTTAAGCCTGTTGAAACCGTATTTTTGAAGTCAGAAATGTTATTGTGTCTGTTATAGTGTTTAAATACCACTAGACCAGTGCTCTCTTAGGTTAAGCTATGTGATTGTGTCTGGGACCTAGCCTACGAGGGCCTCCTATCCTACAGTTACCACAAGCCCCGCAAGCCAGGCCCGTGGGAGATCAGCCGAAAACTTGTGGTATTGATAATTTTTTTTTCTAATTTTTTGCTGGCTTGGATGCACTGTTCTTCCGCCAAGTCTTTTTTGTTTGAGTTTGGTATATTTATTTGATTTACCTTTGAAGTTAGGATAGGACTTCGGTTGCATCGCAACCGCAGCGAAGGCCTCATATATTTCCTAAAGAGGCGATCATAACAGAACGTATTGGGTAAGTTTTCTGTGGCACTGGCATGGGTTGACACAGTCCAAAGAAAATAACCCCTTTTTGTATAATATAGTGACCTCTACGCTCGCCTGTACCTCGGTAACAACTTATCGCTCGCATACTTTGACCTTTTGAAAGATAAAAAAACACTTAACTTTTTTATCGAAAATTGTGAATAAAATGTGAGCAGTACAAAAAAAAATTGATCCCAATACATTTACTTACTTTGTATAAAGTTTACAGTTAATGTATGTTTGTGTGTTTGTGTGTTTGTAGTTAATGTGCGAAAAAACTTGTAAAACCCACTAGGAAAGAAAATTTATTGAGATCGGAAGATCGGGTTTTTGAGTCGATAAAATCACGTATTTCACTGTAATCTAATTTATAAAGAAGTTCACTCAGAAATTACAGAACAATTTGCCTTTTTGAAGAGACAAAATGCTCAAAGGGACACTTTTTTTTGAATAAAAAAATCGGTTGTCTGTAAAGTCAGAATCGCAAGGATCACTTTGAAACGTCTTAAAGCTTAAGTGAATCAAGGTGCCAGTTTCACGCGACCAAGCCTAGAAGAATAGGCAACAAACTACGGCTTGGTTCGTACCGTTTTTTTAACCAGAAAGTAGAATACCTACACCATATTATTTCTACTCCTACTCAGAGTGCAATATAGATTAGATTAGAAAATGCTTTAGATATTATATATTATTATATAACTATATCATTTACATAGGTACTTACATTCTTATAGTGTACACTACAGTGGCGACGAGACAAACGGTGAGCAATTTTACATAATTTCTAGAAAAGGAAATAGAGGATCTACCTACATTTAATTTGGCTAATTCTTGAGTAGGTTTAAAGCGGATCGAAGGCAATGATTGTCAACCTTATTGATCGAAGTGATATTTTTCTACTGATCGATATGATCTAGCTATAGGTACCTACATATTAGTGTCTTGGAATTTTTTATCTTTTAAAAGTTTTTTGGTTCTAGCCATTATGTCAACTAACTCGTCAAAATTATTTTCAGACATATCAGAGTTGTAAGTCAACTCTGCCTGCCTTCTCTGAGCTACAGCTACACTGCACTCTGTATCCCAGACATAAAATACTTTTTATCCTGTAAAAGTAACGGGAACGGGACGAGCAAAGCCGTGGGCGACCGCTAGTATAATATAAAAAATCTTTGCTCAGGTTTAAGCTCACATTTGTACTGTGTGAATTAAGACAAAAAACATAAAATCACCCAAAGACTGAAATCCTGATTGGAAATATTAAATGCATTTATGACAATATAAGGCAAAGCCCAATAAAAGTTTGTTTATGAACACCTATCATTAAATAGGTAATAATATTATGAATTATTGTTTTAAGTGTGCATCTGTATTTATTTAACAATTATTTGTAATCCAAACCAAATGTAAGCCAGTGAATATTGAAATAGGTGCCAAGTCATCATGAAAATTATTATATTTTATATTATTTGATAGAGAATACCCAGATATAAAATTGTTATGATTTAAGTAATTATAAGTTGTATCATTGTTGTACCTAATAAATTATTTTCTGTACTGTAACAAATAGTTTCAATATCATTAAAATATACATCATTACATATTTATTTAGCTAAAATAATAGTAAATAAATGACTAGATAAATTGATTTCTTCATTGACTAGATTAAGATTGATATAGAGGAATGTATCTTTGGTGAATTATTTAGCTACCTATAATATTGAACCATATCCCTCTCAAATCGTCCTAAATCGACTGTGCATATTAAAGTGGGTGATCCATTGGCGAGCTAAAACCGACGAGCCTGCGAGCCAAAGGTATAAACCGCCAATGTAACCGACGCGCGACGGCTGTTTTCCCTGACCACTACAATCTGATCAAATCATTTGACCTTTCATCATATTATTTGACATTTGATCAAATTATTTAACCTTTGATCAAATTATTCGACCGTAGCTCTTTTAAAGTAAAAATATAACCTTTTAGAAGCGAATAAGACTTTGCCTTCAGCTTTAAAAACTTCAAGTTCACAAGTAAATATACTCACAATTATAATAGTTATTTAACATTAACAATGGTTTCAATTTGCAGCCACCTTCGACGAGGCCGTATTCTATAGCGGGAGCTTCACAACTCAGGGTCACCAGGCCAGCGTCGAGTCACGTACAAAAACCAACGCCAGGTAAAATCTATTTAATGCATCTATTCGAGATTCTGATTAATGTTCAACTTAAGAGGGAATCACACAGGCGACTTTCCATACAAACGTAGTCCCCTATTTCCTCCCTGGATGCTTCTAGACCAAGAGTAACCATTTTTTCGAAGAAAACACGTATATAGCAGATCTGGATTTTATGAGACAAAATGGTTACTCTAGACTAGAGGCATTATCCAGGGAGGAAATAGGGGACTACGTTTGTATGGAGAGTCGCCTGTGTGATTCCCTCTTAATAAAAAAACAGGTAAAGAGCGTGACCTTTAAAAAAATGGACTTATAATATAAATAGTTATTAATGTGTTATTGTTGTATCGTTTAATCTTAAAATCTCAAACTTCGCAATAAAAACACTTATTTTAATTGCCTTGATAATTCAGTATACTTTAAATATATCATTGTACAAAATAACAAGATTCTCTTTATGTCTTTCCTCGCGTGAAATATAGGCGACGGTTCCCAATATACTTGTTCTATTAACTAGTTGCATAAAAAAATATTTTTTTAGGATTGTCGAAAACAAGGACCTCCTAACTTCTCGACTACGGATGCGGCCTGCTGGGGTTGAATGGGTTCTTCGTACAGAGAAATAACGACGGCTGAAACAAAACATCTTCGTGAGCTTCTTTCCCTTCACTCACACAAATAATAAATGAAGAGCACCTTGGGACTTAGCGGTCGTCTGACTGGTAGCCACGAGGACTGCGTTATCGATTCTAGCTGAGCTTGCTATGGTGGGTACATTTGCTGAGCCATTGAATCTCTCAGCCCTTTTTTGGAGCCTATCAGCATTGCCTTGAACATCTTCCACAATGAAGTGGTTATATTGTTTCTTCTTAGCATTTTTATTATGGTACTTATCGGAGCTAAACTCTAGAATGTGTAGGTCACGCAGCTGCTGATGACTAAGCTATGAAATAAATGTCTTAATTTGGTGTACTATAGAAAGAATAAATTATAGTTTAAAAAACTAAAAAAAAAACGCTTTCATAACTAATTGAACTAAAAAGTTAAAAATAAAACTGTAATAATCAATTGAAAAATTTATATTATTGTACAAAAAAGCGTGGGGTGCTTTTTATAATAACTTCAGATATAATAAACTATTGATAAAATATTTACAACAATCAAAATCAAGCCCCCCCACGTTTGGAGAAAGAAATGGAAAGCGCTCTGGAATATAAATCTCGCTGGATTTTACTTGATGTGAAATACAAAAACAAGAATAAATCATTTTATAATCCTGCCGAAGACTCGAAAGAAACAAGACGCAACTTCAAACTACCAAAAATTGAATTTATAACCTTTAATGGCGATTTGATGGGATGGCTTCCTTTCTGGGGTCAATTCAAGAAAATAGACAATGATGACCAGATAGATATGCATGACAAGTATCAATATCTACTGCAAGCTATGAAAGAAGGGTCAGAACCAAAAACTTTGGTACAAAGTTTCCCACCGGTGTAATTACTGGCACGTGAAACTGAATATCTGTATGCCTCCAGTTGATGGACGCAGAGCAGTGCATCGTAGGGCACATTCCTGACGTGCGTGACCTACGAGGCATGGCTTTGTTATAGGCGATGGTTACCACTTAACACCAGGTGGGCCATATGCTTGTTCCATCAGCAAGTTACATAAAAAAAAAAAAAAAAAACATATTAATAAAATGTACCAATAATATTGTCAAAATCTTCTTCTTATTGTGTCACTGATTTTTTCAAACCAGTTTGAAGTTTTGTGGTGAAAGGATTTTAACACTTGTTTTTGAACTTTGTTAACATTTTTATTTATAAGATTTCTATTTATTGTTGTAAGATTACAAAAAAAAGATATGCAGTTTCTGTCCATTTATTTAATACACATGAACGTTTTAAAAATATTTCATCAATATCAAATACCACGTTTTCCGAATTCTAAAGCCTTAAGTAGTCAACTAAGTTAATTATTGTTACTTGTTTTTCCATTGTTCGTTTTAAGGTGTGCAATAAAGAATTTTCTATTCAATTCTAAGATCAATTGTAGGCAAATAATTTCAAGAAATGTGGTTGTTAATCTCTTTTTGGACTTAAATAAGTATGTCGTCGGCCGACCATAGAATTTACAATTACTGAACATTCTAGACTTCTGCAGTGAATGCCTGGCGAAAGTATCAAATGACGCAAATACTGACATAACGACGAATGCAGCTTGAACTATGATGAAACTCCTATAGAATACATCACGGACAAAGTTTACATAAATAAATGAAAGCATTATAAAAGGTAAAACTGTAAAAACTTTGATTCAGCAACATTAAGCGATAAACTGACAAAATATAGCTACCATACACTACCATAAAGATATATTTTGGGAAGGCAACTTCTGAATAAAGATCTAAGAGGAAAAATCTTTATTCTGCTGGGAATGGAGAGCCCATTTACATAACTTTTTCATTTTCTCCAGAACATTCGACCCAATGAAAAAAAAAACAAAGGGTTTCCGCCACGGGCCATAGAAAAAAACCCCAGTCCCGGCGCAAAAGAATTGTATCTCAGATTTTAGATAATTATAAGTAGAAACAATATCAGGTGTCACTATTTCCTGATTTCATGGCTAACATGGTTATTTTGCCCAGAGAAGTTTCATAGGCTAGGTTTAGTGGGATCTGCTCCATCAGCATTTGTCTTCTGTACTGCAACCTGTGTCCAGGAGCCCGGGCATGATCCCAGGTCCACTACAGTAAGGCCTGGTATCAAAATATTCGTTTTGTCATTCATCTCTAGTAGTTTGAAAGCACTGCGACTATAATCGGCCATCATGAAAGGCAAGGGCGATTCGAGGATTTGCCTAGAAGAAAAGCTTACTTCGCCTGATTTTCCGCGGTGCGTGCGAAAGAGAGGAACGGTTGGAAAAACTGAGGTTAGAAGGGGACGAACAGAGACGGTGGTTACGATCTCTCGGGTTGGGGATTGGTAAAAGTAATTTTCTCGCTTTTATTCAGCTTGCAACGAGGGGAGCACTACCACGTAACTTTATGTTTGAAAATTCTGAAAATGAAAAATTCAAACAAATATTTCAGGGATCAACAAACGTGTTTTTTTGCTGTTTTTATAGATAAAAATAGTTTTTTTTTATGGTACGGAACCCTTCGTGCGCCGACTCGTACTTGGCCGGCTTTTTAAACTATTGCATTTATCTACATTGATAATGTCAAACAGTGACGGACAGGATGGTCAACAAGTGAGAATAGTGTGTGTTCCTGATTTTTGCGAATCGCAAACAGTTGCAGTTATTAACCTGGCTAACCTAGACTGTTACAGCATGAAATTTTCTTAAGTTAAAATTATTTATTAGTAAAGTATTATAAAATTATGAAGAAGTATTTAGGCATATACGTATATTATGTGGTTAACAACCATAAGTTAAAAAGACAACTATAAAATAATACCTGTTAATAAGCTAAGTTACAGAATTGTTTATTGTGTTTGCGAACACTGCCATGTATTAGTTTCATTAAAAAGAATTTGAGCGAAAGGGTTTATTTTTTTACTTTGTTCGAAGCTCTGTCTGTTTTGTGCAATATTGACGATACGATATGAAAAGTAACATATTTTTATTTTACAAATGAATATAATTTTTAAATGTGTATTCACTCCGACTTTTCGTGGTGTCCATTACATGAGCGTTTATATTATGAAATGTTAAAACGTATTTATTTTTCAGTAGGTAATGATAAATGATGTTTTTATAGTAAGTTTAAATTATTTTAATATCGGTACGAGGTATTCTGTTTTATGAGACGAACACCGTTACTTATATGAGCAAGTTTAAAATACCCGTATTAACAACTCGGTCCTCGTCAATCACTAGTAATTTCATTACATTTTTCGGCAGGATGATAAATTTGATCATCTAATCTTACATGACCAGATCCTTAATCCAATATGATAGTTTTCATTTACTTTCTTAGGTAGGTACCTAAATCTTTCTTCAGTTATCAATAAACCTTAGATTCAGAGTATCACAATTTTCTGTTTACTGTTTAAGATGGTACTACAATAGTGCATCATAAATTCATAATATATATTCCTTGTTCCAAATAAATTAAAATCCTAGTACCACTTTCACATATTTTAACCGTTTAAGAAGATGAATGATTAGAATCTAATTTATGTATGTACTTATCTATGAAGTATATTGGCTAGGTGCCATTTTATTTGCGTTGTTAGTTATTGTCACTATTGTTTTGATACTCATTACACGTGGTATGTTTCACTAGAAAATTGCATCGAATGTGGAAATCCACACAATGTTTATTACATTTTGGAATCCAGTTCACAATTATTCAATACCATACTTGTTTCTACTACTTGTTTTAGAGCGCTCGTGGCTTAGGTACGTAGTTTGCTTGTTCTATCCCAACGTTCTTTGCAACACACTGTACAAAGCCAGCCCCTCGAAGTATGTATTTACAAAAAAAAATGTATGTATAAGTGTTATATCAGCCATTTGGTTCCCCACACAAATATTTGTTCTCGGTGGGGATCGAACCCACGACCTACGGCGCACAATTCAGAAAAATAGGTGGTAAATTGTCAGGCCCACAACCCTTATTAACATTAAGTCCATTCAAATATTTCCTTACAATGGGGACTGAAAGTTCAATTTTAGTCAAAACTGTTGCAGAATTATCGTTAGCGATGTTTGAATTATGTAGACAACTAGTAGGAGGCTCAAACACAGATTGAAAATACGCATTAAACATTACGCATTAAAATAATTATTGTAAGGTTGTAGACGTAGCAGCCAATAGCCGAAAGGCTTTCTCTGCAAATAAAAAAATAAATATATGCACTGTGCCTCTAGTCTGAGTTTTACTCTACTCGTTTGAATAATTCGATTCGCCTACGTTTCTCTCTTTTTGTATGGAGAAATGATGAGCCAACTCGTTTCGATCGTTGATCAACCTGAACGCGTAAAACTCAGACTAAAGGTACAGTGAGGATAATAAATGTAAATATTTTAGAGCGTTATCAGTTTCACACTGGCGTTTACTGAACGTGTTTCCAGCGAGGCGACATTGAAATGCAACCGATGCGTCTTCACAATATTTTTACTCACGCGGGTATAATATTATGTTATGACGTTCACGAAACGCCACTGTGTTCTTAATATTTTCGTTCTACAAACGTACTTTAAACTCAGACTCTTCATTGATGATTCGAGATCGTACGTTTCGACCGATATGGTGTCTCGTCTTGTGTAGAACAGCATATACGCGTTCCACCATCTCTTCTGACGCTTGTATGTCACCCTCTTCAGCATTTGATCGAATACCTTAAACCAGATAAGACATTATAAGGCTTTAGTTATTTGTTTGCAAGTTCTCTGAAACACTTGTTCTCGTAAATATTTAACTAGCAACTAGTTAAAGATTTGAACAACGAATCTTCAAAGGAAAAAACTGGAATTTATATTAATTAGGTTTTCAAATTACAGCTTTCTAAATTTAGAAAGCTGAAATTCATTATATTGAAATTAATAGCTTTAGAAAAAGTTAATTAGGAAAAATAATCTAGCAAATCTTTTGTGTAATATTTATCTTTCTTAAGATTTTTCCCTTTTCAATATTTTTCATTGTTTGTGAATGGCTCTTTTCGGTGACACATTGTCACATCAATAGAATTAAACGTCACAAAAAGCCGATCATCCCCTATTTCTCATGTCTACTATTCTCTAATAATACTATTAGAAGAAATCGCTGCGTTCCCGAAAAAATCCAATAGACTTTGACGCCTACATTGAACATGTTTGTTTAATCTGATAAGTTTTTTAAAGATAATAAGAGATAATAGTGAAAATGATTCAGAGAAATATGCTGTGTATTTTATTTGGATTTACATCTACAGGAACAAAGAAAGAAATATTGGATAGTAGGTAAATATGCATCTGTTGTTTTTGTAAATGTCATTATACTGAAAAATAAATTATAGTACAATAATATATTTTTTTCAATTGATTATTACAGTTTTATTTTAAACTTTTTAGTTCAATTAGTTATAAAAGCGTTTTTTTTAGTTTTTTAAACTATAATTTCTTTTTTACTCTTTAGTTTTTTTTTTTTTCATATTATTGCATTGTCATCGACTTTTGACAGGTGTGCAAAGTTTGAATCAAATCTGATCGTTCAAAGTAGGACAAAATCGAGCTCAAAGGGGTTGGTTACATACATACAAACTACACCGATTACAAACTGCTTAATACAATACGTTACGGAACTATACTAATAATAAGTTTATTTCTATATAAACTTATTATTAGTATAGACGTACTATTAGAACACTTTTGTTGTGAAGTTACGTTTTTGTAAATACCTACGTACTTTACGTATGTGTCATTCCATTAAATGAGTTGGCTTTGAAAAGTGTTATTATGTTTTTAATAGCTTTTACTGTTTTTAAAAGCTGGATGTTATGATTTCATTGGTGGTTACACTTTCAAATACAGTTTTTATTAAATTAGGTTTGTACTTACCTACATTTTCATCTTAGGTACTCAATGTTCTTCTTTTTCTGTGGTTTCATTTCATGTTCTTTAGGTTGTGTATTTTTGAGCCAAATAAAAAAGTTATCTATATAACTATCTATTCACTATTAGTAAATCTGAGGATTGCTTTATCTAAAGAAATAAATGTTATTGAAAGTTATAAGTGTTTAATTATATACTTTTAATTCCTGTTCCTAAGTTTTTTTCAAACAGAATATCTTTACACTATCTTTAATGCCCAAAAGTCATTTATTATAAGCAAACTTGAATAAATTATTGTAGGTATGTATTAACTATAAACCAAATGGGAACTTCTGAAGATAATTATGTAGTCTATACTATGATAATCATGAATGAATTACAACATATCATAAGATAAAGATTTTTATAATGTCCCAAAAGTTAACAGCCCAGTACCTATCAACGGTAGCAGTTTTAAATCCCGCTCGGCTTATAACTTTTGGGACATTATAAAAATCTTTGCGATTTCCTTGAGTGTAGTAGGTAAACACTATAAAATCAATTTAAAAGTAAATATATGATCAGAAATAAATAATACAAACATCATTACCTACTGCTGGGTATAACAACTTTCTTGCGCGGGCCCCAGCACAGCAGCCTGTGTGTGGTGCCACGTCACATTCCTGCGTTACCGACAATTATTCAACGCCTGAACACTCGCGTCACGTCATGAGATAAACAAATATGCGCTCTTGCGGTTCATCATGATCGTATTCGACTACGCGTTACGAAATCAGAGATGGGTGTGTGAAAGTATCAGCGTGCTGAATCACTATATTCGAGACAAACTGCTGGCACCTAGGCTAGAATAATACATGCCTTCAGTGCAGACACCTAACCGGTGCAACCTGCATTGACCCTGTATTTATAATGTCCATAGTGGCAGTCGTTTATTTCCCACTTCACATTACCTAAATGTCTGGAATTACCATGCCAGTCCGTTCCAGTAACGACTACTTATGAGGATCAATAGATTTCAGCGTGTCAGTCTGTAATAAGACCTGCCTTCCTTCAATAAATCTGTGGAACCTGTTTTGAAGGTAGATAGAGACAATTTAATAGCAGTTACACCATGTTCTTAGATACGTCATACAATTATTATTATAAAAAATCCGTAGCCACTCCTTAGGGAGCTAATTTTTTTTCAGGAGGGTAAAAGCCCTGAGCTTATTTTCATTTATCTTTGTAGGTACAGAAGCATAGAAATGTTCGCATCTGTCCGCGTAATGTATTCTATGGCCGGTCACACGAGCAACTTTCCTCTTCATTGAGAAAGCTAGGAAGCTGTGCTGTATCGATTTGATGATGTGTTCAACTTAACCAATCTGCAGAGAAACTAAACAATCGGAATTTATTGGGCTTGCGCACAGGGTAAGCCTATTCCATCTAATATCCTGTTCCAGGCACTATAGCATCCCCCGATTAAGGCTTGTGTAATCACCAGTTTGACATTATTAAAAATCATCTATAATAGATGTAAAAGGCCTGTTTACTTTTTTTTAACACTGATTCTTTTAAACCAAATGTGGTGAAAGAATTTGAAGTAAACCTCAAAGAAGCTTCTTCTATCTTCTTTTTTCAAAAGGTTATCAGTGTTTAAGCAACTGTCATCTCTTACCATTCAGTAATGTCAAACAGTGACAGGGCGAACTTTAAGCAATGCGTCACACCTAAGTAACGCTTGTAAGTAAAGACCTGCGCACACCTAGTTCGCTGGCGGTAGCGATCAGTGAAACGCTGTCAAATATTCGCTGTCTAATCTCAAATCTGACAGCGATATTGACAGCGTTTCACTGATCGCTACCGCCAGTGAACTAGGTGTGTTCGGGCCATAAGGCCATTAAAATCCAGCAATTGACATTTAATACTAGAAGGACTATACTTTTTCAGGCCGATGATGATGACTAGAAGGAACGAGTACGTTAGTTTTTTATTGGAAATATCTAGCCAATTACAGATTTTCCTATAGGGAAACTATTACATTACTAATTTAAGAAAACTGTATATACAAGATTTTCTCGTTTAAAGTTATAAGATAAGATTAACTGTGAACTGACTAAAACACGCCGTTTGAAAAACGCTTACGCTTTTGATACAAAACAGCCCATCTCAAACTCAAGGGAGGCTTATCGTTGCAGTTTTTATACAAAGGACGAAATCTGTAGCTGAAATTCCTCGTTCGGTTTTATTACGGTCTTAGACACAAATTTGAATGGCTCCGTTTTGTAGAAACGAGCAAATTTTCAGGCTTCCAAGGACCCAAGCCCCATTTTAGAAGGTGAAGGTGAGTTTTTTTTTCGTGTGGGTAGTCTTAGTGACAACAGTAAATATTTTTAGCTCCTTATTTATTTATATTTTAAAATCATTTACTTGACTAACCTTATGTATACTAGCTGTGATTAGCAGTACATAGTCTCTCCCACACTTGCCAATATCAAGACCGGCTAACAGTAGAGAAACAGTAGTTCAAACTTTATTATTATAACCGACATCGTTCTTAAATTAGCGGCTTGTACAAATGTAATAAAATTAAATTGAGTAATAATATTTCAACTGTTAAAAACAAGTATGCGCTTGAATCGTAAAAATAAAGCATCACCTTTGAAAACCACAATATAAGCATTCAAGAAATGATCAAGTGCTTTTGAAATTAAACCAAAAGAGGATATGTAGCCAGTTTTCAAATGTTTTAAAAAGTGAATATTTTTTTTAAAAGACAAAAAACGCAAACAAAATAAAATAAAAATACGCACGTTTGTTTTGTTGGTGGAAGAACGAGAAATCCGTGGTGCCGCCTTTGATTTCGGCGCTCTTATATTTACGCAATATTCATCACGGCATATTTATCAAAACTTTTTTTTAATTTTTTAATACCTACAGGTGGAAAACAGACTTTATTATAAAATTTTCTAATTCATTGCTCTTATAAAATATTTTTTAATTTTAATTATTTAATGTTTTATAATAATTAAATTAATAGTTTTTGTAAATAATGTATATTCTGTTGTAAATAATAAATGAATTTTCTTTTTATTCTCTTTTATTTATAGGCATGAGAATATCAATAATATTGGTGATTTATATTATTGTAGTATTATAACCAACTAAATATTTGAAATACGATGTTGACTTTAGAGTAAGGTATTCCAAGCTGTCTACGAAATCATTTCGCCCGTAGAGGTGTCTACGAAAAAAATGGTCGAAGAGGTGTCTACGGACAATATGCTGGCAACCATAGCCTATGCTTTTTATGGGCGATGTTTGCCATATTGCATTTCCTTGTTCATATTCTATCAGCAAGGTGTGTAAAAAAAAAACGAAGAATTTTGAAAAACCATACCTTCTCCAATTGTAATAGAGTCGTCGCCATAATATGTAATTTAAACCAGGCTGATAAAAATTCTAATTGCTACCATAATTAATCAAATTTTTTGTGCTAAAATATTTCCTCATTGCATGCTTATCCACTAGAAAGCCGAATCTCATAGTAAAATTATTTGCTTTCAGATCCAGTGAATGTTCGGTTGTCAGAGGCACATGCACGCAAACCTACGTGCCCTACCTATTCTTGGTCCTACCGTTAGGGCCTGTGACTCTCACGGGGCAAGACCTTATATAATTTCCAGCACTATTTTTATTCAACCATAACAGAGCTTTACAGTAAATTTTCTTTTGGCTTCACCAACCATTCCTTAGTAGTTCTTTCAGATTTTCCTGCAACAAAATAAATACAAATATGAATAAAAGTATTTACATACAGGCCTTTTCATCTATTGTAGATGATATAAATAAGCCTCAGGGGCTAAACTGGTGATTACTCATGCCCTACTCGCGGAACTTTATAGTGCCTGGAACAATTTAACTGAATAAATACAATTTTGATGTGATTGATATGATTTTAGATGGAATAGGCTTGCCCAGCACCTATTATCTTGTCTCTTTTACTTAACCAGCCAATACAATTCGTATAAAAATAATTTATGGGGCATTGTTCTGACAATGGCCTTATTTTCTTCTCTTTGGTCGACCTTGCGTTTAGCCAAAGTGATTGCCTTTGTATAAAATCATCTCATATTGTTAAGGCAAGAGAAGATTTGACTTCCTTAAAAAAAATGTTTGCTAAATGTTTGCTAGTGTGTATCATCAACTTATTATTAAAAAATGATGAAAGCTTTAATTAAAAATCGATGATAGATGAATGCAGTAAGATTTAACTTAAATAATCTTACAGAGAAAGAATAAAGAGAAAGCTCAAATTAAAATTAAAAAAAAGTTTTGATAAACATGCCGTGGAGATTCACGAAATCTAACATCATCATCACCCTATCCCGAACCTTATCCCATACTAACTATCCTTTATTCCACGTCGTGAGAAACACCGCTTTTTTTTTACATTCTAGTTGCATTCGGTAAAAGCCAGAATATAACTTGTTTCTACAATTAATTACCAATTAATTGACGTTGTACTTTTGATAGATAAGTACATGTGATGTCCATAGAATTTAGTCAGTACAACATTTTATATCTCGATCTGTCGTTTGAAACCTATAATTCTGAATCTATACAATTTTGTAACTATTTTGATTGTATAATATAGCTAGTCGTTAATGTAAATTTAAATGTGTTTTGTCCAAATTTCGATTCCAAATGCAGCTAATGCTGTTGTTATGTTCGAAATTATGAATATTTTTTTGTACTTACTCTGTTCAGTTCAATTCTTTCCAGTTCCTATTATCCTATTAAAACTTTATGGTATAACCAATAAATGTTTCTAATAATTACTCCATAATTTGCTAGAGAACGTTAGGAATGGATAGGATTCTTTCTAGAATTTCTCAATATGTGTTTATTAGAAAAAATTGTTTTGAAACTGTAGTTTACCAACGAAATCTGTGTTTACTGCATATTTACATACAAAAGAACTCAGAACCGGTGTAATTGTGGAAAATCCTCACTGTTTTATCTCAAAAAATCAAGTCACATAAAAAACTTAAGGGTTTTATTGATTTTTAGGGGATATACTTCTAGCCAAATTATCAAATAAAGATATTACAACCAACAAGAATATTTTTGTTATGTTAAACATATTCTTGTATACTTTAGTTTATTTAAATGTACAGAAGGATACAGCTCAAGTTTCATAAAAGCAAAGAAAAATTACCCTTACCACAAGGACATTAAAGCAAGCAGTGTATATTCTGATGTGGGGGTATGATGAAAACCAGCCCTGTGCATCATCTATGTATGTTGCACAGATTTAGTGCTGAGCCTACTCCTATTGTGAAACTGTCAAATTTATATACATAATGTGTTTTCTTTTTATGTGTCGTGTCTTATTTGGCAATAAACTTTTTTATATTTGTATTATTTTGTATGTGTATCCTTGTGTACAAATTCATTATTTTCCTATTCAGCCGAAATTAGCCGATGTGCAATATTTGTTGCCTACTATACACTGATTTTCTTTTCAGAAAAGCTTGTAAGCAAGGAGTAAATGATTTCATAATTGACTTGAATTTGAAATATGCAATTAATGCCCTTGACGTACTTCATAATATGATTATTTAGGCACTTCTAGGAGCCTTTACAGTAGAAATAGAAGACAACACAGGTACACAGTTTATGTACCGTAGGCACAAACACACGAGACACACATACAATCATGGACAGAGATGAATAATAATTACACAATCATACATTTCGTGCCTTACGTACTGTACGGACTATCTAGCTTGCTCCTGCAATGTACTTCACATAGCTAATGCAATTACTTCATGTTCATACAGCAAGACGAAACAAGGTCCATCCAGCCATCCATCAGAATTTAATTTTAAGGTGCCAGCAATATGCATGCTTGCAGTCAAATCAAGTAAAAAAAAATCTAGCATCTTAAACTAAGTACATGAAAGGAGGCAAAACCGAAGAACATAGTCCGGAGATAAGTACCTACCTGATCGGTAACTTACCTTGTTTATCGAAGGAGATACAAAAGTTACCTAGTAGGTACTAGCTAGTTTATCCTAGTGGAAAATGTTGGCATAGCGATTTCATCTGGCTTCTCCTGTTTTACTGGAATATTCAGCACATCCATATCCATTGGTTCTGGAGGTAAGGATATCTTCTCTTCTTTGACTGTGGAGTTAAAAATAACTTAATAAATATCATGAACTATGTACCCCGAGTCCCAGTTTTGCTACCACTTTTTGTCTACCAAATGTTGTTTTCGTGTGAGCACGTGTCTCTTTCTTTTGTATGGAAAATTAATGAGACAACAACTCATTTCGATCGTTTCTACGTAACGTATTTTTACTGTCTCATCTTTTCTCCATACAATCGATAGAGAAAGACAAAATAGGCGAAACGAAAACAACATTTCGTGACGAAATTTTGTAAATGAAGTGGGACTTGCCCTTCTGATTTAAAAAAATACTTTTTTGATATGAAAGATTACACTTCCAATTTGTGTACAGTTCACGTCGCGCTGTTTACCGGCCATATAAAGTGACCGTATTTACTGTGTAACCGTTCATCCAACATTTAACGCTAGGCTACTTTGGTAACGTCTAAATTAGTGGAGTGAGAAAAGCCATTGAATTCCTCTATATGGTAGTTTATTATGCAGTTGTCTTCTTCTGAAGTCACAAAATCTTAGTCATTATGTACGTCTATACTACGTATATTTGATCAAAAAATATTTTGTAGTAAAATGTAAATCAAGAAAGAGCATGAAAGAATTGAAGGACTAAAAAGTAATTAAAGACCAATATAAAAGCTAATAAGCTAAGCACAGTTATTTCAGTATACAATTATACACTTATCGCCCATGAATGGTTAAATCAATTTGTGTTGAAAAAATCGAACCACCTAAATTTTTATGTTTTCAATAAAATAAATATTTTTTAAACAATAATTTAAATATAAGTCATAAAAACGCACCATAGAAAACGGTACACGCCCTAAATTAACATTTATTTTTTTAACAGTTATAAAAGTTTAATAATGAGCTATTTAAAGAACTCATCGTTCTTAAAACAGCCTGATTCTTACTGAACAATGTTTGATGGACGATATTTCATCATCATCAATACCATATTTGTTCTAAGCCTAGAACTTTGTTCAAAGCATAGCAACTAGATCTAGTATCAGTTTAGAGTTTAATAACATGCTTCTCGAACTAGCTGTTCTACAGATGAAAAACCAATAGCAATTACTCGTTCAAATGTTGATCGCGTTCAACGTTACCAGACCTAAGGTCAGTTGAAAAAGCTTGGTACGAACAAATTGAAATAAAACGCAAAAGAAATGAGATAAATACGAGCGTAACATGCGCAAAACAAACAATTCTGTAACCAAAACTAAACTAATACCACATAATATAAATAAGTACTACAAATAGCCTATTGTAAATACAACGTTCTAATCTCTCGCAAACATGTTACTTCACCTCGTTATGATGTAATGCTTATTTAATTTATGTTATACTTTTACAATATTTGGGCATCTCTCAGGTAATTTTACCTTCCCTCTTGGGTATTTGTTCGACCGAGAATACTTGCACGCACGAAAAAACATGACTCATGCGGCGTTACCTCGCTCTGATGCGTTCCATTTAAGGCTTGAAGTGCAAGCGAGAGCGCGGAACGAGCTACAAAGAGGCACGCACGGCGTCCACGTTCGGCAGCGTTCGACATCTGTCTCTCTCCTGCTTGAGTGAGCGATGCGTCCGCGTGGACATTGTCACGTTTAACTATCGTCAGTAAACCGACTTTACAGACAACCGATTTTTTATATATTTATGTATGGTTTTAAATGACACGTACCTGGCTACCTTCGATGCCCATGTCTTGGTCGTGTTCCCGGCTGGTACTGGGCGCTGACGCACGCGCTACTAGCTGTCTCTCACGCGCCACGCGTCTGCAATTAGAAAGTTAATTTTATTTTAGTTAGCACATCCTAATTCAAAATTTGGCCGCGTTGAACACTGCTATAATAAACAAATACTAATGCTAATATTATAAAGCTGAAGAGTTCGTTTGGTTGAACGCGCTAGTCTCGGGAACTGAGGAGGTTGAACCAAATTCCAACTTTTTATTCAGCAAGTAGGTTGGAAACCCATTACAACGGTAAGAAGTTTAAAAACTCTAATTTGAGCGCAATGTAAAATTTAAATAACATAAAGATAGTATTAAATAAATAATATATCTTCTAAATTACTTGATTAATATATAACTTCAACTATTTATTTAAAATAACATAGATTTTAGCAAACAATGAATGCAGAGATGACGGCTGACAGAGGGGAATGGAAGGATAAGACATGTTGTGCCGACCCCACATAAAGTGGGATAAGGGCAGGAAGAAGAAGGAGAAGATTTGAGCAAACAATTTACCATTTTTTAAATTATGAAAATGAAAATAATGGCTGAATAATGCTGGCGAGCCGTAGCCGAAGGCCCGCCAGAGAAAAAGAAAAAAAAAACCGGGAAGGCGGCAATTCAATCTTCATTTTCACAAATTTTTCATTCATGTTTTTATTTTTACTTTCCTTGTATTCGTAATGAAAAGCACAGTGTTTACCTCGGGTGAAAGTCTTTTAAGTCCCTCAAGCTCCATTGGCGCCCTCGCTGACGCTCTGGCGCCAAACCCGTCTCGGGACTCAAAAAACGTGACTTTCAACACTCGGGTAACAATGTACCTACATGTTTAAAAAGTTTTTGCGACAAGACAGAGTCCATTTACATTAAAACTTATGTAGGTTTTTGTGACTTAAATAAATAGGTAGTAGTAATAGTACATTACTGCAGCGGCCAGCAAAAGAGGCATTTATGGACGAGCGTGGAAATGTAAGTCCATCAATGTCTATGTGGCTTACATACATAGAGTGATTTTACGCTACTAAGTGTGTTGAAAATTAAGTGTATCAATATACTCAACGTCTCAACGTCCCGCGGAAAATATGTATTAAAAGTTATTTTTTTAATTAATTTATAGATACATTCTACACGTTTGCCGTCTTTGACTAATTAAAATGATAATCAATACTAATTTATGCCTGACGTTATCGTATTCTTTATATATAATTTATCGTATTCTTGAATTTAAAGCATGCGCACATCTAGGCGATGGCGATCAGCTGAAACGCTGTCAAATATGACAGCTATATTTGACAGCGTTTCACTGATCGCCAACGCAGAACGCTTAGATGTGTGCAAGGCTTAACCTTATAATTACATTTTTTCCTACGCATTTCCTGTAGAGATTGTGTAGGTATATTTTTTTGTGATTCTTCGATTGTAAAACAAGATTAGACCTTCTCGATGCACATTGGAGAGAGTATGAGCTTAACCACGAAAAATGCATACCTATTGAAAATAAAGATCATAAGTACTTTGTCGATTCTGAGTTTGAGCGAACGAAAGAGTCATATTTAGAAGGTAAATCCACAATTCTTAGGTATTTTGAACAATTAAGCCAGGAAGGGAAACCTGCTTCCCAGGCAGAAGCAGGACCGTCACGCGGCAAAGAGCAGCAGCGGCCGCGGACACCATTTGAGATTTCGGTAGAGAATAAATTGGATTTTTATAAATTGTGTTTACATGATATCGAAGGAATTGGACCCTAACTAGGAACACGTATGAATCTAGATAACGGCTCAACACGGCGTGACACTAATCAATAGGCAGACTGAAATTAAGACCAGTGCTGAATCACGATAAACTCGACGAATTCAAAGAGAAAATCATCGGTACCTTTTAAAAAAGTTACGATGACATTTTTAAATCAGGTCGATTTTAAGATATATCAGAAACATTAATAACAATAAAACTATTTGTTTTAGGTACACCGGCCACTGTCCCATGCTCAAATTCCGCTTCGGAAAATGCTATGGTGACAACACACGCCAGATACTGAGAGAAATACGATCCAAAGGGCTTTTTAAGTAAGTAATTTACGATACCTAATTACATTACTTTACTAATAAAAGCATGCTCTCCTTAATTTGGGGCTAGATAGTGTCGTGTGGATTGTCCAGAATATATTTTTTTCTATTATTACCTAGTAGTGAGATATGGTACAGTCAGCAACGACATTTTGATTATTTTAATAACTAACAACTCCGGAACCTATTTCAAATTGAAGATTATGCAATGACTCAACCAACAGCCAACACAAGTTATAAGTACCTCAACCTACAATTCTTTATTCTGGTTAAAAGTACAGTAACAATCTTGTTCCTGTACAAGTGTAAAACATGCACATAGTTGACCATCTACTCACATCCTACCGGTTAAAGAAGGCCAGTCATGATGGCACCTATATACGTTACTTTACTTAGGTATCCTTATTTGGGCAAATGTATGGGAGGTAGGAATAAGTTTTCTGTCTCAAACGGTGAAGGAAAACACCGTGTAGAAAACGGCCGGTGTTGTACTCTCATCTGTTTGTTTTACGACAGCTGTATCGTTGAATACACATACCTTTTTAATTTAAACTTGTATTGTGGATGTCTGGACCGTTTTCAACCCTTTTGTATTCAAAGTCTGGGACACATTAGTATTTGGTGGTTAGCTTTTAGGCTTACGTGAGTCGCTCTTTGACATTGAATTAGGATTAAAATTGAAAAGAGGCTTTATAAATATACCTTAGCTGTGGTCAGGACAGCCCTTTGAGGTTTAGTCTGTGTTCGCACTGATGGTTTTGAATCGGCCTAGCATTTATATCCATATAAATAATTTCTAATAGGAATTCTTATCACCAACTGTTCACTGTCAGGGTCACAATACCCCTTTTTATTCAGCATTACTGAAAAATGAAAATGAAATTTGGTGGTAAGCAGTGCAAGGTCATGAAAACCCAAGGTTGTCCAGTTCATGTACCTAGTTTTTTTGTGAGATCTTGTTATAGATGCTATAATAGATCTTTTGAGAGATTTTTTTGGTGTACTAGGTTTTTAATAAAGGTATTTTTCTAATGACTCTATGAAAAACACACGCGTAATTATAAAAAAATACTGGTCTTTTGCAACGGCTACAATTTCACCCTATCATCTACCTCACAAGCGCGTCACCCCAGCTAAATGTCACTTGACACTCGACAGACGACCTTTCAACATACCTACACAACCCCTATACCACCCTTATACCTACATACCTTTATTAAATGGACAGAGAGGGTTTGAAACAATATACTTAGTAGGGCTTCCTTAATTAACTGTTAATACCAATATCATTTTAATTAAAATGAAGAAAAGTTTGAGGATTTTTTTTTCTACGACTATCAGATGGAACAAACATATGGCCCACCTGATGTTAGGTGGTCATCGCCTATAACAAAGCTGCATGATGCACTTCCCTGCGTCCATCAACTTGAGGCATACAGATTTTCAGCCTCGCGTAGCAGACCACTAAATATTATTTGACGATTAAGGCGCATATTTTACCGGTGAGACAATACGGCTATGACCAAAAGCGACAAGGAAGCATATACAAGGTCTAAACTAAAATAATGTGCCGTCGTACATCCTTATGAAATATTTATTAAATCGAATAGCCTCCAACCTAATTAGTTACGATTTAATATTTTATTATTTTTTTAATAAATGAAAAGAGAAGCGAAAAGCGCGGGTTTCGTTCGGAAACGGAAACTACGATCTAAAAGTCAAAATTCATTTTATTCAATTAATAAATACTGTCACTTTGAACGCTATAAACTTCTATTGCAGATATAACTAATATATACCATTGCCTGTTTATAAATTCAATTCAATTCCAGGCTATTCAATTGTATTTACTTTTCATTGTAAAATATGTAGGTAATATATAAAAATATACATCTTGTATTTTATGGTTCCTAGTCGGTTAACTCAAAAATATCAACGTTTTCAACCGCAAAGCAGTTTTCCGTCTTACTGTTCTATTCTTCTCTATAGCTCTCATACTCCGCTTTACACAACATTCACATACATATTCAAAAGTACACCAATTGCAACAAACTATTACATCTCCTAACTCCTTTTGCAATCAAAACAGTCTGTTGCAATTTGCATTCAAAAAGCAGCAAGAGTGTACCTATGTGTAGAAGCTATTGAATTATGAAATATTGCAACTTCTTAAAATCTGAACGCACGAAAAAACATGACTCACGCGGCGTTACCTCGCTCTGAGGCGTTCTATTTAAGGCTTGAAGTGCAAGCGAGAGCGCGGAACGAGTGACAAAGAGGCACAATGGGCCTCCGCGTTCAGCAGCATTCGACATCTGTCTCTCTACAACAAGCAGAGTTAAATAGGAGGAAAGACCTCAGAAACTCAAGGTAGGCATTGAGTAAACCAATACAACCAACCGCGGATAGGTGTATGGCTGGGGTAAACTGATTGACAAAATATGAAGTTAATACAAGCTTGAAAGTTAAAAAATTATAATCTAGATACTATTTAAATACAACACGAAGGCAAACCATTTTAGTGAGAACAAACAAAGTATTGCAGGAGACATGAAAAATTCAAACAACAACAAGATTATTCAATAATCAAATAGTAACATTTTTGAAGGTTTCTGGGACGAACCACCATAATAAGAAGATAATTAATTATGTTGAATTTAAACATAATATAATTATGTAGGTGGTAGTTATGGTATAATGGTTAGTAATCATTTTGTATGAATATAAAACTAATTTTACAATCATTAACTACATAATCTTAAAACTTTAGTAAAACAGAAGGAATCAGATCATATTCATACTAAACATAATAATAATATTCAGTAATCATAAAAAAACCAAACTACAGTGCACAAAATTGAGTAAAAACAAACCTTAATGTCTACAGAATTAGTACTTTCCAATGTTAAAATGTTAGGAGATATAACAGGAAACAGTTTTATTTCAAATAAAATAAAAAGTCAACATCTAGTAGTTTTGTAAAAAAAACAATGCTTCATTAATTTTAATTATTCAATGGTTATCTCAACGACCTCGGTAACACAGTAACTTTGTTTTATTAGTCCATTTTCCTAATTATTTTCATTTCATTTTGCCTAACTGGTCGTGGTATTCTGGTTGGCGGTCATGACAGCCAAGCTATTTCTAACTGGGCTCAAGAATACCGTTGCAAATGAGTCATTTTCAAATCTTTCGCGGGAGTACTTGTTGTACAATCCTCTTCAGAAGAACCAAGACTGATAAATGATAATTTTATCTAGCAGATTCGTTTGTTAAACTCTTCATTTATAAAATTTAATTTTTTTCTTCCCAAAACAGCATTTTTATTTATGATCAACATACGAATAAGTTTCTACTTCATTCTAAGCATTTCGGTCTCTATGAACAAAAGTACCTACCTCAGACCTACTATTACGTAATTATTTGACTTACAAATGAGTATTCTGTATCAAGGACGATGATTTTGCAATGAAATGAAATGAAACGAAAAAAGTTTATTGAATGAACACAAACACAAAAAAAATAACTATAACCTTAAATACAAACAGGGTACAGGGTGTTAGGTTTGAGACCAAAGGGAATAGGTATATAATGAATAATAATATGAATATATTGTAGACATTTATTTGCATGTCTTGTTCAGAGAGGAATACAACTTGCTCTTTGATGAGAACACTCAAGTACGCTTGCAGGTGACACTTGAGGTTGGGAACTGGATGCTGAGTTATAAAGACCGATACTCTTTCTGGCATCGGATGATACCGTTGCTGCTTACTAGGTATGCTTATTTTATCATGTGATTATGTTTCAATATGTACTAGGTACTACCTAGTACATATTGCAGTAAAATGCCCACTACAGGTACCTGCGGTAGGCATTTTATTGAAGGCAGATTGGCACTTTGTCCAAACATGTCAAAACATGTTAAAATTTTACTAGCTTCCTGAACATACCGGGCGCCTTGGAAGTACCAGGTATAAACGCTTCCAACATGAAGGACTCGATGGAATTCTGTGCTACTTATTAGCTCGACGTCTCTGGCAACAGCGGGCAGATTTTTGGAAAGGCCCGACGGATGATCCCTGTAGCCGTGCGTATCTCTGCAACACAACTGCGGAACGATCAACGCACACCTAAGACCTAACTTTAAGACCTTGACCTTGACATTATCGTTTAATCTGTTCTACCAAGCTTATTAATTATAATTATAAGTTTAAAAAACTTGAGAAACCGACTTCATTGCTAAACGGCTAAACCGATTTTAATTAAATTTGTTTGGGACAATCTGGACGTAAGAATAACTTTCCAAATAAAAAAAATATTTTCAACTAAATAACTAAGTGACATTTTAAAAATCGCAAAAGGACTAATTGTAGACTATACATTTGAGATTAATTCGAATTTAAGTGTGTTAAAAAAATATACTATTTAACATGAGATTCTATTTAACGCTGACATACGATTTTCATTAGCGTTAAATAGAATGTCATGTTAAATAGTATATTTTTTTAACACACTTAAATTCGAATTAATCTCAAATGTATAGTCTACAATTAGTCCTTTTGCGATTTTTAAAATGTCACTTAGTTATTTAGTTATGAATTTTTTAACAACTAAGACGTAGTACCTAGTATTATTTATTCTGTTCTTCGCTTAACTTTGCGTAGCTCCTTGATTAAAACCGTGCAGATATTTTGCTGGTTGTGCAAAAGTTTTTTCCGACACGGAAAGTTTACAGTTATTTAAGGAATTAAACCTGAAGCCTGAAGAAGCGGCTAGGTTACGAGGCAAGAATTAAAAAAATACTTTAAATTAGGAAAGATACTCACGGCCGTAAAAGATTTCTAACAAATTCTTAATACTTTCATAAAATGTGCGAAATTTTATTTTATTGCTTCTTTTCTAAGGGGGAATGGATAGCTTACTTGAGTAGGTAATTCATAAACGACCTCTTCGTAAAAGCCTCGACAGCTACGATATACGGAAATAGTAAAAGTGCGGGGTTGTGAAAAGAAGCAATAAAATAAAATTTCCTATTCTGTGAAATGGATATAATAATAAAACATAGAAGGTGGTTCGAATAATTTAAGTATTTGCGTAGTTATCGATGTCATGCAATATGAATTGATAAACTTTTTACGATAGATGTAGTAAGATTAGTTAATAAAATGGCCTAACTTGATATGATTTTGGGTTTTTTTTAATGTCTGAACAAATCTGTACGAATACAGATAGAAATTATCTCAAGTGAATTAGCCTAACATTTCACGGACAAAACAACTTCATTGAAGAATAAAAAAGAAAGTCCTCAAGACCTTATGGTACAGAATCCCCCAAGGGATTGTTTATTGACTACAACTTCGTGAGTAGCTTCGTTTTTAAGAGTCAACCCCCCTTCTTCTTGGAAAATTATCTACAGTTAAACATCTTATTTTGGTGTAGTGTCCAAATTTTCTGACTAACCGCTCGTTTTTTAAAGTAGAGATATAAATAATATGTAATTATAGCTCATTTTATGAAAATATAAGTACAAATAGGGTATTGGGCGTTTCCCATTTATACGCAACAAAAAAACAGAAACTAGTACCCATCAGTAAAATCAAAATTATTTTCAAAGAAAATTGTATTGAATACAAGTATTTACAAAATATACACTTAATAACTATTAGCAGGAAATTAAGAATGATTTAGATCGCAACAGACCCAAATCAGTGCCAATGGGAAAAGGCCTGCGCACATCTAGATGATGGTGAAGGCAATCAGTGAAACACTGCCAAATATCTAAAGTGTATTTATTCAGCAGAATCGCAACAATCACTTTGAAACGTCTGAAAGCTAGGTGAGTCTAGGTGCCAGTTCCACATGACCAACCTAGAAAAACAGGCAACAAACTACGGCTTGGTTCCTACTGTTTTTTTGTATGATACTTTTACAAATCTATAATAATAGCAGTGAATAATTTTTTCACGGTCATGTTATAATTGATAGCGTTTCACTGATCGCCATCGCAGAACACTTAGAAGCAAGGCTTAAGAGATTTGAGAGACTTCTTTATGCTACGACACTGATAAGTCACTTATGAGATCCTATTCTGTTTATTAAATATCAGAATTAAGTGGAAACATTTTTGTATGTATTCATTTAATTAAAACATTAATTAGCCTGACCTGAAGGATTTCACTGGTTGATATGAGACCTCCATAATTTGTCATATTGGAAAATTAACTTTGATAAAGTGGATGAGGATATCCGTAGAAGAACCAAGGTCACCTACATAGCTCTTAAAATTAGTAAGTTGAAGTGGCAAACGGGCCATAAGCTTGTTTCATCAGGAAGTTTCATCATAACAAAATCATGAGTCAAGTGCACGTTATGAACCTTATTTAGGCGCACTTAAAATCCTTTCACCATCACACACGGTTCTCACATGGTTCGAAATACTAATGACACGACAAGAATAATTAAGTGAACAAAATCAAATCTAATCGTATTATAAAATAGGATAGTTCGGTGGAATGGAGGGATGAGATAACCAACTTTCTAAATTATTCCTTTTAACACGAAAAGGATCAAGAAAAATGTAAAAAAAATCCTTCAGGGTAGGCAACGCAACGACAGCACTCTTGGGGTTGTTGGTATCCATTTGCGATGGTGATCGCTTACCATCAGGTGGACCGTAAGCCCTTTATTTATCATTTGCATAAAATAAAATATAGTTTAAACTAAAAAAACACGCTTTTATAACTAATTGAACTAAAAACTTTTTACTAAGAACTTTTTTTTTTTCATATTATAGCATTGTCGTCGATCTTTGACAGGTGTGCAAAGTTTGAATCAAATCTGATCGTTCAAAGTAGGACAAAATCGAGCTCAAAGGGGTCGGTTACATACAAACATAGGTACATACAGGTGAAGCTATTAAAAGCGTGTTACAAAGACCGCCATCGTGGTCAAAGATGGATAAAAGAAGGGAAGTATTAGCCTGGCAGTTGATAAGAAAGAAGAGATGGTGGAATAACGTACTGATATTAGCTTGTGGTGGTCTCCAGTATTTTATTTTGGTTAGAAAGCTGATGGGTTTTTATGGATGGTCTCAGCCATGAAATAAATGCTGCTTTTTCAATAAATAAATACTATAGGCAAACCACACAACACTATCTAGCCCCAACCTAAGCAGATCATTCCGGCTTCCAACAACTTATAGGTTACTTAGCAAAACCACTTGTCTTTAGCAACACTGAGTTTTGTATGGAGAAACGATGGGCGCCCTTTGAGAGCTTGCGAGAACTAATCGTTATTCCATACAAAGCCCCGTTTTGTGATAGAACCGCCGCAAAAAAAAGAAATTCATTTGAGGAGGCAGTCGAAAACCGTGATCTTATACTCGTAGAAACAGAGTGGCTATGTGTTTTCTTACCGGTTTGTCCATACACGCCAGTGACGGAGAGAAGCAGGAGGATTTGTAAGTAACGATGCCTCATGGTGACTTTCTGAAACAAGAAAACATAAACGTAAGTATAAACATGATGGAGCTGTGCAGGACATTCTTGCAAGGTGACAACAGGTGGTGTAAAAAATCGACGACGTGGTCACTGAAGACGGAAAAGAAGCGTCATACGTCATGGAAATTACCCGTACCGTAAGTGATTATGAAATAAGAGCTGTTAGAATGCTGTCAATGTTATCTTACTTTTAATGAGCATCTATGTCATAAATTAACCTAATTAGTCCATCCTGCTTGGGTTTTTATCGGCCACTTCTTTTTCCTGTCTCTAGTTCTTTCAAAATCATTTTAATTCAGTTAGGTTTTCATCTTGTTTTTAATTTAGGAATGTTGACATGTTAGGTTTGCTACCAAACTGAGATTGCTTTTGGTACAATCCCAAAGCTTTTAGTGTCTGGGTTAGCACACCATGTGCATATCCTGAGCTAAACTGTAATATGCAAAATTGTCTTTTCTTTAGCGCCGCCCACACCAATGCCACCACAGCCAGAGTTGGAAGAACCAATCGCTGCCGACCCGCCCGTTCCGCCCGCCCCGCCCGCCCCGCCCGCCCCGCCACGCAACGACGACCTCGATCTGAATCTAGACGGCGTCGGTGAGATAGTCACTGTGGGCGAAGACGGCATCGCGACTATACCCATTATAAACGCGGAAGAGTTTGCGAAGTCTCATCCCAATACCACCTTTCATACAGAGCCGGAAGACGGGGAGGTAGTTGTATTTTTATCCTTAGATATAGAAACTAAGGTCTATATTCAACTACTTTGTAATCGATTTAAAACCTCAGAAAGTTAATTTTCAACTCTTTTTGATGTGTACAAGTACACAATGAGGTTATTGGTGGTGTACAGGCAAAAGTCTATTGTGCAAAGGTTTAAGAAAAAATTTCTTTTTAATGCTTTTGATTATCAAGCAAAAATGTAAAGTAGAATAAACAATGTTTTTCTTAATACTCTTCCTCATCAAAATTTTGATTTGTATTGCATATTTGCATAGTATTGTTGTATGCATGAGTTATTTATCTAATTATGTTATTCGCTAGCAAGGAATCTTAAATTTGGAGTAGGTTAGGTACTTGAATATACATTTTTCTTTGTCACAAACCAAAAATATTTATGAGTCACAGGTCATCACGCCTATTACAAAAAGCACGCGCCAAGTAAGTGATTTAATCGATGTTTATTTACTTAGGCACTTCTTATAATATCTCAACTATTTCTGATAAGTACCCTTATCGCGTATGTGATTATTGGTCACTATACATTTATCAAGCTAATTTAGACGACAATGGGTGGTGTTTCCGACGAAATGGAAGAAAGCAAGGAACAAATATTTGTAAGATCTGCAGGTATTTGTTCTGGGTGTACTGGTCGTTTTCTATATTAAATAAAAAATATCTATACATGTATTGTATTATGTATATCAGTTATCTAGCATCCTTAACAAACATTATCTAGCCCCAAGCTCTGCTTAGCTTGGGGCTAGATAATGTTATGTGAATTGTCCAGCATTATTTATTTATTTATTTTATAAGAATAAATAGTAAAGCATTATTTTATAACTACATATTTTATGCGTTCTATGATAGTAGTGGTGGATAATTGACTTTCGTTGAAACAACACTTCTTACTTTTTAAATTTACGCGATCGTTATGCATTATTATATGGAAGAAAAGGGAAGTATTTATAAAAAGTAGATATTTATGGCAGTTACCTTTATTATTTCCCGAAGTTTGATTTAAATATAATCGCGATAAATACCCGTTTAACACTTCTTAACTTTAAATTCACAAATACGTAAAACTAAAACAAATGCACTTTATAATTACAATGATAAGTCATAGATAACTTTTATAGATTATTTATGTACCAAGTGGTTTTTATTCCTAATAAAGCATTATCTAATCGCAACTTATATGTCAGGTACCAGATAGAAAAATATAAAACAACTTAGGATCACTCTGAACAGTGGCCTTGAAAGAAGATTAGCAAGAAACTCCATTACATACCTCTTCTACTGTTAGAGGCAGTGTGACTCGGCTGAAAAAAAAGTAATGCATCAATTTATAGCATAAGTTCCTGTTCTTCATAGCATATTGTGTGAGGCATGAACATCTGTCTTGCGGAAACCAGTCCGCACACCAAGTGCGGATGAATTTAGTCGCTAAAGATCGCTAACTATATCGAGACCTCCGCTCCAGGTCATGCTTTTAGTAAGCAATGTACCGTTATGTGCTCTGAACCTAAGAGATTATTTACATTGAGACTAATTTAATGTACATTTTAACTTATGATTTACTTTAATATTGCATGTAACATCTAGGTTAAGCTGTTGTTAATGAACTATAAAGATTGCAGTAAGACCACATAAAAATTATAAATGGTGAGGATCTCAAGATTTTTATGTTAGCATTACGGATGTCGGAACCAATTGCTTAGTAAATCTGACAAATCTAACCTAACTTAGGTTAGATTTGTCAGATTTACTAAGCAATTGGTTCCGACATCCGTAATGCTGCAAAACAGTCGCGCTTACGACGCAACTGCCGGGTACGGTAAACATGACCTCAAGTGATATAGGGTTTTGTTAACTATACAATACTCTAGGGACATCTGGAGTGTTTCCAACCATGAGACTGAAATTTCCGATCGAATAAGATGGAAACATTGTAGAAATATGTAAACAAAACGTGAGAAATTTTGTTCCAAAACCGGCGAAACCTGGCGAAACACTGTTGCGTTCCGACTTTCTGAGCGATGTAGTAATCAACCTAGGTGTACGAATTCAAGCATGAGAATGTCTATCGCCTTCTCTTTTATTTTTAAGGACGCTGGCAGTGAAAAGACAAGGATAAATAAATTACGGCTGCGGCTATTTACTTTGAACGATCAGATTTGATTCAAACTTTGCACACCTGTCAAAGGTCGATGACAATGCAATAATATGAAAAAAAAAATATATGAAAAAAAATATATATGCCCGTCGCGTCACGCGCGCGCCAGATGTTCACCTACCGCCTGTTTTTTATGACCCCACTCTTGGTTGGTGGCTTCACAAAAACTACTTGTCTTGTACCAGTAACCATGACGTATGATTATATAAAAATTATCATCATCATCATCCCCCGCCAGCCTTAACCCACTAGATTTGTTTTGTAAAGTTTATCTCGCTATCATTTGTAATATTTGCATGGAGATCAAATATTTTATTTCCATCTACTAAGGCTTTCGTCATGGTTTCGTAACATTTACAGTTAAGTTATTTACGTTTAAGAAACAGTTGAGCTATCTGCAGACCGTTACAAACAATCTAGAGATAGCTTAACTCTAAGTATATAGCGGCAAAGTATTTTATCAGTAATTACATATTTTTTCGAGACAGAGTCAGTTAGACACTTAGATGGTGAAACATTCAAATTTTAAAAACATTTTCAATTATTTAGTAAAATTGCAGTTACAGACTTCGTGTCGATTTAATTGCATGTAGTTTGCATTCGCAGTATTGCTGCTGTGGCAGAAATAAGCCTAGCCTCTATTTAAACGTGACTTTCAACCGAGGTAAACACTGTGCTTTTCATTACGAATGCAAGGAAAGTAAAAAATAAAAACATGAAAGAAAAATTAGTGAAAATAAAGATTGAATTGCCGCCTTCCCGGTTTTTTTTTTCTTTTTTCTGGCGGGCCTTCGGCTACGGCTCGGCTCACCAGCATTATTCAGCCATTATTTTCATTTTCATAATTAAAAAAATGGTAAATTGTTTGCTCAAATCTATGTTATTTTAAATAAATAGTTGAAGCTATATATTAATCAAGTAATTTAGAAGATATATTATTTATTTAATACTATCTTTATGTTATTTAAATTTAAATTTTACATTGCGCTCTAATTAGGCTTTATAAACTTCTTACCGTTGTAATGGGTTTCCAACCTACTTGCTGAATAAAAAGTTAGAATTTGGTTCAACGACCTCCTTGCAGTTAAAAAGACTTTAGAAAGTTGGAACATGGTTGAATAAAATAGAACTTGTTTTTTTTTTATAATTTGACAGCTGTCAGTAGAAAGCGATTCTCCCTAGGGCTGAAAGTTTTACTTTCAATTAGGCCCCTCAGGCAACTTCAGACCTACTTTCAGAGTATGAGTAATGAAAAATTATATGTCAATCTCTATAGATACCAGCGATAATGTTGCCGATTTTAACCTAATTTTCGTCTGAAGATCTCCTATGCAGTGCCTATAATGTATTTATTATCTTTAATCCAATCTGTAGGTAAATCAGTTTTATGCATAGACACTTTGCATGTTTGTCTAGTTTCGATAGCACACAATTTCTTGATTCCAGGGCGACGATTCCAGCAACACAAATCACTCGAGCGATCGCGTGAATCGATGTGAGTTGTGAGTTTTTGTTTGAAAGTTTACCTAAGTGTTTTTTTTTACCCAAGAGCTTTTCAGTTGTTGTTGCTAAGCTTGTATATAAACATTCTACGGTTGTAGGCAATAAATATAGCACATCGGCTTTTCTGATTTCGTAGAACGCTATCTCTTTCTGACGCCCAGAACGGTCTTGGAACCAATTATACTAATTAATAGGTAAATTACATTTTGTCATTCTAAATACATAATGTAATTTAATGTAAAATCAATGAACATAATTACAAAAAGCTAAGCATGTCAAATTAGGTAAGTCTATCTTTCGTCAAATAAAATAATAGTAATAACAAAACAAAAATTAAATAATCATAAAAAAACAGTCACAAATATAATGGATAACAATAATAATCAGTCACAAATAAAGAAAACTAAAAGGAATGGGACTAAATAGATGGAAAGTAATGAAACTAAAGACATGGAAAGGAATGGAACTTAAAAGGCATTATAAAATGTTTAAAAGGTTGGCAATGGACCTCTGATTCCGTATCTTCTGTTGCAATCAAAACCTAGTCGTATCTGTCAGTTTTGACATTATTTTGAGTTTCGATTGCATTACAAAAAGAATTGAAGAAAATAAAACTTATCTTTGACAAGGATCGACTGCAACATTTGTCAGATTTTCAGTCCCAAGCTGCATTGGACCAAATACATCTTCCTAATCGGATGACCCGTTTTGCGGGACTCTCCCTCGAGACTGGCGACTGCAAAATGTCTAACTTCAAGGATAATCTTGACATCTATAGGTCACAGTCATATAGTTTGTGACCTAAAAGGCAATGCTTATCAGTCACATAAAAGGCCCATTGGCCAAGGCCAAGGCCCACCATGTTTATTCCACCAGCTAGTTACATATAAGCTTAAGTGTCGAAAGCACGAAAAGAGCCTCTCTGAAACGCATTTTTTTGTAGGTACCGGTTTTAACCGGAACTTTAATTTTGTAAATTCCAAATCTTATTTTATCATTAAAATTATAAATACTTTAATAAATCATAATCAATGTTTAGACAAATAAAATAACCAATATTAAAAATATATATTTTTTATTTTTTTTATATTGGTTGAACATTTCAACATAACATGACATTAATGACCTTGAAATCCTTTTTACATATTTATAGTTACACATATGTACAAACAAAACAATGCAAACCTTTAGGTACAAATAAATTAAAAAACTAAAGCATTTACATTTAATTGTTGGTTAATTACCACTAATAAAATCAAAACAAATTCAAAAAGAAGTTCGAAAACAATTTGGGTCCATTCTGTAATTTCGAAGCGAGCGTTTTTGGTGAAAATAGTTGCATATATTGGTTTGGAAAGGTACTGCCGCTTTTCAAACTGGGGTGGACTTTCGCTTCGAAAACACTAGAAGTGGTAAAATTAAAATCAAACTTAAACTTAGTCACATACTTATCTTGTACAAAAAACTATTCTTTGCTGAAGTATCTTAGGACAGACAGGATGGAATGAGATGTCTATTCGATATAAGGTATGTTTTTAGGGATCCTCAGTACAAAGGAACCCTTCCATATTTGTTGTTTAAAGTTTACTTGAATATTATTATAGTCGTAGTAAGCGGAAATACATGGAAGTATAAGAAATTGGTGATGTTTTTAAAGCCAAATTATTTTTTATTTTTGCAACAACTATAAAACTCAATTTCAACCAAATACTTACACTTATAACTAGGTGATCCTAGGTTCCTGTGGGGGAAGTTCGGAGAGGAATGCGGGGGGGATGGAAGTGTGGCGTAGTACGACGCCATATGTCTATGTTTAGTAAGAGGGCAGACGACTGTGTCACGTGCACGCGAATATGACGTTGTCCATTCAAGACCTGTATCGTAATTAAACTTTTTTTTTATTATTTTTACATTTGCTGAAATATTACCATTGTTGCCTGGTCTTAAATTATCTGGCTGACCATTGTCTATTGAAGACCGATGAACCACACTAGCTTGCAAGGTTTGTCTGCCCTGAGAAGATGAATTTGCACGAGAGACTGGATATGATGAAACGGATACAACATTTGGTAACGAAATGTTGTAAATAAATGCACTGGGACTTCGGGTTCTTAAAAAAACGACAGAGAAAATTGTTGAATGCCTTCAACAAAACTACTTCAAAATAGGAACGGCATAAATAAATATTCGAGGATGGTATAAAGTTTTGATGAATGAATGATAAAATAAGGCAATTCGATTTTAATTTAAATTGGTAGAAAAATAAAATCTACCACAGACCTTGAAAAATAATAAAATGACATGTATTAAAGTTATCTGTGATAGTTAAGGTTTTTTGTTCAGTTTTTACTTTTAAGATTGGTTAAGTGTTAGCTATAAGTGAAACATTTTGATTGAAAAATGTGGTCTCGTACCGATCGAAAGTTACCAAGATCTTGCCAAGAATGTTCTTAATAATGGATTGAGGGTAGTAATAAAAATGTTTTAACTAATTTTACTTGGGGTACAGTTTTGTCTAAGTTGCGACGACCTCATCATGGCTGCTTCCTTGTAAATGAGTAAAGCGGCCTGTGCCTAATGTGCGTATTTTAGCCAGAAGTATTCCATGTAGATTCGTGATATTATACAGGCGCCAGTTGTCCTTGATTGTATAATGATGCTTCATTTTGTTTGCGGCTTGTAGGTTTTGATGAATGAACAAGAAATACGGTTTTTTTACGATTAAGGTAAAATGCTACCAAGCAATATTTATTTTGTTATCCATTTAAACTGTACAGTGCTACAAACTTGTTAATTTGACTATTGGCCCTAATAAATTAGGGGCTTAATATTTTTTAATAACAAGTAAACAGACAGATGAGTAGCTTTTAAATTAGTTCTTCGAATAGGTAACTGTTCTGATTAAGAAAAGACAGACGGACAGAGTGAAACTATAAAGCGTTCTTGTGGGTCTTCGGAAACTTACAGCTTTGTATTGTCACTAATCACTGTCCTTTCATACTGACAAGAGATGCAATTAATTTATTGGTCGATTTTTATACGTTCTTCTTTTTATAAGTATGTAGAACTATTTAATTCACAAGTGTTAGTTGAAAGCTGCGTACGTTTTTTTGCACAGTAAAAACAACATGCGTAGGCCTCAGACACAATAGCTGTTGTTTTGGACGAATGTTCGTTTTTTTCGTATTCGTTTTTTTAACGTACAATCATCCGGGTCTTCACACGGTAAATTATCATTCGTGTAAAAGACGAATAGCCGCAGTCTTCACATAGTTGTCACAGCGAGTAGACGTCATTGATGGATCCACGCGTTAAAGTTCATTCGATTTGCTTGACAAGTCCGTTGAGTGTGAGTGCTCACCAGTCTATTATACTGTGTGTGTGACGTTTCGACGTAGGATTTATATAATCAACACTCACATACTTCTGAACGTCATATATTAGAAAATTATGCACAAGTAAATTGCCCTGTATAACTATAATGTTACACTCTGTAGTATAAGTTTTTTAGTCGTTATATACATTTCATTGTTTTCTATGGATAAATGATTAATTTACGTTTCTTCATCTTACCCTCAAGATTATCACAAACGTGTGTCCGTAAAAGACCGGGGACGCGGGACCACAGCCCGGTTTGGCGCCACACTGTATAAAAATTGTTTAATAATCAAGTCCATTCTCTCAGCCCTGCCGGTTCTCTTTTGAACGGGATTCCGATCCCAATTTTAAGTTATGACGGAATTCCGACAGAAAACCCATAGGATTGTCAAAATTCCGATTCTGCCAAGTTTTTTAGCTGCCACTTTAGCCTTAGATTCTATATAGGAGCCAAAGTTCAAGTTAGAAGATAACTTCACACCCATGTATTTACAAAAAAAAGTATTTAAGTATTATATCAGCTATCTGGTTCCCATAGTACAAGCTTTGCTTAGTTTGGGGCTAGATAGTGTTGTGTGGGTTGTCTGCATTATTTATTATTTATTTATTATTTATTATTATACCCGTAAATACCCGTTAACGTACGGGTATTTATGCTTCATCTTCATTGTTCTATTTTTATTGTAAACTTTGTAAAGTAAATAGTATTCGTTTGGAATGTAAGAGACGGAAAGGCCAGACCAGACACTCGTTCAGTTTACCGATGTATCTAAGCTAAACATGGAGGGCAAAAATGCAAATTGTGAATTAATCTAAAATTATGAACACAAATAGTTACGTACCCGTTGTTTTTTTCTTGAAACACGTTCATATATTTGATCACACTTGGAAAATGTCTATAATAGCTCAAAAATCGGTTATTATTCACAAAAATATGATAATAACGCGTCCCGACATGAGTTTCAAAAGGTAGTTTGTGATACGTTGAACAAATCAAGTTGAAAATCGACGAACATTTTCATTCCGCCACTATACATGGAGATTTTAATGGTCAAAGAGAGCAACACAATACACCCAAAATATGGCGGACTGACATGACATGGACATGGCGAGTAGTAGAAATGTCATTTTGACAACTAATTATGTTAAGCATGACACTGACACTTATTTGTGTCAGTCACTGCGGTAAAGCTGTCATGACGGCGCCTTTTGGCATTCACCACTACAAAAAATGAACCACTTTGAACATTTTCGTACAACGTAGGTATAACTAGCGGCACATAACTTGAGCGGTGAGCGATACGCGCTGCGCATGCGTCGCAGTGTGCCATGTCGCGCACACTGGATGTGTGGATGTGTGCAGAGTGTCCTATTGGTACAGAGAGCGGAGTGCGACTGGAGAGCCAATCAGCGCTACGCACGCCCGCCCTTCATACCGCTAGGCCCCCTCAGGTACCTTATTTTTGACTTCTGCGCAATAACGGTCATCGCTCAAGTTATGAGCCGTTACCTATACTTTGTTTATTAATTTGTGAATATAGTATTTGTAGTAGTGCCTGATGCAGCGAATTCCTGCGTTACGAGACGATTTGACGCTTCCATTCCGTTCCATTCCGCGGCGGTGTAAACTAAGCCTTATACTCTCGTCTACACAATATCCGCTTTTAGTTTATGGACCACTCCTTCCTGTTCTTATCCCACTTTATGTGAGACTCCCGCGTTTCCTGATCTTACACTCTTTCTTCTTCCTGTTCTTATCGCACTTTATGTGAGACTCCCGCGTTTCCTGATCTTACACTCCTTCTTCCTGTTCCTATCCCTCTTTATGTGAGACTCCCGCGTTTCCTGACCATATATCCCTCGTTACCTGTTCGTCGTCGGATTTCTCCCGGTTCTCGTGATCGCCTTCCGCCAGCCTATCTACTTCAGCCTGAGAGATACAATATACGTGAAAAGGAATTTTATTCTACCATTTTTACAAAGTAAGTCGATATAACATCGACAAGACCAGCGGAAATTTTTAAAAACTCGTGAATTCTAAAGGCTCTTTTTAATCCCTCAAATGGTTAAAGATTTTTCTGAACAAAATCTCCTATTGAGTATACCATTGATTTGTACAAGTGACAGAATTTAACAATGTCATCGGTCCATCATTATAATCCCCCTGATCTTGGCACAAAATTTAAAAAAATGGCAAAACTCAATATTCGATAATTATTGGTTTTATTGCTGTTTCTAAAATGGATATGTCCAAATTTTGTAAAAAAATATTTAGGGTCACCACCACGTAAATTGCTTGCCCACTGACAAACGAATTAACAAATTATGTCATCTTAGTTGGATCTAAGTAATTAACAAATTCCCAACTGCATTAAGTTCGTCATGGATAGTGAGGAGTTTGATGATAACAATTACTCTGTAAACTCTTCATCCAGTACCATACTCGTGAGCCATGGAAATATAGGACCTAGTGCAGCTGATAATAATTATCTGAACTACGATTTTGGGTACCCATTCAATTTCAGCAGGCAGACATCTATTTTTTTACTAGTCACTAAAAAACTCATTACACTACTCAGTTACTAGAAAAATGTATCACAGAGCTAGGGTATACATAAGTATGTCTGACTAAAATATTTATGTCTCTAGGTTAGACAAAAAAATAATTGAATATTATGTCAACAGTTTTTCGTTGCATTGCGTGTTGCGGTGACGTTGACGAAATATTATTAACAATAATATTTGGTCAACGTCACCCCTTATATTATTTTCAACAGGTTTTTTCGTGAACGAATAACAGTAGGTATGTACGACCACCTCTATCTCTAATGGCGCGATCAGCCAGCTGGTTAAAGAGCTATTGAAGGATTATTATATCAAACACTATTTAAATATGTCCTTAGGACTAGGCTATTTATAATAGGGAATTTAGAGCCCTCTGAAGCGCTTGTTTTGTTTTTTTTTAATTTTTCCTGGGCAGTGAAACTTTTAATTCTAATCCAATAGAAGACTGAATTTGTGTAGACATCGCATAGAATGTGCACAACAGGTTTTCTTTCTCCACTCTCTTCTATTAGCTGTCATTTCAGCAGTCACTCCGTTCTTACCCATGTCATCCTTCACACAATCCATCCATATTTTCTTTGGCCTACCATATCTACCACTCTTCTCGTTACATGACATACTTCCCTTCGCATGACATGCCCGTACCATGCTAACCTATTACTCCTCATCTTTTCAGTCACTGGCACCACTTTCAAACTGCCCCTAATATACTGATTCCTTATTTTATCCATTCTCGTCACTCAATACATCTATCTCAACATTGGCATTTAAAAAAATAAATAAATAATTCATTCATTCATTTTCGCTGCATGCACTCTTCTTTCATTGATGCAAAATAAATAGATAACCAACCCTCTTCTATGGTCTCCTGCTTGATAGCTTCAATGGCTTCTTCCAGCGGCACATTCTCTGGAGGTATCTCTTCTTCCTCCAGATAGGGAATCTCCCCTTCTTCAGTCCCACACTTAATATCTAGAAAAGATAAACAATCTTAGAGCTTAGTACAATACAATTAAATCTTTAGAACTTTCAAAAAATCTATGCTTGAGACTCGACTTACACTCAAGCACTGTTTCTGAATACGGGCCTAAGTTCCAGCATACACGACACGCTCAATAATGCGTTAGGCCTGTCTTTCCTGCGGCAACAAGGACTTTTAATTCTATGCGTAAAACACACAAGCACGCTGTGCAAGTTAACCTACGTGCTTATTATAAATAGACACTTATCTTTGATTCATTACCTATCAGCAAATACAACGTCTAGATAACACGCCGCGTTCACTCGGAAGTAGTAAACAACAGAGACACTTCATAAACCTAGGTACCCAGTTTTATGATAATGAAACCATCAACTCCTAACTAATTCCGATCACGACAAAGCCTTATTTGTAGTGAAACCAAACATGCAAACGAACTCATTCGATCAGTGATACGAAAACGATGAAATAGCCGCCAAGATGATGAAGGACATACATGCCGCTTTTCTCGTACAATAGAGGTATCTAGACAAAAGAATATAAATTATTTACGTCGTTTTCCAAAATAGTGGTCTCATGTTGCTGGTGTTTGTCTGATGGGTATATTTACCTGTCGAGAAGGAGCGCACATGCGCCGCCGATCACAAAATGTGTGCAGCATTATTTTTGTTTGTGCATCCAAGATAACGCTGCCCACGTGTCTAATTAATTTTAATTGGGTTCCAATATTTCGTGTTTGAAGCAAGACAAACTTTTGATATGAACACCGTATTTTTGTAGGTATTAGAATAGGTACGTGATAGACTGGGTCTAATGTACAGAACACGAAGTCCGACTTTTGCTACCAAGTTTTTATAGAATTGTGTACTTACTTTATAGTGATCTGTTATAATTTAGAAGTAACAAGCACAGATTTGTTATTTATAGATTGATTTACGCCAGTCTAAATTATAAGGTTAACTTTTAAAGATTGATGAATATCTTCGTTTCTGTAGAAGATTGAAAGTATTGTTATGAATAGCCATTGTAGTATTAGAGAAAAAGATTCATAATTATCAAAAGAAATTAGTAAAATCTAGTTAGAATGATTGTGTTTGTGTAGAAAGTAAGTAGGTACATAACATGGTTTTTCCTACGCATTTTCCGATAAGGCTACTTTTAAATATTTTACACTTTTTTTTCATAGTTGACATAAAAAGTTGGGCTCAACAAAGCCTAAGTCTATCGCTTCGCAACGTACCTCTAGATTTTCTTCTTGTTTTTAATTTGACACAATTTTGATTAAAGATGATTCAAGTAATGTTGTTAAGAAATGCCGGATATTGTTAGAACTGTTCTTTAACGAATGGTTTGGGAAATCATTATAAGAAAGCGAACCTTGTGTTTCTATTCTTTCCGGTCGACAACTGCGTAGACGACGCCGTAGACACGAAAAAACGAATTGTAAAGGTTTGTTTACACATAACCGCGACCGTGGATCAAATTAACGTGCGATCGAGGTTGCACGTAGCAAACCTGTTGTTTCCCTGCGCAAGGTTGGCCCAAAAAACTTCTAACGCAACTACTGTCTGATATTAGGACATGACTAATGTACAATAGGCTTGTGAAATTGCATCGTCTTGTCCAGCGAGAGTCCGGTGGGAAGGGGCTATAAGTGTTATGCGGTGGCGATTAGTAAAACAAATATGACAGCGATATTTTCTGTTCGGATAATGATTGTATGTACACAATTATAATGCCTCAAACGGTGAAGGAAACAGTGTGAGGAAACCTATATAGCTTAGTCATGTGTAACGCAGCGTTATTTACAAGCTCTAAAATATAGATAGAATCACCTTACTTCTGTTATGTCACCTGTCATGCACAGCATAATTTCAACGAGTTGACATTTAGAGGCCGGCTTTGGCGGGAAATTGATAGACGTCAGGGAGGTTATGGATCTAGGGTGATGTGTAATGTGAAAGATGATAAATAAGATGTTCTACATACTATCCGAAGAGTTTTAATTAGTGCTACATAGTCGAGGAGGGAGACTTCTTACAAGTCAGAAGATAGGATGAACCAACGGGCCTACAAGCCGTTCGTGCCGTGATAATTTATGATAAAGATATCCAACAATTTTCAACAACAATTACGAACCATCGAGTTACAATGTTGTTAGAAAGAAAGAATGAAAAACAAGCTGTACACGACAAGAAATAAAACAGTAAAATGTGACAACGTTAGTAACAAAATACACAGAGCCTGAGCAGAGTTACAAACCTGGAAACGTGAAGCTTGGTTACTGAATTGTTTTGAATGATAAAATGGACAAAAAAAAATGTTGTGCTGAGTTACACAATATTATGGAGCTTAAAGTTGGAATTCATCTCAGCAAGCAAATAGACCTGGTGTGGTAAGACAAAATGGCATTGATGGAAATTGGTAAATATAGTATTTCATTAATAACAATTGCAAAGGTTTGATATTATTATATATTGAAGTTGACTTGAGAAACTGAATTTTGTGAGTCGGAGAATATCCGAGCAAATATTAATTTTAGACCCAGAGATTTAGACTGGTAGACAATGCTATTAGCATTAAGTCTTCATATCACTAAATAGTTTGTGTGGAAGTTTAAATTAATAAATAAATAATTTTGTGGGACTAATAGCAAGTTATGGATAAGTAAGTCTGTTGAGAATTGGTCTGAGGCCACAAGTTATCTGAATTCCAAGCGAGCTTCAGGACAAAATTGAATGTTCAAACTGCCATGACAAATGGGGTGTTCCTAATAATAAATAATGGTATAATTTATTTACTCTAGTAGAGTATGAGTTCTGACCTCTCCGAGTTTTGGGCTCTAACAAGTGTTTAAATCTTTGGGATCTTGTGACTCGAGTTGATTCCTTCAACCCGCCATTCCGTCCACCATTAAAATAAGAGTACTCGTGATAAAAATACTATTTACCTGTAAGTTACTATTATTTGAATCATTGGGGCTTTGCGGTGATTGTTCAAATATTAATTATTATTGAAACTAGCTGAAATAATCAAACCGATTGAACGATGAACCTTTGAATGATTATATTGAAATGCTACTTCCCACATTCATGAATATGTTATTTATGAGATATTGCTTACCTTGTGACACCATTCGTTGTGAAGTGTTTCATTAGTGTGAAGAATTAATGGAAGAAGCTGGTACAGACTTAGCTAGGTACTTTACTAATGATGATTTTTTTTGTATGGCCTCCTATGTATACTAAAGTTATATTATCTTGATGGATGCCATTTATATCTGAATGGAACTAAAAACATAAAGACCAGAATGATGTATTCAGTTAATATTTTAAGTTCTAGAACATGGGTGACAAGTGTGACAACTGATTGAGCCAGAGAGAGACTGATGCCGCCCGCCTACGACGTGCCGGGCCATGGGCCGCTCGTGTACTGCGGCCTGCAGGGCGTTACCTCGCTGCTGGCGGAGGTGATGCCGCGCGACGAGCTGGCGCACCCGCTGCGCGAGAACCTGCGCGCCGGCGACTGGCTCGCCGACTACATCGCGAGCCACGTGGAGCGCGAGACGCGCTACCTGGTGCCCGCCTACTTCGCGGAGCGCGCGCTGCAGCTGTACCGCGAGGTGGCGCGCGAGGCGCTGGCCCGCCTGGCGCCAGCCGACGGCGCGACAGGCTCGCTGTGGCGCGCTGGCGCTCACCTCGGTGCAGCTGGCGGGCGCGGTGCCAGGTGTGGCGCTGCCCCGCCCACGCCCGCGCTGCAACCCGCGACCGCGGTGCGACCTCACGCTGTCAGCGGGGCTGCCTCACTTCGCGGAGGGGTACATGCGGTGCTGAGGGCGCGACACAGGGAGCGCTGGCTGAAGGAGCCGCCGTGAGGGCATGACAGGCATACGACATTGCCGCCCAATACGTGATCGTGAGGGCAAGACAGGCATACGACATTGCCGCCCAATACTTGATCGAGTAAAGACATGACCAGCATACGACCTTGCTGCTCACTTATGATTAAGAGAGGGCATGACTGGCATACGACATTGCCAGTTGATAACCCAGAGAGGACCTGACTGGCATACGACATTGCCAATTGATAACTCAGAGAGTGGCATGACTGGCATACGACTTTGCCGCCGCTCAATATTTATTTGTTTATGTGTTACTGGTATGACACATAAACAAATTTGCCAATTGATAAACATTTGACGGCATGATTGGCATACGACTTTGCCACCGTCCAATGTTAACTGAATAAGAATCTGATTGGCATACGACATTGCTAATTGACTTGACTGGCATACGACTTTGCCGCCGACCAATATATAACTTAATAAAATAAGGATGGCATACGACCTTGCTAGTTGATAACTAAGGAAGGGCAATTATCATATGACTTTGCTGTCGCTTAATGCTTGACTGAATGAGGGTAATAATGGCATACGACTTTGCCAATTGATTATCAATAGAGACCATGACCGGCATACGACGTTGCCACCCAATTCATTATTTAATGAGAACTTGACATGTGACCTGGCTATACGATAAGGAGTGGCCGCCCTATTGGTGAACGAGTAAAGACAACTGACAAACGATATTGCAGCCCAAGTAATTATGTGAAACATGGCATACGACTTTGCTATCCAACTTGTAGTTGGATAGCAAAGCTTGACTTGCGACCTTGCCGCCTAAAATTGTAATTATGTGAAGGAACGACGGATGCATGATTTTGCCGTCCAATTGTTATTGCAGGCGGATTAATAATCTTATGATTAGTTAATGTTAAACATAAATGAATGCGTCAAAGAACCAAGTGCCATTATTTTAGTGGCATGCAACAGTTTATTTATTCTTTACTGAACACAATATATAGATGACTTAGAGGCAAATAAAGTGGTTATATACAGAGGCGGATTTGCCATTTGATTTGACTTTGCCTAAGGGTTAAATAAATTGATAGCACTGAGAAAAAAAAGGTGATAAAAACTGATCTGATGGATTGTTTCTTGCTGAAACAGCAACCATATGTGCATACTGGAATTACGGGTACGATTATTGTGGTTGGACTTATATCTCGATGGGTTGGAAACTTTTTTGTTACAGATTCATGCGAAACAAATTATGTTGCGAGACTCCTTGAGTGAGATCTGATAATTTTGTTCAATCTATGAACGTAAAACTAAGATTGATTGGAAACTATAAAACCAGCAAAAATTAAATTAACAGGTTGACAACAATAACAAGATTTAAAATACCTTTATATTAAATGCTTAGCTTTATGTTCTGACTATACCTTGTTTTAAAGCAAAATTTGAGAATGGCATAATCGAGATTCAGCCTGTTAAATTACAGAGACAAGCCCAAATATTGATCCTAAATATTTTTGTGAATTTGTACTTATGGTTATAGCTTAGGCCATGACTTTTGGTTACTTGAATTATATGCCTTGAAGACTCCTTGCGACAATTCGACTTAAGCAGTTAACTTTCGAGTTAGTAAATAGAAAAAACTTACTATATTGAATGTGTATGGAGAATACGCGATAAACATACATAAAATGATATGGGACTGGAAAATAATTAGTAATGAAAACATCTGTGATGAATTAACTGAAGTAAACCGTTGGGACATCATGTACCTCAAAAACATAGAGTTGAGATAGTACACATTTAGTTGAAAATGGAAATTTTGAGAATAAGAACAAAAAAAAAAAAAAAAAAAAAAAAAAAGTTGTAGTAAGTAAACGAACAAGATTATGCTGGGCTTAACCATGACATTCTCTAAGGTACCATTAAGTATAACTTTGGTGACCTTTCTGAAGTAGCTGATAGTAATGCTCAGAGTATTTGGATAAACAATGAGTTTTATTTATAAAGTTAATTCTTCGGGGCCTCTATTGCTTTAAATTTATGTGGATGACGGATCTGAAGGTTGTGATGCCATTAATATTGGATTTAGTAAGACACCAGTCAATGGGAATAAAATATAAAAAAAAAAAGAAATAATAATAATAATAATAATAAAAAAAAACAGTTGTAAATGTGTGTGTAAGTCACAACGTGAAGGAAGTTATCCTGTTTCAATACAATGGGTTCTCGGTGAATAAGGATTGTTAAACGTAGAAGCATCGGTCATGTTTTGACTAAGATGATTACATAGACCAAAGAAAAAAATATTGCCACTTAGCGACTAGTAAGTAGGTGCATGAAAATCTGAACATGACTGATAGTTAAATCTCACTATTCCTGATACTCGTGATACCTACTATAAATAGGACTATCATTGTGATACTTCGCGATTGACGAAAATATTATACAAAACTTAATGGACATTGATGATAAAAATAATAATATTGGAATTGTTATAGTAAGATGTTGGTACGCCAAGACTAGATAAAAGTTATTTGAGTAGGTACTACTGTAAATTGATGAGGCTTCAGTTTTAAGTTACGAGCAAAGCACTTGTCTGGGTCCTGATCTAGTTCCGTCCGATTGACTTTTCAGGCTCACATAATGTTAGCTAAGTTATTGATGATATTATTGATGATTATGATGATGCGATGTATTATAGACGACATACAGACACAGACAGGTATTTATTTGCACATTAAGAAAACATTAAAGACTAATATTGTATATTATCAAAATCATAAAGAAAGATATAGGTAATTACAAATATTAACAGCGAAAGAGGTTGTATGAGCTAGGGTATGCTACTGCAGCAAATCGGCTCTGGCTCAGCATTAAGCTTCACCACCAGCGGCAGCTCAGCGCCGTTACTCTGCCAGAACCGTTAGATGTGTTGAAAGGAATGTAGGTAGGTATATTAAAAACTTAGCTGAAATTCTTGTGTACCAACAAACTATTTTGTGTAGATGAGACTGACTATATTGAACGAAGGGACTTGTTCTTTTAGGATGGCCGACTGTAACGATGCCATTCTAAAAGCTATGGCTTTACTATGATCTTAACGTAGGTTGTCAATCTGTCGCTGTCATGTAAAGGTGTCAAAGTGTTTCGCGCGCGTGGATCCAGGAAGAGAAGGATAAAGACAATAGAATAGAAAAGAATAGTTATTTGTTATACAAAAGTGCAAAGCTGCTTTTAACCGCGTGCTCAATTTTGTTGACTGAGCAAGCGCAGGATTCTAAAGTTTAACCACGAGCGTAGCGAGTGGTTTAAAAGTTAGAATCCTAAGCGTTGGCGAAGGAATCAAAAGAGCACAAGGTGGAAAATCTTTGCACTCGAGTGCAACACGTAACTTTTCATCTCACCTTCGAGGAAATGACTAAATGAAAAAAAAAAAACATGGCGCGACTAAAAGTAACACACCAAGAAGGTTCCGAGTATGAGTTATTAACAAATTTAAAAAGGTTGTATTATAAACTCGGCACCATGCAGGTAGAAGTAAATAGGTTTAATGGTGTTTTGAATTCACAAATACAGCAAGAAGGTTACGAGTGCGAGTTTTTAACAAAATAAAAAAGGTTGTATGATAAGTTCGGCACCATGGAGGTAGAAGAAAATAGGTTGTGTATTCACAAAATTATTGAACACGATATTCTAAATTCAAATTTACCTTATCCTCTAGCGGATAAAAATGGCTTTTCCAGTCAGAAATTAAACAGCAAAAACACACTTTCAGAGCTGGTGGGATGAAAAATTCTTTATTGCACACCTTAAAACTAACAGTGGAAAAACCAGTAACAATAATTGAAAACATACAAATGTACAATGGGCGGTCTTATCGCTGAAGAGCGATCTTTTCCAGACAACCTAGATATAGTTGTATAGCTAGCGGTGTTTTGGTTGGTGGAATATTATAATGGTTGCGATGTTATCAATGGTGAACGAGTGTTTCATAGTTGTGTCCCAATCAAGAAACGACGTTTTACAATACGAATCTGTAGCCTACTTGGTTATTAGTCTTATTGCTAAACTTAAATGAATGTTTTGTCAAAAGTAAATGAATAAACTAAGATTAGTTTTAAATACTCAAGTAGTAAAACACAAAGTGATAATTAGAGACTAATATTGTAGGTAAGAACTTTTGGAACCAATTATATTGGTATAATATCTAGATTTTGAATAAACTTTGATTAGATAAGCATACTCAAGTAGTAAAACACAAAGTGGTAATTAAAGACTAATACCATTAAAATTGTAAGAACTTTTGTAATCAATTATATTAGTATAATATCTAGATTTTGGATAAACTAAGATTAGTTATGCATACTCAAGCAGTAAAACACTCATTGATAATTAGAGACTAATAACATTAATACTTGTTGCAATAACTTCTAGATTTAGGATTGTAACACCAGGCTGTGAAGCTTAAAGCTTTTCCAAAGTGGAAAAACATGTAAACATAATGTGAACGAAATAGTTGATATAGTAGGCGAACACATGGTTATTGGATTAATATAATCGCTAGAAATACTCAATAGTTTAGTTCGGAATACCAACTATTTTGTGTGGTCATAACTGACGACCACTCTGCTACTTCGTACTGGACGAAGGGACCCGTCCCAAGTAGGATGGCCGACTGTAACGCAGCGTTATTTACAAGCTCTAAGATATAGATAGAATCACCTTACTTCTGTTATGTCACCTGTCATGCACAGCATAATTTCAACGAGTTGACATTTAGAGGCCGGCTTTGGCGGGAAATTGATAGACGTCAGGGAGGTTATGGATCTAGGGTGATGTGTAATGTGAAAGATGATAAATAAGATGTTCTACATACTATCCGAAGAGTTTTAATTAGTGCTACATAGTCGAGGAGGGAGACTTCTTACACATGTTTTCATTAAGGCTAAGAAGGCACAGAAAAACAATTTCATGAAACTTATCTGCCTACGTACGTGCCTGAATTTCATTGTCTTACACGTCTAGGGTTGTCAAAAGTATCCTATTTATATTATATACTCATGCCTATTTCTGCCGTGAAGCAGCATTGCTAGGCCAGTCAAATATCGTTTGAGTAAAAATAACTATTAGTATAGGATCCCGCTATAGAAGGACCTTCACCGAGCTGGTTATTTAATGAAACGTATTTTATATAATAGTTACCACTTAACATCAGGTGGGCCATAAGCTTGTCCATCAGCTGGTTGTATACAAAAAAGTTCGTTATTCATCCAAGGTGCGAAATTTTGTTTAGATGTTATCTAGAATTTTATTGGCAATCGTATAAAATCCTCTGTGGATTGCTCTATAGGGTATTCCTACTTGCTGAATAAAAAGTTGGAATTTGGTTGAACAACCTCCTTGTAGTTAGAAAGACTTTAGAAAGTTGGAACATGGTTGAATAAAATAGAACTTGTTTTTTTTTATAATTTGACAGCTGTCAGTAGAAAGCGATTCTCCCTAGGGCTGAAAGTTTTACTTTCAATTAGGCCCCTCAGGCAACTTCATACCTACTTTCAGAGTATGAGTAATGAAAAAACATTTTATGGCACTGCGGCGGCCGCTACCGCGGCACTTTTGCTCTTCTCGCTCGTCTTTAGAATGTCCACATTATGGACCAATAAATAATAGTATTGGGTCCATGACCACAATAATTGAGATTGCTTACATTCCCACCACTTGATAGTATAAAAGTTTTAATATAATTAATTTGAATTGGCCATTTATTATCATCATCATCTACATGGCAAATTGGTCTAAGAATTATTATCAATAGAACTTGGTATTTTCTAAAACAATCATTCATAATGCTAGACACTTTAACGGCTTGCTAAAAGTCTCTTGTCACTTTCATTTTGACAAATAGAGATGGTAACAGACCATAATACCTGTAAGAAATTTCAAGGAAGTATTTCCTGATACGGTGTTTCCGACTTTCAAACCAGTTAAACTGTCTGGTAAACATATAAATCTGAATAAATACTTTTTTGTGTAGAGTGCTAGGCTAAATTATGATCTAAAACTTGATCTTTATTGCAGCATATTTATTGCCTCCTATTTTATTGTTTAATGGTAAAGTAAAGCAGCATTGCTGCGTTTCGGTTTGAATTGTGTGCGTGCTGGTGAAATTACTGGCATGTGAGGCTGAACATCTGTATGCCTCAAGTTGATGGACGCAAGGCAGTGCATCTGGAAGATGCATTTTTCTCGGATTTTTTCATTCATCAAGGGCAGGTTTTTCCGCAAGTAGGCTGCTGGTGGGCCCTTTATGCGTGACCCTTGACACGTGTTGCTCGAACTTTTTTAGGTGCTACAACACGCCGGTTTCCTCACGATGTTTACCTTCAACGTTTTGAGAGTACTTGTCAAGGTTCACGATCGTTCTGCCTGGCTAGTGTGATATCGATACCATACATCGATCTGCCACCCTGGTACCACCCTTCAACGGTCTCATGTTACACTGCTACTGGTCTGTAAGTTCTGAGCCTGATACACACAAAATAAAACATTCAATTTTACACATACTTTATGGCTCGATCGAGTGATTGCTTAATCCGTTCCATTTTCAAATTTTTCAAACAGAAAACGACAACTCACGTTAAATTCAGCGATCGCTTGAGAAATTTGTGTTGCTGGAATCACCAGTGTGTTTATTCTGACCTCAAGTTGATGGACGCAGGGAAGTGCATCGTAGGGCACATTCCTGACGTGCGTGATCTACGTGGTAATACTTTTTATAAGCGATGGTTACCACTTAACATTAGGTGGGCCATATTATGCTTGTTACATCAGCTAGTTGTTTTAAAAAAAAGTTATAATTAAAAATCATTGATATTTTCATCATGTTTCATAGACAAACAAAACTTTCTGTCATGTTAAGAAGTCCAAGAATACCTCATGATTTGAATAAGAATCAGTTTGACCTGTGATTATGGTTCCTCGACTCGGGCTCGTCCGGGGAAGTATTATCACCATGCCTATTTCTGCCGTGAAGCAGTCCGTCTGGAGCGAAGTTTTTGAAATAGAGATATAATAATATACGGGCTATAAGAACAAAAATGTTTTATACCTACCTATAAGTTGGGAGATATAAATTTAGATGACGTTGTTTCTCTGTCTGGGTGTTCTATTGTATTCTAAGTTTATATTTAAAAAAAGTATAATATCAGCTATCTGGTTCCCTTATTACAAGCTCTTCTTAGTTTGGGGCTAGATAGTGTTGTGTGGAGCAACATTATAATAGGAACTTTTTTTATAACTGCTTGTAGTTAGAGCAAAATATTTGTTGCATGGCATAAACAAATATTTATTGAAGTCTATAGGAAGCAACGGGTCGAATACTACACAAAATAACATTTAGTCTGTCAGTGACGTTTTGCTATCAGTCAGTCAGCTTATTTTATACAAGTTATAATGTTCTAGGGAATACCTATCATGTTTGTTATAATAAATTGCAATAAAATAAGCGATTGAGGAAGTTGAAATTTATTCCAGAAAACATTTGCAACTCAAATTATCTATGAAAAGAAAATTGCAAAACGATCCTCTAGAGAGCGAAATGTATAAAAATAATAGACATTTTAGAATTTCCTTTACTTGAAATCGACTTGGAAACTCCAATTTCACTGATCAAAGATCCTATCTATGCAAAGTTGGTTAATGATTTAGAAATATCTAAATGGAATTGTGTAATATATAAAACAGTCATTTGAGTGCTGTTGTGGCAACAGGGTTGTTTTTATATCTCAGTTCTTTATATTTATTGAATTTGCGTGTATTTACCTGAAAAAACCACAAAGATATAACATTGTCCCAAAAGTTATGACCCGAGTGGGATTCGAACCCACGACCTTCCCCTTGATGCGGGAATGCGCTAACCAACTGCGCTATGTTTGAAAAATCATTTTTGGATGATAATGAAGATGACAAACTATTAGCCAATCTAGACTTGTAGGGAATGTGATAAAGTGATAGAAACTGTTCAGAAAGAGAGCCGTCGTCGTGGCCGTATTGTGAACTAAAGTTTCGATTTTTAAACAATTAAAACCTACTTTTTTCTGTCAGCATTTTGCATCATAAAAATTAAATAAAGGAATAGTACACTAGTTGTGATAGGATCAAAACGCAACAGACGCGCTATTGTATTGCCCACTAAACAAAAAAGGTCTCCATGACAGCATGACGGACAGACATGAAGATCTTATCTAGGTCCTCAGCCTCGTAGATGTTGGGGACGTCGCCGGACGAGAGGATGTTGTTTAGGTCCTCGAGAAAAGACTCCATTTTAATCTGAAAATGAAAAACGTGAAACAGATGCAGAGTTATTGGTGAAAGAGACTCATTTCCTGTAGGTTTCATTTGCTCGAACTAGATATAATGTAACTATGCTACTCGGGGATAATTCAGCATTAAAGAGGCGAAAGAAATTTATCAGTCCAGTAGTTTTTGAGTTTATTCGTTACAAAATACAAATCTGTATAATAATGATGATGACAATGTTACCTACCTAAGTACCTATAAGTACATACCTACCTATTTGCTGAGAAGTCCCATTATCACACAGAACGCCTACCTATACATACATAATATGATTAAGTATTATGATTACACGCTCCTCTGAATCCACCATCAGGTAAGCTCGTTGGCAGAGAGCACTGGTGGTCTAGTTGTAGCGGACCCGCCTTCCGATCCTTAGTCGTGGGTTCAAATCCAGTCGTGTACCAATGAGTTTTTCTGTAGAAAAATGTATGTGCACTATGCCAGTAAAACATCGTGAGGAAACCGAAAATACATATCGACCCTTCTGGGATCAAATGTCGTAACTCAATGCTGGCAATGTTGGCTGTTACGACATTTGATCCCAGAATGAGTTGGCTCTTAGGACAATTGATCCCAGAAGGGTCGATATTTGGAATACAATATAACACCCAGACAGAAAACAAACACCTGTATTCATTCACCACACAAATATTTGTTCTCGGTGGGGATCGAACCCATGGCCTGGGACAGAAGGCAGAGCTACCAACTGAGCTGAGAGGCCAACCCATGAGTAACCAAATTCTATACAGATTGTATGCTTCATTAACGCAGATTCGCCTAAATCTTTTGCAAAATCTTACAAGTTCACTTGCACAAACTTCCTCACCTCAGTGTATTATTTGCAGAAGCATAGAAGAGTTTAATTAGTTGAAAATGGAGTTGAAGGTGATCTAAGAGCAGTATGGGTTGAATAAATAGAACCTTGTGTTGCTGAAGTTACTTTTTTAACCCGCTACTGGACTATCTGCCGATTTACTTGCATCCTGTGGATATATAACAGAATAATACCAGCAGATTTTTTTCTGTTTCAGGCATTGCATGGAGTTCTTGGGCTTGTACTCCATTTGGAATAGTCTCGGTTTTGTGCGCTGGATGCTACACACTGTCATGGCAATGGGATCCTTGCTGTAAATATCAAGAAGAAAAAGATCGCCGACATCTATCCACTTTGCCAATGTTAAGTGACCTCACAACTGCTACTCCTGTAGTGCTTGTGCATACAGACAATAAAAGAAAAATTATACTTCACAGCACTGTTTCCCTCGCAGCTGCTGCAATTTACTTAGTTCATCTTGTAATGTGTAAACAAGTGGCAAGCTTTAAATATAAGTGTGTTATCTATGGTAATGTAGTAAATTGTTGCTATCAATTTGTTATTAGGTTAGGGATCAATATTATTCCAACTTATAACAGATCCCAACTTTGAGGATAGCAGGTAGGTTTTATTTACGACATAATTTTGTAGGCAAATGTTTTATTACCGGCAATTTACATGATTGAATCATGTTTTTGCTTCGTTTTTGTAGCAATCAGGTCACGTTATCATGCACGATGACGGTTCCGAGATTAATGTTTGCATTGCACAGCCCTACTGATAGGAAGTGATAAAAAAGCGGAGGTAATCCTATCGCACACCTATTTTACTTATTCATAGAACAATACTAAGGTACTTAGGTTACCTACCTAACCTTAGTTCCCTCCGTAAACCGCAGTTAAAACGTTCACCATCGCTCTAAAAAGGTCCTACTGCTACCTGTGTAGGTCTATTGAGGTCCTTGACCTCCTAGGATTTGCGTGTAAAATAGTTTATCGTCTGTCGTTTTCACTTTTTAAAAATAAACTGAATGTATGGTTGTAGGCAATAAATATTGCACATCGGCTTTTCGGCTTTCGTAGAGCGCGATTCTTCTGACGCACAACTACGCTTTATGCAGCCGAAATTAGGCGATGTGCAATATTTGTTGCCTACTGCTGTAATAGTGTTTTTAACGTTTTTTGTTGTTTAAAAATACATTGAACTAGGTATGCTGAGGGTAGGTAATGTTTTAGTTATACCTAAGTACCTACCTACTCTCCATAAAATAACTAACATCTAGGTGGGTCGGATAAGTACATAACCTATACGTACCTAGCTAACTAGGCAGGTGCAGGTACGTAACAGTTTAACTACTATTTTTATAAAACAACGATATATTTGCCATGATTAAATTTTTGTGAGTTTTGAATTCCGATATTTCGGCACAGTTGCATGCACCATGATCACGGTTGAACTGAAGTTTACCAACTGTAAAGTACGCGTTTTTTTTTTTTTATAAAAACATGCCACACCATAGCTTTGCTATCCCATGATGATTGGTATGAACCTGCTAATTTACCCTTTTATCACTGTATTACTTTAATTAATGGCCCGAACACACCTAGTTCGCTGGCGGTAGCGATCAGTGAAACGCTGTCAAATATCGCTGTCGTTTTCTTTGTACTCAGAAAATGCGTGAAACGTGTCCAGAACCCTGTGCCTGCGTGATGACCCACGTGGTCTCCGACCCCAATGGAGCCGTCATTCCGCTCATAACAGTGGACTGTGCTGCAAGACACTTGGAGTCACCACCTGATATTCTACCGCCGAGCACGACAACGCTGAGACTGGAAGGCAATAAGGTACACAAGGATACGCATCAGACTATACACTGCTAGCTCTTATGTCCTTACAGTAAGCGTCATTTATCTTTGTTTTTAGGTAACTTGAGCTGTACCCCACTGTACAGTGTTTTTACAGTGCTTTTGTTAAACGCATCCGGTTTTATTTTTCAACGTATTCTCTGCCATTGGACTATTATTTATTCTGTGCCACAGTATGTTGGTAGGTAGGTAGGTTTCCTACCTACTCTAGCATTATCAAGCGATTCGGTTCGGGTACACATTAAGATAATGTATTTAGACAAACAACATTCATAAATGAACTATTTATCAGGCCTCATACGTATACCTACCTACCCGCAAAAGATAGCCATTCAACGTTCAAAACAATGCTACAACAGCGGTCTCTCCATTTTACGTATAATCATAAAAATCTAAAGCCTTGATTCTAATAGCCAACCTAGTAAAAATGAATATTTAGCTGCAGATTTTAAAAGTATTTTTATATCAGTATTTTTTTTCTCTAATGACTACATGTATATTGTCATTGGGTACACTTAGTTAACAAAACCAAGTACGTACTTTTTCCAGCAAACCTTGAAACAATCAATTGGTTCGTTTATTATTCTGCTTAAAGTTAATTAACACTTTTGTGAACACTTATAAAATGAAACGTCTACTAACCTAACCGATTTCAAATATAAAAATAGAACGTTCTCAATTCGGATGTATTTTTTGTTTATTTAGGTTTTAAATTGTATACAAACAAACCTGTGAGTGATTTCTTGATAAAGCATGAACATTAGCAGTTTTTCTAAGTGCTATTATTATTTTGCAGTTCTATGCAGCAACAGGGTGAGCCAAATGACAAAAACCTACAATCTAATAAAGTCTATTTTCTTAATTTTTCCTTTGCAATAAGGAGGCAGCCTTGGGCCAGCGGCACCCTCATCAGATATTAATATAGAGAAAATATAAGATGTAGATTAAATATCTATTCAGAACATACATAGTAGTGTAGATTAATAGGTAAATATATTTTTTTTATACCAAATCGTTGAGTGCGTTTTTTTATCGGAGTTTAAGACTGGCCAAGATGCGCTGCGATCAACAGAACCTGCCAAAAACGCAATAAGCATACCGCTCGTGCATAGAAACAGTGCTTTTAAAGATGATCAGGGAGCTTATTCTGATTTTTCAACATCATTTGTCGTTAGCTTAACGCAAAATGACTAATAGTTAGCGTTGTCGTTTGCCCTGGTTTTGTACCTATGTGGAAATGACATACGCCCAAAATCAAAATTAAAAGTGTATTTATTCAGTAGGATTACAATAATCACTTTGAAACGTTTTAAAGCTAGGTGAGTCTAGGAATCTGTTTAGCCGGTTAGAATTAGGTGTAGCCACTTACTCTTGGTTAAACATGGTTAAACCTAGTACGAGCCGATTGTTTTCGGGTACTGCCATGCACTATTCTTGAAATTAAGAAGGTATAAAAAAAAAACACCTAACAACCTACTTTTGTCCGTAAGAGCTAGACTGATGAAACTTGGCGAGTAGATGTATTCTGTGAACCGCATTAAGTTTTTACAGAAAAATAGAAAAAAAACTATAAATTTTGGGGGTCATATCAAACCCATACGTGTCTCGGGGTATCTATGAATAGGTCTTCAAAAATGATGTTGAGGTTTCTAATATCGTTTTTTTCTAAACTGAATAGTTTGAGCGAGATACACTTCCAAAGTGGAAAAAAGTTGGTCCCCCCCCTCTAACTTCTAAAATAAGAGAATGATAAAACTAAAAAAAATATATGTTGAAATGAAATGAAATGAAATGAAATTTATTTTGCCACACGTCAGTTACATAGTATTTATGAGTGAATTTAATCTATGCTTTTGGTAACTATAATAATACCTAGTAGATATACTTAATTGGTATGCGGCATCTTCCTATCCTGCCTGCACTTTTCAATGTAATAATTTCAACTTACGTCTTTTATACTGTTTCTTATACTTTTAACCTTCAAAATATATTTTAGTTTAGCTGTTCGCTTAATAAACCATATCTAAAAAGTTCGAAAACATGTTGAGTGCATTAACGGAGCTACTCTGAGGTGCACTTAAAATCACATCACTTTCATCACACTGGTTTGACAGAACCAATGACACGATGAGAGTAAAGTAAATAGGCCTTTGCATCTATTAAAGATGATTTATATAGCGTCAGAAGCAGAAACTTTAATTACGCTTGTCCAAGAGAATTTCGTCGTCCATTGTGCGCGCAGGTCCAAATTCGACTGAGTACTTGACTGTCTGAATTTCTTCCGGGATCCGATGTAATGTGAACACTCTGTCCGGTGTCCGGTTTCCGGCAGATCTGCCGGTCCGGCGTAGTGGGAACGCTGCCTTAGACTTTTTTTGCTAGTGTGTGTTACCAACTTATTTATGTTAGGGGCTAAATAACGACATTTTTAAATGGTTTTGACCTTTCTTGTGACTTGTGAGAGCACCGATGGTCTACCGGTCTTTTTGTTAGAAAGATTAACGACAAAGTACGGGGGTCACAAAAAAACGTCGCCAAGTGCGGAAATTGCCAAAACTTCGTGTCGAAGCCTGGAATTTTCTTGTTCAAATTTGTGTTGACAGTTGGAACATCAACCATGTATGGTTGTCGCATTACAGTAGTCCAATGATAAAATGGGGGTGGGGAAACTAGCTATTCTACCATTACCATTCTAGAATATCTAACTTCCAGTTTAGAGCAACTACGCAACATTAACATGTTATTTTATCAAGGTTCCATCGATGTCGTGCACGACATCGATGGAACCTTGATAAAATAATTATTATGAAAGTGATTGGTTATGGCTGTATAATTATTTGCTCAGCATATTCGATCTGACCTCACAGCTCATTTGGTATTGGCTTGCCTTCTGCCTTTCTTCTGCGCCCCTGTATAGATACGAGTAGGTTACTTTAAGATTTGCACGTAAAGGTTTGTAGGCAAATGTCAAAGAAAAAACGCCACAGACAGAGGTGTCCCTTAGAGGCCAGACAGTTAACTCATAATTAATATAAAAAGTGTTAGATAGTAGCACAGGAAATAGCAATCTGCAATTACTGCGCAAGTTGATCGTACCGCGTGGTTGACTAGCTGCTTTAAATTCTTACCGTGCTTTATAATGAGCGGCGGTGCCAAACGAGTTAATTAAGCATTCGTTTTTTAGTAGTGGGTGCCACTGAGGCACAGGCCGGTAAACGCGCGCATCAATCATTGCTTTGTGCCCACCGCCGGATTGCTTAATGATTGAAATGACGGCTCGTCCAAAATGCGGTGCACTCTGACCGGGATTCGAATACCCCTTTTCTGGGATATTAACGATACGGTTGCTACCCACTTCGTTGCGATTTGCTTGTGAATCTTTTCAATCCTTGCTTGTCAGACACAAGGCTTTGTTTGTATTCGTTTTTATTGCAATCGAAGCTCACAATCATGTAAAAACTGAGGATTGCAACAAACATTTGATTGCAACAAAGATACCTACGTGATCATCAGCTTCTATTAACCTAGAAGATGTTCGCGCTTTTAAAGAAGCTTTTAAGATATCTAAAGCCTTGCCCACATCTGAGCGTTCTGTGGTGGCGATCAGTGAAAAGTTATTAAATGTGACAGTGATATTAAGAGGATATCAAATATGCTCTTTGCTTTGGAAATAAAAAAATAAACTATGAGGAATTTTTTTTAAGTTTTCGTTTCCTGTGATTTTGCCATAAATGTCACAAAAATATTTTTTACTAATTTAAATTAAAAAGCTCCAACGATCCACCTAAATTTTACAAATGCCCGTTAATTATGAAAGGGTTACAATTTATTCTGACGTGGTTCAACTGCTTTCTGTCCTACGGATATTACAGCTGTGTTTTTCTGTAATATCCACTGATATGTGCATCAACGCCTGTGTCAGCAGTTTCTCAAAGTAAAACTTATTCAAAAATGCGTTTACAAACGTAGGATTAATCTTGGTAGCCCCAACAATACCCTAAACATATGACCTATGATTACCACTCAACTTCAGGTGAGTTATATGCTAGTTCCATCAGCATCACAATTTTTTTTATATAACTCATATAAAAAAATTGTGAAAATTATTCATGAAAAAAATTAAGCTCAAAGAAAATACAATCATTATTATTAGCGAGAAAACGCTGGCTTACAACTTTGACTCTTTCTACAACGACTGGAATAAAAAAAAAACATCAGTGGGTTGCTAACGACCATTGTAAAATGCACATCGACGCGTTTCTAACACCGTAGTTATCATTTTGTTAACATATACTATTTAGTAACATATGAATAATATCAAAATTATGTATTAGATATTAAAGTTACAAACATAAAACTACAAAACCCACCAGCTACGCCAGCGTCTTGGGGACGCTTCGGTCTGGTACTGATTTGGATCAGTTGAGCTATCTCTATAGATCGTTTGTAACATTTTACCCTTTGTTAAGTATGAAAGAATGTAAGGCTTCCGAAGTCAGTAAGATTTATTTATTAAATATTCATTCTGAATATTATTTTAGATTTCATGGCACTAATGGTCGTCGGGTATTATTTATGTTCAAGACAAACAATATAAAAATTATAGGCCTATCTCGTTGCTACCTATTGTTTCTAAAGTTTTTGGAAAACTTATCAGAGATAGGTTAGTATCACATTTAAAAATTAACTCTATATGAACGACAGTTTGGCTACCAGGTGAATGTAGGTACGGTAGATGCTATAGACTATTTGGTGAACGATGTTGTTACAAATCTTACTAATAAAATGAAAGTGTTGTTGTGTGTGATCTTTTTTCTGCTTTCGATACTATAAAATCATAAATTACTGATTGCTAAGCTAGAACACTACGGTATCAGAGGTGACGTACTTAATCTGTTTATGTATATACCTTACGAATATAAAACAATTCGTAGAGATAAGAAGCATTTCTCACCTCCCGTTTCAGGTTGTTGTAAAGCCGAATGCCCGGCTGGTGGGGGTGAAAAGGCGCCACTATGATCCGCACAGGTATGACGTCGCTGCCGTTCTGCCAGAGAACATCGTCATACTCTTCAGCTAAGTAGTTCGGGGCTAGTGTGTACAGTTGTTGGAGGTATGCATTTTTTACATAGCTATAATGAAGAGAAGAACAACAATATTACAGCCATCAATACGATCAGAGCTGTCGCTATCTTATCTTAAATTATTGCAGATTCGTGCATTAGTTATGTGTGGTTGAGAAAATAAGTATCAGTATTAGCATAAGTACATGATTCGATTATAAATGATGATTTTTGGTTATATTAATATTTTAGGCAATGATGGTATCTGCAAAAATAAAACTTACGACATAAACAAAACACCTGACGCTTTTGCCATACTTCTACCGTATAGCTTTTTAAAAACAACATTACATAAAAAAAACAAGAAAATTCAGACTCGAAGTAAAAATCCAATAGACTGCGCTGCGCAGGTACTAAAATAGCAATCGAATAACTTTCATTCCATTGCACAGAGACTTATTCAGTCCGATGATGATGAAATATATCTGTAGTATTTTTACAGCTTCATGTCCCAAGTGGCTACAGCATTATGTTAATGTTTATTATTGTGTATGTATTTGAAGTTATTCAGGTTACATTTACATTGTTATTTAGTAAGCAAATTGTGTTTTTGCGTAAATGTTTATAGCTAGACTTTGTTTTCATTATTACTCTTATATTTAGCTTAGACAATCTAACCATATTTAGTGAAGTAAGATGAATAAAAAGAGATAATGATAAGAAGTTGTAAAGAAAAGTGTAAAAAGGTCAAACAATCCGTAGTCTATATAGCTCCGCACTTGGCAGGACAAAGAAGCTTTGAAGATAAATTGCAGCTTTGCATAACTTTATCGAGATTTAAATTTGCTACGAGAAACATAATCTGATTAACCTGATTGGCTTCATGTTCATTAAATGTTAACACATATAAATATACGCAATGTTTTATTTGTATCATTTTGTTTTCTAGAATTAGTAAAGTCTTACTCACATCTAGGCGTTATGCGTTGGTGATCAGTGAAATGCTGTCAAATATGACTGTCATATTTTACAGTGTCACAGTGTCACTGATCGTCATCGCAGATTGCTTAGATGTACACAAGGCTTAGAACAATATTTTAGCATATATCAAATGCAAAGTAGGTTAGAACATTAGCTACTACCTCATATAACATTCGTTCAGTAACAGTTTCAAAGATTGACCTTCCTTGACGTGTCAACCTCAAGCCGTCAGCGTCAGGTTAAGCCAAAAGAATTTGTGTCTATTAAAAACGCTAATATCTATCTTGCGTGACCTATATTTTGTTTGAGATAAAAATGTATAACGAAGCTTTTGTATTCTATTTGAGAACACGATACACGGTGTGTCTTTTGAAACCTCTTTCTTTGTCTGAGTTTGAATGGCTGCAGTTTTGTCAACTTGTAGATTTCGTCCTTATGCAAGACACCCCTCTATCTTATTTTTTAAGTCCGTCACATTCTATCGGAGTAGGTTCGCTGTGTAGGACTGCGCAGGTACTCCAGACTCTAAGACATCTTTGTTAATTTACTCCTTCTCTTTCTAACAGTTTATCTTGTTTCTAATCTTTCTCGTACTTACTTGGTTCTGCGCGTCCTAGGGTCGTATTCTATCCGAGAAGGTTATCTGTGAAGGACTGCGTAGGTACTCAAGACTCTAAGACTTCTTTGTTAGGTTTTCTCCTTAACCTTCTATTAGTTTATCCTGTTCCTAATCCTTCTCGTACTTAGGTACTTGGTTCTGCTCATCCTAGGGTCGTATTCGTCGAAAGCCCGTCGCATTATAACGGAGTAGGTTCGCTGTGAAGGACTGCGCAGGTACTCCAGACTCTAAGAACTCTTTGCTAGATTTAATCTTTCTCTTTGCAACAGAGTACCCTGTTTCTCATCCTTCTCGTACTTACTTGGTTCTGCTTGTCCTAGGGTCGTATTCGTCGAAAGCCCGTCGCATTCTATCGGAGTAGGTTCGCTGTGAAGGACTGCGCAGGTACTCAAGACTCTAAGACTTCATTGTTAATTTACTCCTTCTCTTTCTAACAGTTTACCCTGTTCCTAATCCTTTTCGTACTTACTTGGTTCTGCTCGTCCTAAGGAATCCATAGCAGCCAGTCTGTATACAACTTTAAACTCGCACGATTGCAACGGATATTGTTTTCGTTCACGCGAGAAACGATAGCGTTTGCAAACATCATTTTACCGAACGCTATCGTAGACAATCTAGATGTTTACGGGTACTCGTACTAACGAGTTATTTGCTAGAAAAGGGCTTTATCGATTACTATTTAATGAATGTGTAATTCTAACACGCCATTTTGCAATTATCGTGGGAAAGACAGACGCTTGAGATACTGTTGATTTTTGGTACACAATGCGGCTTTGCCCATTGCATTAGAGAACCCAAACTTATCTAGCACTCGGCACTCCAAGCCTTATCAGAAAACGTCCTTCATTCCACAAAATATAAAACTGTGCGTCTACTAAAACCGCTTTTGTACGGCCAACTTCAGTTCGTTAGGTTGTGCGACGGGTGTAGTTTATCTGACTGACATTCTCGCTCCGGCATCCACGATGGCAACAGTGCGATGTGAATTACGGACTAGCGGTTTATTCCTCCTCTTATTTTTATTAGTGAATACCAGTGCGGTGTCGCCCCCATGGATATTATCCGTCCTTGTCAATAATATAACGTGTGATAACCTAAAATGTGCATACAAATTGGATGTTAGAGGAGATTTCGACGATTGGGCATTGACCTACGCGCCGGATGGTCCGTGTTTGCCGGAGTTTGTGGCGAAAAATGGTGTTGTCGAAGTGCCTAGTCCATTTATCGAGGAAGGCTATTGGTTTTATAACACCACGGTACTACTAGGAACAAAACCAATGCAAACTGTTGCAAAAATCTATGTCTATCCTTTTCTATCACGTTAGAATTCTAGATTTTGTCAAAATGTTCTAGAATAGAATGCTCCTAAATGTTCTAGAATGATCTTTAACATTCTGGAATGACCGGGCAATGCCAGGCATTGCTGCTAGTATAGTATAAGATTGATAATGTAGAAATCATAATATTTTTACAGTACTTCAGCCATACCTAGTTTGTTTGTACTGCAGTTTCATTTCACCGCAACGTTTGTATTTTATATAGGTCACCTTCATCATTAATTCATGCACAGGATCATGGTTAATTGAAGAAATGTTATAAAATATTAATCAAAAGAATATTCCCGTTGCGAACGAAACGTGCGTTCATGAGATAAGATGTAATTATTTGCTGAAGGGAAATCTTTTGATGATAGAATGGTACAGATATTTATGAGTTTTAATGAGATCCCTAGCTTATATTTGTTAGTACGAGTTTTCTAAGCATTGGGAATCGCACACCTACTGGACAGAACATGGCGGTTATTATAAAACAAAAACATATTGCTATCTATTTGAACATCAGAATCAGGTGTTCTGGTTCGGTAAGTAAGAAGTTGCTATTTACTTTTACAACTGTATTCCAAATTACGATTTTAAATTAAAATATTGGCTCAATGTTACCCTCACTATACAATCTAGATTAGTCTAGATAGATCTTAGACTTAGCACTGTCATTAAAAATATCTAACTATTTAGTTTCAATTACCAGGGGTCTACGAGGAACTCTCTAAATTTTAGAGCCAAGTTACAGCGTTTTTCCACGACCTTCGCCAGGGCAAAATTTGCGGCATATCTATACCTAGCTACACATGCATAGTAAAATAAAAGTTCAGACTTGGCAGAAATTCTGTCTGTGATGACAAAAATGCTCTACTAGTTATGTAAATCATACGGACAAAGCATAGCTGATTTGAGTCATTGAGATAACTTCGCGACCGTCCACCATGTGGAGTCCTAAGCTTTTGCTATTGTTTGTTTTAAGGTAAGAACCTACCTACAATTCCATATTTTGAGGAAGGAAAAGTCATGTGGTATTATAATTATATCCTGTTGATTTGTTGCAGCCTTCTCTACAACAAAGCTGCTTCCGTTGAGCAAGACTGGGACTTCCTTATTTACACTCAACATTGGCCAGCAGCAGTGTGCAGAGTGTGGTCGGAGTCAAATCCAAACCATGCCTGTGCTTTACCTAAAAATCTCGACGCATGGAGCATCCACGGCATCTGGCCCTCGGTGCCAGGGTCCATGGGCCCGGCATTCTGTAACCGCACATGGCTGTTTGATCCCGAGGAAGTTAAACCTATAGAAACAGAGTTGGAGCAGAGCTGGATAAATATTGAAAAAGGTAAAGAATTTGTTATGTATTTATAACTTTTTATCTGTAAAACAAGGTCAGACCATTGGGGATTTTTGTATAGGTTTGGTAGTGTCTGCGGTGTGGTTTAGTGCCAGTTTGTAATAATACCAGGGTGTGTTATACCATTGGTCTCTTGTAGGCTAATAAGTCTTCATGTCTATAGAGTGTGTGTAATTTCTCATACATATATTTGAAAAAGTAAAGTAAATTGTCATATTGACCATCATATGGTTTGCAATGTGGATGGTTTTCTTCGTAATGAATTGGGTAATTCTTGGTGAGATCTGATTGGTATTGTTCACTGCAACCCCAAGCACATAAATGCAATTCCAGCAGGCGCGCCAGGTCCCGGGCGCGGCGCCGACCGCCACGGGTCGTGCATCGGCGGCAGCGAGGCGGCGTGATGCATGCCGTGCAGCGAGGAGGAGAGCGCCAGATCGCGCGAGTACGCCGACAGCTGGAAGGAGGGCCCCAAACTAAGCAGAGCTTGTACGATGAGAACCAGATAGCTGATATAATACGTATATCATTTTTGTTGTTAATACAAACTTAGAATACAATATAACACCCAGACAGAGAACAAACATTTGCGTTCACCACACAAATATTTGTTTTCGGTGGGGATCGAACCCACAACCTTCGGCGCAGAAGGCTTAGGTTTTTATTTCTCTTTGCCGAAACAATTTGGTTGAGTTTCTGTCTTTGGGTAAATAAACCATGTTTTGGGTTCGAGTTAATTGAAGCTTTTTAATATCTGAATCGTGTAGGTATTAGTTTTTGATACATGACGCAATCTTTTAGATTTAGGGTTTTAAATAACGTGTTAGGGCTTGCATTGTTAAGTTTGCCTTATTGTGATATATTGCGGCTATAGAGCTCCTTAAAATATTTGTCAAAAATGTATGTGTAATGATTAGAAATAAACAGGTCAGTGAACCTAGTTTTTTGTATAATTACATTGCATACGTCTGACTAAGTGAAGTGGCACCACACTGGAACTTCACTGCTATTATTTTAGACTATTTTTGATTTGTAAAAGGATCATATAAAAAAACGGTAGGAACCGAGACGTAGTTTGTTGCCTGTTCTTCTACGCTTGGTCGCGTGGAACTGGCACCTAGACTCACCTAGCTTTAAGACGTTTCAAAGTGATTCTTGTATCGTATTGAATAAACGCTTATTGAATCTTGAATCTTGAATCTAAGCCCAGAGAAGCCAATAACATGAACCATAGGGTGCACATGTATAAAGTGTGTTTCCGCACGTGCATGCGCGCGAACTGCTAATACTCATTCACTTCAGCGCAGCGCCGCGGTGTTACTGGACTCTGCGTATTGCAACTCAAAAATGTTATGAAAGAGCTTGACCAACTAGTCCAGTACTAATAAGTAAATGGTGTTAAATAAATAAATAAACAAATAATATGATGACGATTATGATGTCAAAACAGAAGTACGTAGATGATTCATGGGTGTGCTTTATCCTGTAACTCTGGCGAAGGATCGCCAAAATTATATTTATCCAAATAAACCTTCTCCATTTTCAGATACTGTATGAAATCTTCCTCTTCAGGCCTTAGTAAAATCACGGCGTTTCCTGAATTGTTCAAACCTCTTGCGGTACGACCCACTCTGTGAATATATTCCTGCAAAAAAACATAATTGTTATAGGCAAAGATTAAACTGCTCAATATCTGTTTATCACTATAGGTCTGATAAAAAAACATAGCATCACAGGGCGGTATTAGGTACGTCTTTTCGTAACATGATATTCTTTCCTTCGTAAGACATATCCATCGAGATAGATCGAACTTTCATGTCCCGTGTGTTCCCCTAGGAGTGGCATATTAGGGCGACGGATCGGAATGGCTTTTATACTACACCTGCTTGGAAAGTACCTTGATACTTTATCAAATTTACGGTAGAAAGTACGTCATTGCATATCGAACAAATATGCGGGGAGAAAACGCATCTGAGCGGGAGAGAAAAGTGTATGAAAATCCATTTCTTACGTGGTTTTTCTTTCTTAATTTTGGGTAAGACTATGCGCCGGTAACCTAAATGTCAAAAGCCAAAAAGTTTTTACAGTGAGTTTTATGTTATCGGCTACTTCCTTAGATGTAGTCTACATAAAACGAAGTACGACAAATAATTCTAGTGATAGATTAATAATGGAATTCATAATAACTAGTAGTTCTAAATAGTTTATCACAACCTTGACGATATGATATATATCGTCAAGGTTGTGATAGTAAGCTGGCAAGTTAACAGTTCTAGCTTCATGTTCTTATTGATGTAGTCTGATAATATTTTTAACCGACTTCCAATCAAAAAGGAGGAGGTTCTCAATTCGATTGTGTTTTTTTTTATAACGCTTTTATTAGCTTCACATGTATGTATGTATGTAACCGACCCCTTTGAGCTCGATTTTGTCCTACTTTGAACGATCAGATTTGATTCAAACTTTGCACACCTGTCAAAGGTCGATGACAATGCAATAATATGAAAAAAAAAATGAAAGAAAAAAAAAACTAAAAAGTAAAAAATAAATTATAGTTTAAAAAACTAAAAAAAACGCTTTTATAACTAATTGAACTAAAAAGTTAAAAATAAAGCTGTAATAATCAATTGAAAAATTTATATTATTGTACAAAAAGCGTGGGGGGCTTGAAAAAATGTATGTTGTACATTACTATGCAAACTTCCAACGATATTTGGTTTGAACGAGATCTAGTCAGTAGTTTTTTTTTTATACGTCATAAATCGTAAACTGCAATTTACCTTTCGACGAACTATAAAAACCTTTATATTATGTTATTTGATGCTACGGAACCCTTCATGGGCGAGTCCGACTCGCACTTGGCTGCTTTTTGTATTTTGGTTTTGTTTTGACATTCAGTCATACGCTTCAAAAAATATGTGCGTAGGTACACTTACAACAGTAAAAAACAGGTAGATTGTATATTTAATTTAAGTTGACAACAAATAATTATACTTATTGAGATTTTTAATTTGTATCATACAAAGACAATCTATAAATCAAAATGATACCACCGCGGAGGGTCCTCAAGACGCCGGCTTACAAAAATACATAACAATGTTAAAAAAAAAACTATGATAAAAATAATTTACCCCTATGCCTAATTGGTCTTTATAGCTTAACTTCTTGAATACCTACCTACAATCATAGAGCAGGAAACCTACTAATATATCGAGGCGATTTATGGGTAATTAAATTGTTATTTTCCTCTAATGGAAAAATCGTACCTTCTGAGCGCTGGAGTATCAGACATTACATCTAAGTTATCTACGTGTGAATCAGTTAGATATTTATATCGTATTTGGTAGCGGCTGGCTCGACAATGAAGATTCAACAAAGTGTGGAAAGAAAATAGATGCTGAACAAATTACGAGCTTGTCATGATGAGGGATAAAAGTTATGTGACTAGGAGTGTGATGAGTATGAATGAGGATGGATATGTGAGCGTGAAAGTTTTCTTTCACGTGATTGTGTGAAAGATGACATGGATAAGAGAGGAATGAATGCAGAGATGACGGCTGACAAAAGGGAATGGAGGAGGAAGACATGTTGTGCTGACCCCACAGTTGGATACCTAATACATTATTCGTCACATGCATACGCATATGACCCAAAAATTTAAATATTGAAGTACCAATGAAAAATTGGTCCAGTACCTATAAGCGGCGAACCATAGGCACCGGTAATCTGTTTTCTAAACAAGTTAATGCCAAAGTGCTATTATTTAAACTGTGGTCTAAGTTCAGTCACGAGCGAAGATAATTTGTGAGTTTTGGCATTTGGTTGCACTTCACAAATCACAATAGCTGTGCACGCGCGAGTAATATTTTGAATAATTTATATGCCAAAGTTTGATTCATCACATTCTACTGATCCGTTACTGAGATTCAATCAAAGACTAGACCAGGAAATTGTGGTTTGAGCAAGAACTTGTATCAAATGTATCACAATGCCAGTTAGACCAATGTCTTGTCCAATCACAAAGTTGTACAACCCATTTTTACAACAGTAATTTTGTGGCGTCCAAAATAATAATAATTAGAAACAATAATTATAACTTTACAAAACTAGAGAAACCGACTTCATTGCCAAACGGCTAAACCGATTTTAATGAAATTTGTTTGGGACAATCAGGACGTAAGTATAACCTTCCAAATAAAAAAATAATTTTCTAAATTGGTTCATAAATGACGGAGGCATGCAGTTACAAACATTAAAAAAAAAAATACAACCAAATTTAGAACCTCCTTCTTTTCGATTGGAAGTTGGGTAAAAAAGAGAGAAACTACTAAAATGTCTGATATCAAAACTTATCAAAATAGCGATATGTCAACCGCCAGTATAAAATACAAGGATTTGGCAGCAGATATTATACACGGATACTTTAAAAAGCTACAAACATCCGCGGTTACATTATAAGCACAAACTTGGCGTTCTAAGTTCTGTTGGGTGGAGCAAATTAAAACGTTCGGGAAATATTGACGCCTATAGAGATTTCCACTCCTTGGCTTGAATTGTATTCTAAGTATGTATTTACAACAAAAATAAATTATACCAGCTATCTGGTTCCCATAGTACCTACAAGCTCTGCCTAATTTGCAATAAAACACCGCTCTCAGCTGCTATATCATAAAAGCCAACAAACGAACCAGTCGACTGTAACAAATGAGATCCCGCCGCAATGCACAAAGCCTACTCGTACAATCTGGCTTGCGGAGGCACGTCTCGTATTGGGGTCACACACAGCAGTCACGCATAGGTCGGGGGTCGACTGCAATGCCACATTCATTCAATCAACCTGTTCTAATTAAGGCAATGGGTGACAGATTTGAAACCCTTTGCCACGAGGCCGATAAAACCTTACCTGACTGATGCTCCGGTGCTGTTATTGGTCTTCAGGCAGACACACTCCTGGAGATCAGATGGAAAGAAGAGAATGCATTATTACAGTGAGGTTTCTACGGCAATCGCAGCAGGCATACTGTTGGCAGCTATTCAGGTGCGTGAAACAAAATATTTAAAAATTTGCAAGTTATCAAAAAACGACCTGTGGTTATTGGACCCAAATTTTAAATATCTGCTGACATCTGTTTGCGAAGACTCCTTTGCTGTAAAGCAAAGTCACCTCTATGAATCTCGGCCCTAGTATAACTAGTAGATCGTAGTAATTAATACATTTTCAAGGTTACTTTATTATGTTGTTTTAAATATAATGTATCTAGCTACTAAGTATCCTTGAACTTTGAAAGAAAACTCATAGGATTTCTGTCAAAATTTCAACCAAATCGAGATGATAATTAAAATTTATTGTCGGTGGTAGCCACTCGGTGCCGAACAAACTAAGTATAAATGCGGCAGTAGGATAGGGAAGTTGAATTTACGGATGAGCGTGGAATTTGATTATGAATCTGAATATTACGAAGACTATGATTACGTAAGCAACGGTGAAAATTTACATTTGTTTGGGCTTTGACTAAGTCATTCAGTCTGACCTGAGGATTGACCAGTCCAACCTAGGAGCGCCGGAGCTTCGGAGTTTGCCTATAACACATACACTATAATTCTCGACCACCATCCTCTCATCTCCTACTTGAGTGAGCGATCTGTGCTTTTCATTACGAATACAAGGAAAGTAAAAATAAAAACATGAAAGAAAAATTAGTGAAAATGAAGATTGAATTGCCGCCTTCCCGGTTTTTTTTTTCTTTTTCTCTGGCGGGCCTTCGGCTTCGGTTCGCCAGCATTATTCAGCCATTATTTTCATTTTCATAATTTAAATCTATGTTATTTTAAATAAATAGTTGAAGCTATACACTAATCAAGTAATTTAGAAGATATATTATATAATTAATACTATCTTTATGTTATTTAAATTTAAATATTACATTGCGCTCTAATTAAACATTTTAAACTTCTTACCGTTGTAATGGGTTTCCAACCTACTTGCTGAATAAAAAGTTGGAATTTGGTTGAACAACCTCCTTGCAGTTAGAAAGACTTTAGAAAGTTGGAACATGGTTGAATAAAATAGAACTTGTTTTTTTTCATGATTGGTTCTTCTTTTTGTTTCATTTACCTGTTTCGTTCACGTTGACTATCGTCGCTTCGTCCTGAAAAAGATTAGATTAGATTAGAAAAATACTCATAACTACGTATTTACAACCAAAAAAAAAAAATATCCAAAGGTTGTCTGGAAGAGATAAGACCGCCCATTGTACATTAGTATGTGTTTAATTATTGTTACTTGTTTTTCTATTGTTAGTTTTAAGGTGTGCAATAAAGAATTTTCTATTCTATTTACTAATAACGTTTAGCAGTAGTAGAGCTAGTGTGTGGCTCGTCCGATGAAGTACTACCACCATGCCTATTTCTGCCGTATAATGCCAAACGTATCACACGAGCGGAGCCACATGCATATACTAGTGTAAGGAGACCGCTCAAATTGTTATTCCTGAAAATATGTATAACGTACCAGACTGAACGTATTTACAATTATTCCGTTACAAAAATATTAATTTATGTGTAGTTAATTAAACAAAGTTAAGTGAAGAGAAGGAATGCTCACCAGTTTGGTTGTTCGTGTGACGGTCATGCTCAGGCTGAATAGATAGATAGAAAGAAAGAGAAGGAATGCTCACCAGTCTGGGTAATTTTTGTATGATGATGAAATCATCAGCATTGTGATAAATTGGCTACGCCTATGATGCACTGCCCTGCATGCGTTCAGCAATTTAAAGAAATACAGGAGGAGTGCCAGTAACTTCACCTTCAAACTGAAACACAGCAACGACAAAAAAAGCAAGGTACTTCCCCGGACGAGCCCTTCACAAAAAACTCTACTTCTACATATGCAGCGTTATTTTTACGAGACGCAACCTCTAACAACGTGAAACTCTATTCCCCAACGGTTGTCGATTTTTCAAGCTATGTAATACCCTGCCCAGTATAGTATAGTTTTTTTCTAAACTGAACAGTTTGCGCGAGAGACACTTCCAAAGTGGAAAAAAGTTGGTCCCCCCCCTCTAACTTCTAAAATAAGAGCATGATAAAACTAAAAAAATATATGTTGTACATTACTATGCAAACTTTCAACGATATTTGGTTTGAACGAGATCTAGTCAGTAGTTTTTTTTTATACGTCATAAATCGTAAACCGCAATTTACCTTTCGACGAACTACAAGAACCTTTATATTACGAGTATGTTACTTGATGCTACGGAACCCTTCATGGGCGAGTCAAAGAGGTCTTTAATCAGTAGTAAAACAAGGATTACTTTGAAATACTTCACTTTCAAAATAATATAAATATCTTTTGCCCTGATTCAAGAAATTGAAGGTTTTTCTTTGCTTTATCTAGGAATACTAAAAGCACGCATAAAATAATAATCTTGTAATGTAAATAATAATGGGCTACCCATAAATGTCTAAGCAAGTATAAAACTTAGATCAAGACTGAAAAAAATATTTAGGTTTTTTTTTTTTAGGTAACTAGCTGATGGAACAAGCATATGGCCCACCTGATGTTAAGTGGTAACCATCGCCAATAACAAAGCAATGCCTCGCAGGTCACGCACGTCAGGAACGCATCGTATCTTCGAATTGGAGCGGTGTCTATGTTATAGTTATTTACTTTTATATAATTTCTTATATACTCACAATCAGTTTCTGTTAATAGAGACCAACTTTCTAGTTCTACTAATATTTCAAGACTTAGCTTTTTATATAAAAAAATATGACGATGATTTGAAAGTTCTCTGAATTTGATATGAATTTGTATAATGTGACTTTTCCGAGTGTACAAAATGTATCAAAATGGAATAAATGTTTGTTTTTTCTATCTATCTATCTAATTCTTCTTCTTATCCGCGAGCCGGGGGCAAGGAAACTTGTATTTTTTAAACTTTTGCCTTCCCGTAAGCCGGAGTAGGAAAGTTACAATTGTATTCTCCCACCTCCCTCCTTCAATATACTATATAATGCTCAAGACGCAAATGTTTCTTGCACTTGTGGCAAGTGATGATGAAGGTGAAGTCAATGACAGTCTGTCGTCATCGAGCAGTTCATGGAGAAGTGGTTCTAAACGATACTGTTCCCTTTTCTGAAGCGCAGACATTTGGTTAGTTCATGCTGAATTTTAAATGGGTATCGGGGATAAGGTCTTTGGTCATATTTGTTTTCAGTTCCGTTCATTTTGATGTCTCCAATAAAAGGTACTTAAAGCAGAACACTGTGCATGATCAATATGAAATACAAAATTTAATGAAGGGATAAAATTAACATCAATATCCGTAACTTTCCCATGAGTATGGGCTTCAGGCTGAAGAGTGGGAATGATGTAGAGTCAATAATTTAAATTATTTCTTCAAACGACATCCTTCAAGAACGCACGTATCACCGCTGCAAAACACAAACTGGTTTGAAGTTGCACGCGACGCCCCGCTCGACGCAAACAAGCCCGCTGCTGCCCACGCTCCGCTCGGCCGCACTCAGTAGGACTTTGGGTTGGTGGCTGCAATGTTCTAGTTGACCCAATGGTGACTCAGATCCAGTATAGCTCGACGAACCGACAACTGCTCGAGTAAAGGTTCTCGGATAGCGACCACGAACCGGAAGACAAAAAGAGCTATAAAACGTTCACGCGTTTAAAAAAATATATATTTGACTTTGACTTTATTTTTACAACTAGCTGAAGGAGCATATGACCCCACCTGTTGTTAAGTGGTAACCATCGCCAAGAACAAAGAATTGCCTCGTAGGTCACGCACGTTAGGAACGTGCCCTGCGTCCCTTATGCCTTAGGCAGAGGGATGTAAGGTATATAGATATAGTATTTGTATTAAAATCAAATTGTCAAAACAATTCCTACAACTTACTTCCTCCGTTAATGAAGGGTTATTGGTTATGGCGGGAAACGTTCCAAATCTTATTTGGGGACGTCATTATTTCAAAACAAAAGCCACACAACCAATGAGGTTAGATATTAAGGAGTTTTTAGTCTATCTCTCTTCTGTACGGATAAATTAAGAGACCACAACTCGTTCGATTCTACGTATCGTATTTTTGTTGTCTCATCATTAGAGTGAGAGACACATAGACGGAACGATTCGTTCAAACTGATTCAATTAATTGCAGAATAAGTGTACTAGTGAAATGTGTATACTTACACATTTTTGGAACTCCTGATATTTTGGAGAGAAGACAGATTCTCTGCTAGGTATGCTGGCTGCCGGGTCGACCGCAATCACCAGAATTTCATATCAGGCGGGAGATTGCGGTCAAATGCTAGCCCAATTGAAAATAAAAATTGAAAGCTGTCGTATACACACCTTGGTGTAATTTAATTTCCTAAAAGATCTAGAATCTAGACCAACAGATCATAACCTACTATTGATACTGTTTTTTTAACTTACGTAGCAGCTATTGATTTCATACCATTCGATCACTTTATAGTCATAGCATTGAATCGGAGCCCAATAGCGCTGGTTTCAAAACGTTTTGATGAATGAACGAAATGTTTAAGTTGCTATTTGTCTGTGGTTTCTGGTATTATGGTTCTAAGTTAGCGTGATTGGCAGTAATAAGTTTGATATTTTGTAATGTTAGCGTTCCTATTCACTGTGCGGGGAGCACTCCACAGTTTTATTATAATTGGTCTGTTGAATCTAAAAAGTCTTCAATTTTCTTATTTATTTTGAAACAGCATCAGTTGTATTCTACGATGAGGAGAATGTATTCTACGATGAGGAGAAATATAATATTATGACGTCACACTCTGTCGGTTTTGTTAGGTAACTAACGGCGTGTTTTCGGGTTAGAAATCAAAATATTTTTGAAAATATTTTTTAAACGAAAATAATTTCTTAATTATAGCAAATACCTAAAAATAAACTAAAAATAGTTTTGTATGAAAACATGAGTATGATCTTATCATTAAACCCAAAAAAACGATTCAAAACACCAATTCTATTTGCGATAAGACAATATTATTATGTCAACATGATAGAAAGCCAAAAACATAAATAAGTTTTCTTTGGATTCATTCATAATGTATCCAGTGCCAGAACAAAAAGTAAAAATCCGTGTTTGAATTGCTCTAGTGTACACTGGTGGCACTGGCATCGAAAATACTTCATGCAATTTATGGAGACAAATGAAAAACACCACCTTATTAAATGCTGGATGGATATCGAAAAATTCAAAATAAAAGTAATCCGCTCAAGAGAAAATGTAGGTACTGATAATCTTAAAAAGATTAATAGGACTCAAAGTTTTGATCTCCATTTACATAAAAAAAAACCTTACAAACATAATGAGGAATTCACATCAGCAAGGTTCGGCGACTTGGTTTCTAGTTCTTGTCATCACCAAAATACAAATGAATGTTCAACTAGTTCTTGTGGGAATCTAGTGGATTATGTAAGCCCAGAAACTTGTAATACCAGTGACAATATGAATGATGCTGTTAACTTGACGGAAGAAGCATTGTATATATTCAAAACATATGTTGCATTAGAAGCCCCACACCAGCTGGATGTATCAGACTGCTTTCGAAAGTCTGTTATCACCAATATTTGTGAACCTGAAGGAAACTTAAAAGAAAACTGCTTCGACCCACTACAGAACTTAATATTTAGTCAAATAGAAAATCAATGTTTCAACGAATTCATGTGCAGCTCTTATTATATAAAAGCACAAATTGACATTTTAACGAATGACTCTCTAAACCAAATAAAATGCAAAAATAGTTTTGTAGATTAAATTTAATTTATCTTAGGTCTAAGCTTGGGCCTCCGGCAGGGTCGTAATAATGTCAGAGTCACCAGGATCCGTGATGGCAAGGGTGCACACTCGGTAGTACTTTCCGCATGCAGTGCCCAGCTCAATGTTGTTTCCACTGTAGTGGTGGACTCCAGTTTTGGCCAAGAGAGCATAGTACTCAATCTCAGATTTTCTGCAAGGAGAGAAAATTCACATACTTTGTTCAAATAGGTTTGTAGATTAACAAAGAGTAGGTTTACGCTGTGTCGTATGTTACCAGATATAATAAGAAAAGATTTAAGAAGTTTTGTGGTACCCTATTTGTCTTCTAAAAACTTAGGTAAATATCCATGACGTCATTTTCATCTTTTATCTTATGTAGGTTTCTAAAATGGCTCATGAATATTATTTGCGGAAAAATAACAGTGAAATCTGCAATACAGTATTGAAAACACATTTTAAATTGTTCTCGGAAAATAACAGAATATGCAAAAAAGTGTATGTCATCTCAGCAAAACAATTATAAAAAATATCATTGAAATGCAGTTCACATACGTATCACATCATGTTAATGCGGACAACCCACACAACACTATCTAGCCCCAAACTAAGCAGAGCTTGTACTATGGGAACCAGGTAGCTGATATAATACTTAAATACTATTTTTTTTTTGTAAATACATACATAGAATACAATATAACACCCAGACAGAGAACAAACATCTGTGTTAACCACACAAATATTTGTTCTCATTGGGGATCGAACCCACGCTCTCCAGCGCAGAAGGCAGAGCTACTACCAACTGAGCTGTGAAGGCAGACAAACAAAAAAATTATAAAATAATAAAGAAATAATGGTCTGTGAAAGTATTTTTGATCCAAAAGCAACGGGATCGAATCCAATCATCAAAAACGAGACCATAATTCTGAGATGCCAATACCGACTTTCAAGTTCGCAACATCAATATCAATAGTATACCGGAATTTATGGAGAAATGTGAGACTGCAACTTTTTATTCCTTGCGTCTCCGCTTACGTATTAATTATCCAGCATTTTCAACTCTACTGCATTGTCATAAGCGCTGTTCTCTTTAGCAATAACACATGTGGTTCCAAACAGGGCCAGTTTTTCTGAGATCCAGTCAACAACGTGTATTTCGTTACAAAGTTATACAGCTGCATCGTATTTTAAAAAATATTTTTTTGACACGACATTATCGTAACTCATTTCCTATGCAGTTAAAGTGTCACTTAGAACAAAATTAATGGACGGGAATATACTTATAGTCACTAACTCAGGAATTATTTATTGCATCGAAAACTGCGGCAGTATATCAGGAGAAGTTTGAAAGTGGCAGTGACACAAAAATTGAGGAGCAATAGGCTGGCGTGGGTACGGGCATGTCATGAGGAGGGATGAAAGTCATGTGACTACTAGAAGAGTGATGAGTATGGATGTGGATGGATATGTGAGCAGAGGTAGACCAAAAAAACATGAATGCACTGTGAGAAAGATGACATGGATAAGAGAAGAATGAATGAAGAGATGACGGCTGACATAGGGAAATGGAGGAGGAAGACATGTTGTGCCGAGCCCACATAAAGTGGGATAAGGGCAGGAAGAAGAAGAATGTTTGTTATTTATGTCTTCTAAAGCACGGACGCACTCAGATGTAAATTATTATTATATTATGTGCCCTCCGGTCCCACTGCTGGGCAAAGGCCTCCCCCCATAAACCGATTGGGATGAAACAATTATTATATGTAGTAGGAACTAGGTACTCAACTTTGATTATTATGCAATTTTGTATGACGAAAAAAGAAAATGAACGCAGTAGAAAACCACGAACTCCAACTGTTAGCAATCACTTGCATCACGCAAGCAAAGCCCCGGGCAGCCCCGTTTGTATATATTTTTTTCTTTTGTCTTTTTTTCTATATATTGATTGTTCTCTTCATCTTCATCATCCACAGCCCGACTTCACCCACTGCTGGGTAAAGGCCTCCCTCTGTACGTGCCACTGGTGACGGTCTTGATAAATATTAGATATTTTATTAGATTGAAATAGAATTTTATCAACACTGTTGTTAGGCAATGATAAAAATGATAAAATTACAGCCTTATCTATAGGCTATATATGCTTGCGATAAGCTGCGGTATTTGGTTTTTTTTTTATACGTCATAAACCGTAAACCGCAATTTACCTTTCGACGAACTACAAGAACCTTATTATGTTACATCAAGTAACATATATAAAGATTCTTGTAGTTCGTCGTGCTACGGAACCCTTCATGGGCGAGTCCGACTCGCACTTGGCTGCTTTTTTTAATGAACAGAGGCACCCATGTCATGATATTATTATGATGGTGTGGTGGTGCCCTTGATGTAATGATGGGGCTGTATCTTGCGCCTGTTAAACACATTAGCGCAAGAGTCACGACAAGCAACCAGGTGCAAGAAATAATATTTGACAACGTTTCAGCTGATTGCCATCGCCTTGATATGCGCAGACCTAAATACGATATGTATTATTATTTTCCTGGTTAGATTTCAGGAGTTGTATTTATATTTCTGTATAATCTCACGTATAGTTTCACGTAGTTCGTTGTTTCACGATATTTTCAAACAATTAATTTTAAGAAAACATCGCTCTAAAAGTTATATACTGAGTGGGTATTTTTAATAACCACTAAAAAGAAGAATAAAACAAAATCTTTTCAATTCAATTTCATGAATTTATTGCCATCGCCGCCCAAATATCAATTCGGTTAAGATTACGTAATAGATGGTTACTATAATTGGAATTACAGACCAAAGCCCTGTAATTAAACACCGTTTCTCAATACTCCCAGCGACACCGTTATTTTCTCTTATTTTTATCTTTCGTCTTCCTAATAAATAGCTAAGTTTTTAGTTTATTTTCTTGAAACAATAAACAGACAAGTAAAATTCCACTGAAAACTAGCGCTGCAAGGGCTACCGTACCTTTGTAGCGAATGCTGAATGATTTACCTTTTTTATCGTCAACCTTATTAATTTTAGTTAACGCAAAATAAATTCTGTATATTCTATTCTATACTTGAGGTGTAGCAATAGATGGTATACAATATTAAAGGCAGTTCATACGAGTAGGATAGACAGACTTTACCCCACACTATAGTGTGGGGACCTACAGGAAATCCTATAGGATTTCCTGTGACGTAGGTATCAAAACAAAAAACATAGCACAGTTCGGCACAGCGTGACTCAGCACGGGGCGGGTAGCGCGCCTCGCTCGAGACTGCTGCGTTTTTAAACAGGGGCTCAATTCTAGACCAGTGACTTTTTGTCACGGTATCACAAGAACTGTCAAATTCTTAAACGCTCGCTTAAAACAAGACTAGTCACACTACACAAGACTAGTAGCTAGTCTAAACAATGCACTATTGGGCATTGTTTATACTACCTATTTTCCAACCACTTTTTCCATTCTTCCATCGATCAAAAATGATCTCAAAGCCTAGCAGTATAAGATATTCACGGCATGGAGTTCTATTGTCACTTTCGATGTCGATTCGTGCTACCGTGGGTTGTTATACTTATGACGGATAATTTTTCAACCGACAAAATCATCAAATTAATTGTCACTTGGAGTAGGAATCATACTATAATTTCCTTCGATCCCAACCTAGAACATAACTTATTTGTGTGGTGAACGCAGATGTTTGTTCTCTGTCTGGGTGTTATATTGTATTCGAAGTATTTACAAAAAAAAGTATTTAAGTATTATATGAGCTATCTGGTTCCCATCGTACAAGCTCTGCTTAATTTGGGGCTAGATAGTGTTGTGTTGACTGTCCACGTATTCTTATACCTTTAAACGAGAAAATCTAGTGTATATGTACTTATTTAGGATCTCGGAAACTGCGCCAACAGTTTTCACGAAATTTCTCGCTCCAGGTACTTATTTACTATTCAGAGGGGGCGAAACGGGCTACTACCGATATATTTTGCGACAATTAAGATTTCAAAAGGAACTTCAACGTTCGTCGAGAAAATTGCACAATCGATTGATTGCTGCCTATGCCATCCAAAATCCTGTCCCAGGCACTATAGAGTCTCGAAGGCCTGTTTACTTTTACTTTGCAAATAAGCTCTAAGTACACTTAACTTTGATTTTTATACATCCACTTTTCGCCCATAAAAATCATAAAATTCCTATCATTTTGAATACCAAGTATGAATCCATCAGTCTTTGAGATTATATACTTATATAGAGATTATATATATATATATATACATATATATATATCTATCAGGATAGGCAGTCTTTTTACTAAGTTCATAGCATTAGGGAGAGGCTATAATATTTGTTTTACTTTTTAAAATTCAGACTGCACACTCGCAGTAGTGATGAGGTCGAAGCTCAACCGCACCATAGTGGTAAATGCCACCAATAAAAGCAGCCAGCCCTGCTATAAACGGTGGTAACCCGAGCTTGGACCACAGAATAGGAATAAGCATTGGCTTGGATTGTGTGCCCGCATTACTGGCTCCCATGACGTCATGCGGGAGTGCGCTCACAGGACTGCGAGTTATTGAAGAACCCTATACTATTTAAACATCATGGTATTGTATACCTTTATATAATATAACCCATTTGGGTGTTATCAATAATTGAATTGAATTGAATACAAATGTTCAGCCTCACATGCCAGTAATTTCGCCGGCACTTACAAAAAAACTTATATGACACAGGCCCAATCACAGATTACCTATAAGTACGTTCATGCCTAACATGATTGATCCCTCGGTATATTATTTTTCGATATATTTATTACGCCCTTTATTAGAGTAAAGTTGGTGCCACGCTGGGGCATACTTAGCAAATAGTGCACGCTATGCAGGCGCTCCACGGGTGGACATTTATTTTTTAAACATATAAATATAGTCTATGTTACTCAGGGTGAATGTAGCTTTCCGATGGTGAAAGAATTTTTGAAATCGGCGCAGTAGTCTTTGAGTTTATTCATTACAAACAATTTATATTTTAAAAAAATAGTAAGATTACAACGAGGAAGATTTGATTGTTTGTTTGCATTGAATAGGCTCTGAAACTACCAGACCGATTTGAAAAAATCTTTCACCGGTGGGATGCTAGATGCTACACTATTCCCGGCTGACATGGCAAAAAATAGGGATTCTTACTAAAACATCAATAATGTTGCCCAAGGTGTAAAAAATTGACAGGAAACTATTGATGATAGAACAAAAAAAAATTATATTGTTAGTTATGACACTTAAGAAAAAAACGTTTAATTTGATTCAAGTCCCGGTAGATACATTCTAGCACCGGTTTAAGTTAAGTTTAATCACCTCGTTAAACGTAACATTGGTGAAATCCAGTCCATTGCAGGATAGGATCTGGTCCCCGGGTCTCAAACCGGCTTCCCTCGCGATACCACCTTCACGGACAAACTGCACGAAAATACCTGGCTTCCATTCTGGGCCTTTGCATATCCTGGAACAAACATTGTAATTCATAAATATAATTATTTCATTGATCACACATTTAGCATAGAGCAGCAAGCAATTTATATCGCAGAAACATTATGTAATCGTTCATTATCCTTATTTCATTGTTAGTTAGGCACTTAGGTATACGTATTTACATAATTCCTACACCGTTTTTTATTTTTCCTGTTCCATCCTACTGGCAGGCAAAGGCCCACCATGGCCTCACTTATTTCCTTCCACACAATTAGAAGAAATAAAGAGAAAAAGGCTTAATTTAGTTTATCCATATTTTTTTTATAGAATAATTAACCCAGCAAGGTCCCGATTATTCACGTTCGATTCAATTTGTATGCGTGTACACATGAAGTATAAGGTTAACTGCGTACTTAATTTTATAAATCTTGTCATTTTCTATAGTAAAATAAATGTTTGTTTATAACTCAGTGCCAATACAAACCAGATAACACGCCTGTATATCAGATAAATAATAACGGCGCTCTTATATTTACGCAATATTCACCACGGCATGTTTATCAAAACTTTTTTTTAATTTTTGATTGTACTTTCTGGGTTAAAGTTTTCTGTAATATTCCACTATCTTTCTTTATTCTTTCTTTGTAAGCTTAATTACGTTTAATCTCACTGCATTTATCTATCATCGAATTTTAATTAAAGCTTTCATCATTTTATAATAATAAGTTGATGATACACACTAGCAAACATTTAGCAAACATTTTTTTTGCGGAACTCAAATCTTCTCCTACCTTGGCTTCAATTATGTAAAAAAATAAAAAATGGGTGGTTCTTACGACAGGGATAGGGTGATGATGATGTTAGATTTCGTGACTCTAAGATATTTTCGAATTACAGATACGCTAGTAGTTACTATGATGACACGGTAACGTCACAGAATAGATAATAGTTAGTATCAAGCATCTTACGGCCGGCGTTTTTCGTGACTGTACTATACATATGTACCTATATCTACCTATATAGATTTTATGAACTAGCGGCCGCCCGCGGCAGGCTTTGCCCGCTTAGTAGTGGTCATTGCTAACATCCATCCTGTGGAATGTTTGTTTTATTTACCTGCATGATTTTGTAGATCTACTGCATTTAGTTAGGTATTATGAATAAGGTAGGCAAGGCACTGAGGGCTGGTTTCCGCAAGGTTTCTAGTTGGCCCTTTTTGCGTGGCGCTTGACACCAACGTGTTGCTCGAACTGTCACGCCGGTTTCCTCACGATGTTTTACTGGCATAGTGCACACACATTTTTCTACAGAAAAACTACTTGGTACACGACTGGATTTGAACCCATGACCTTATGCGGATCGGACGGCGGGTCCGCTACGTCTAGACCACCAGTGCTCTCTGCCAACGAGCTTACCTGATGGTGGATTCAGAGGAGCTGGTAATCATTATAATCATATATGTAGGTAGGCGTTCTGTGGGAAAATGGGACTTCTCAGCAAATAGGTGGGTTACTTATAGGTACTTAGGTAGGTAACTTATCATCATCATTATTATTATTATTAAAAGCCTGTTGTGTCCCACTGCAGAGCAAAGGCCTCCCTCCCTTCTCTCCATTCATCTCTTGTTTGGGCTACTGTGGATCATCATCATTATTATAAATTGTACAGATTTGTATTTTTGTAACGAATAAACTCAAAAACTACTGGACTGATAAACTTCTTTTGCCACTATAATGCTGAATTATCCCCAAATAACATAGTTACATTATACCTAGTTCGAGCAAATGAAACCTACAGGAAATGAGTCTCTTTCACCAATAACTCTGCATTTGCAGTTCAGTAACTACTGAGTAGTTCGACTGGTGGGTGGTACAAGACAAAGGAAATGAAATATATTTATTTGCAAGAAGTATGGTACAACTATTAGATTATAGGGTATGTAAAAAAGCATATATGTATACTTTGTCGGAGAACAATATACAAAATTCAAACAAAAAGTAGAAAATATAAGTTTAATTAAAATGAATCAGTGTGTCAGAATAATAACAATAATCAATTCAGAATAATAATTCATAAAGAAAATAGAAAATAATTTATATGAAATCTTTAACGCTATGAAAACATTGATACAACATTGAAGATATCTTTAGTAGGTAGTTACTTCATCACGCACATCTACCTAATTATACTTCATTCACAATCTGACTTCACACACTTTTGGCAGGGTTTTAAATACACATCACAAACCCACTAAAGTCTGGTCTACCACTTTCTAGCGCTAAGTTTGACACACATCTTCAGCCCACTGAAGATTAAAGCCCACGAGGTGTCTGGCATGTGGCAGAAGTGTCCAGCCCTGAAGAATTAAAAGTTCTTCTCATTAGTGATGACTGCCCAGTTCTATTGCGTAGGAGTTGCTTAGGAGCGGTTGGTTCCCAACGCTGCTGGAGGCATTGGAGTCGTCTGTGCTGTAGGAAATGGTAAATACTCTTCAGATGATAATAATAAGACAGATCATTAATTACCGATGCTGTTGCAGCCATCGCATTTCTGTCCTATTTATTATTCCGGTGGATTTTATTTCGTAAATAGTAGCTCGCATCTCGAAATAGCCTAGCAAGAATTATAGAACAGTAGCAAGCAGAAGCAAGCATGACATTGACCTCTTGACATTTGACAGTTGAGATGTCAGATTTGACAGTTGAAATATAAGATTTACGCACACAAATGTAGATATACATACGTATACGCACACATAAACCATAGAAATCTGCTTCTTCTTTTTTCGTGAAAATAAGATCGGCCAAATAATAACTGTTGATATTAGGGCTGCCCAAGAATTTCAGTGATGTCATTGAACTTCTACCTAAGTTACTGTTATTCAATATTCAATCACATACTTAGAATCTATCTACGTCATTGAAGAATAGTGAATATTTGTAGGTATGTTCACTATTCTTCAATGTATTCAGTGAAGTTTAAAAAACTTGAGAAACCCGAAAATTCCGACATTTCCGCTGAACCACGATTTTTTTGTTTGAATAAGTAACTGAGTTTGCGTCATTTACGACTATGAATAAGTGCAAAATATCAATTACTGTTTCTTGGTAAAATCTCCAAGAAACGGTTGAAACTTCCATCAATATTCATTCAAAAACAAGATATAATAACAAAGTTAGCGCGTAGTAAATTATGTTTGATCATCTGTTTAAACACAATAATAGGTTTTTAATTATTGAACTTTGAATAGCTCTAAATGAACGCGCGCCCAATCTATAAGTCTAATGAACATTAATTGTTAGTCTGTGGTTTTTATGGCTGTCATTTCTTTAAAAAAATAATTCGTTTCAAAATTGGCTGTACTAAATCGACGGATTAGTAGGTGTTTTTGCGCATATTTCAGTTTTTTAAAAGGTTCGACAATGTGAGAGAATGTTGTTATTTGTCTACAAAGTTAAAGTAGTAGTAAGTGATATTTTGGTCTCAACTTCAAACTTTGTTTCGAAAATAAAATAAAAATAATCGTTTTATTTCTAAAAAAAGACACACAATTTACAGATCTATCTATCTATCTATATATAATTATAAGTTTAAAAAAATTGAGAAATGTAAGGGACGTAAGAATAACCTTCCAAATAAAAAAATAATTTTCTAAATCGGTTCATAAATGACGGAGGCATGCAGTTACAAACATTAAAAAAAAATGGCAACACCCATTTTAATAAAATTAAGACCAATCTGGAAGCAGTACCTTTCAGATAAAAAAATATTTTTTTTTAACCGGCTCGGTCCGTTTTAGTTTTTTAGTTTTTAAAGGCTCAGCTGCACTGATTTTAAATTCCTTTGTCTTACGCTACATTTATACACAGTAACTTCGTTCATCTGCTCCCTCCCTTACCACAAAACTGGAACTGGGTTTAATAATTATACAATCATATATGACGTGATAGTTCTTGGGACGACATTATTATTTGCTTTGTGCTGGTTTCATCCAAGCATCTAATGCTAGCGGTTTGAGGCAGTTCCTGTAAATATGACTATCATAGAGCATATTTCCGGAAAATGGTGAATCATTATGATATCTTTGACCAATGCATTGAGAATCATCCTTCATTTCGTTTATATAGAAAGCTAAGCATTTGACTGCCATCACACCCGGTGGAAAGTGAGGATGCAGCCTAAGATAGAGCATGCTTAGCCATAATGCACCTGTTACAATCTGCATGTCTATCTCAACAAATCTACGTTTAAATTGCCGTCAATTTATAAGCCAGTCGAATCAGACGTTGTAGTATCCGTGGCGTGGTCCGGGCTTGCCGGAGCTAATCCAGGCTGTGAGTAATACAGACTGCGGCCAAGTGGGTGTGCCAGTGTACCAGCTATGACACCACCAGTGGCGGACTTTAGGAACATTTACTTCTTCTTCTTATCGTGCCTAAATAACTTATGTACGCATAAAAAAAAATATTCATATAAAACTTACATAAATATGTAGGAGACTACATAAAACAAAATAATAAGTAAATCTATAAAATAATAACAAAAATGAGAACCAATTTCTTATGTTAAATAGATAATAGTTGACTAACACACGTATACCTACGTACTATCCGTATTTAAATATTATGTTTTCTGATGGATAGCGTCTGTCACTCAGATATGGTGAAACTTGGGTGAAACAGGTGGTTCTAGCCATTATGTCAACTAACTCGTCAAAATTATTTTCAGACATATCAGAGTTGTAAGTCAACTCTGCCTGCCTTCTCTGAGCTACAGCTACACTGCACTCTGTATCCCACCATGGTGGAGATGGCAATTTTCCAGAAGCAGTATTTTTCAAAGGAAAAGTGGAATCAGCAGCATCAAGTAAACTTTTAGAAAAACTATCTGCGCAAAGTGAAATACCTTGTGAAATATGTGGCAAAGTGTTAATATTATTCTCAATATGAGTTCTATAATCACTCCATTTGTCTTTAATTATTTTATGTCTCATTCTGGGTGGAGTTCTAGGCATTTCACATGCTTTAAATTTTGAAAACTTTGCTCTCGAACAAAGCTTATCTGAGCTGAGCTATTACTCTTTTGTCTAGTTGCAACACACACACCATTTTTTATTTGCGTTGTAGTTTCAATTTAGTCCTAATTATGCTTTGCTTTTGAATTTTCCTTGTTATTTTTATAAATTTATTTGGGTTTCGCGATACAACTTATGATCGTGGTTTATAATGAATATGTCTATTTTTTTTTAAAATGGTCCAATAATTTTTTAGTTTATTCGTCGCAAATCTTAGTATGAAAACAAAACTTCGAACGAAGTCGGAGTTTTGCTACCGCATTTCGTCTACCAAATTTTGTTTTCGTGTTTGCACGTGTCTCTCTCTTTTAAGGGCGCGCCTCGGACCACGGCGTGTGACATGGTGACTGTGGATTTTTAACATGTGGTTCTGTATTATTCTTTTTTGACGAGACAACGTCTTATAACTCGATGGAGCCGGCTGCACGCACGAAAAAACATGACTCATGCGGCGTTACCTCGTTATGAGGCGTTCCATTTAAGGCTTGAAGTGCAAGCTAAAGCGCGGAACGAGCGACATAGAGGCACGCACAGCTTCCGTGTTCCGCAGCGTTCTACATCTGTCTCTCTCCTACTTGAGTGAGCGATGCGTCCGCGTGGACAGCTGTATGACGTTGTCACGTTCAACTATCGTCAGTAAACCGACTTTACAGACAAGCGATTTTTTGTATTATAATGCCGTGTCCGTTTTCCTTCCGATGCAATGGTGTGTGTTGAATTTACATTCTTGAAGATCTTGAATACTTACCAATATAAATGTATCAATCGAGAAGATGGTCTACTGCACAGGGAGCTTGAAATTATGGTAACAATTTTTTTTAAAAGACCGGTCTTTGACGATCCGGCAAATCTCCGGTCAAAACTAAATATGTAGCAACCCCGGCGCGGTCATATTGGTCAGGCGAGCTGAAGCGGGTCAACTGGATGGTTGATGAAATGCCTCGCTTCTCATTTCCACCGCCACATGTGCTCGTTGCAATATCTGATGGATTTATTGTTCGCGTCTTTATTAGCGTTAGAACGGGTTTGACAGCTTCATATTGGTTGCTACTGAAGTGTTGTAGGAACAGTAATGTCGCTTTTTTGTTCTTTCTTTAGGGGGGGCGTTCTAGTATTATGTAAGCGCTTGTGAAGGGGTTCTTTGCTTTGCTTATTTTTGATGACATGGTGGGTGGGGGGGGGCTCGATATCGTGACTACGTCAGCAGTTATCATTTATCAATGGCAACCTACAAATTGTCTATGCTTGAAAACAAAAACACATTTCGGGGATTCCCACAAATAACGCCTATTTGCTAACTGCGGCTCACGAATAAAAAAAAACCACACATTAAAAGAAAAATGCATATAGGTACAGGGGAGGCTTTTGCTGAACCGGGAAGGGAGGAGGGGGGGGGGGGGGGTGAATCATTGTAAAAAATCTGCTTACGTAATACTTGAATGACACGGGAAGGGTTGCTATTAATGCTTCATTATCTTACTAATTATGCTTAACTCATCTAAGGTCAATGAATGAACATTCTAGTCACAATTCTGTGTCCTTGAACAGAACAGAAGAGAAGAGAAAAGAAGGGAAGGTATTGTTGTTATTACCAGTTATCAAACGAAACGAGTTGTCATACTGACCTATTAATAAAAACGTAATGAACAAGCCCATTATTTGTACGTGATCCACACGTGATAAGCAAACACGAGGCAGTTGTAAATATTATTATGACATTGCGGTCTAACATGAAATTAGGCAACATGACAGCCATAACTATTTCCCTACTTTTGTATTTACATACAAATTAGCTAGGATTAAAATTACTTTATGTAAACAACGCACGAACTTCAGGCTAAATGATAAAACTTTTACGTTAACGATTATATTTATGAAGCTTTCCAGGAGTTGAAGCGACAAATGCTGCGTCGTCAGCAAACAAGCACAAGACTATCAACAAATAGCTCATTCCGAATCATCTGAACCATGACCTAAATCATCTGCAATAGATGATACAGGCCAATGATGATGATGATTATGATGAAGAATAGAATAGAATTCTTTTTAAAACATTATCTGTTTCGTTACCAGTCATTTAACAGAAGAGTTTTATTTTATTCGTAGTTCGCAATATAATTTTATTTTTGAAAATAAGTGACTTTGCGTGACCCAAGGGCTGGGTATCCGGTGCAGTGCATTAGCATTGCTATTCAGCGTGGCAATGCCGCCAGCGCCTTGGGCACGCTACATATTGTGTATAATTGTGAATAGTTTTATTAGCGGCATGATATGTGATTATTAGTATTATTTTTTAATTATCATTATTAATTATTTTTGTACTTTTTCCTTTTTCGCTGTGTTAGTTTTAAGATTATTTCAAATACAATTGATAATTGTTTGTGAATAAATAAATGAAATGAAATGAAGCCGGGGTCGCTCGCTCTGGTGACATTCTAACAACATTTTTTAAATTAATATAGATAGCTAAGCATTTGGCTGCCATCAAACCTGATGAGAACATCATTGAAGGAAAGGTTGAAGAAAAACGGGGAAGAGTAAAGGCCAAGAATAAGTTACGTGAGCCAGATAAAAAAAAAGGTCGCTGTCATGTCGTATAAGGAAGTCAAGGAGGCCGCATTCGAAAGACTTAATTAGAGAGAATTGAAAGTTTTTGGGCAGAAAAACTCATTGGTACGCGACTGATTTATATTTTGAGGTTCAGTAGGCCTACCGTGAGCTCTGTCTGGCTCTGTCTCTGGTTCTGGTTTTGAGGCTGTGTGAGTGCTCACCAGTGCACTAGTGTGTGTGATGTTTTGACGTAGGATTTATTTATTCAACCGAAAAGTCGTTGAAGAAAAGTTGTTCCCTGGGGGGTGGAAATTCACCCCCCTTCAGGATAGTACACATATTTTGATACACGTTGTATCGGTTGACCTGAAGTCATTTATTAAACAAATAAATATAGCTTATGTTTCTCAGGGTGAATGTAGCTTTCCAATGGTAAAAGATTTTTTGAAATCGGCACAGTGCGCCGTAGTTCGTGAGTTCGATCCCCACCGAAAACAAATATTTGTGTACATCTCGAATTTGTCTTCTCAATTTTTCATTTTCTTTCAATTCAAATTTGAGTTAAATAAATAAATAATAACTTCCAAAGTATAGAGTATATTTGCAATCGTTTTCTTTGTAATTAAATTATTTAGTCCGTCCACTTGGAGACTTAGGCCCGTATTCCGAAACAGCGCTTGAGTCTGAGTCGAGCCTCAAGCATAGATTTTATGACAGTTTGTGTGAGTGCTCACCAGTGCATTATTCAGTGTGTGTGACGTTTTGAAGTAGGATTTATTTAGTCAACACTCACACAGGCTCAAAACCAGATCCAGAGACAGAGCCAGATAGAGCTTGTGGTAGGCCTACAGTTTTAAAACCGTAAACATTTTCGTCACAAATGTTTGTTATCGGTTGGGGATCGAACCCACGACCGCACAGAAGGCAGAGCTACTACTAACTGAGCTAAGGCCTGTTGTTTGATTAATGAACTGCTTATTCTATAGGGCCAGAATTAGTGCATAGATCGTATCGTAACTTCTAACCTTTTCAGATGACTTCATAATATTTTTCATAACAAAACAAAAAGTTATCTTAGCCCAGTGAATTCTGATTACATAAATGAGTAACTTATTTCAACCGATTTGGACGAAACTTGTTAGTAAGTATGGGCTACATGAGTAGAGACTTTTATTTTGATCGTCGGGGATTTTAACTGGAGGGCACTTCCTCTAAAAACAGGGCTACTGATGGATACTTATCTCCACCATATGGGGTTTGATTGTGAAGGTTCTGTTTTTATTTGAAAGCTAATAATTTAAAGTACATAGGTCTAACAAAAAATTGGATCTTTGGGAATTGATATCTTCAGGATGATGAGCAGAATAGCTCTTCAAAATGCAGTAAATTGTTATCTTATATTGTGTGCTCGCGAGGTCTATAATAGCTCAGTTCCTAGTTTTAATAACCTAGCAAGAAAAACCCATGGGTACCCCTATGTTAAGAGGGTTCAAGATGGGTTCGTGACTGGCCATCTAAATAGTGGTCTCATGGATGAGGTTGCTACCTTGTCGTTAGATGTCGGTCAGGTGAATTATATTTGCATTCGTGGGAATTTTCGCCTTAGGCATTGTGGTAGTAGGTACCTCCCCCGGACGAGGCCTTCGCAAAGAGCTCTACTATAGGTAGGTACTACGTTTTCTTAGAGTTCTGATGTATAAAAAATGAAAACAAAGGCTCAATTAAGTAACCTAGAAGGATTTTATGAGACAAAATGGTTACTCTAGAGGCATTATCCAGGGAGAAAATAGGGGACTACGTTTGTATGAAGAGTCGCCTGTGTGATTCCCTCTTAACTTAGGCTGAGCGCAGACTTGAGTCACAATAGTCTTTAGACAGACTTTCAAGTCTGCCGCGAATCTGTTTCGTCTACGACACGTCGCACACCTAAAACAGAACTATTTTGTCTACTGCGGTACTTTTGGTGGGAGATTGTTTTGTCTTTGATGGATCAGAGCCCGAAGTCCCAGTGCATTTACAACATTTCGTTACCAAATGTTGTTTTCGTTTTGCCTATTTGTCTCTGTCTATTGTATGGAGAAAAGATGAGACAACAACTCTAACTACGTAACGTATTTTTGCCGTCACATATTTTCTCCATACAATAGAGAGAGACAAATAGGCGAAACGAAAACAACATTTGGTAACGAAATGTGGTAGCAAAACTCCGACTTCGGGTACAGATAAATATTTTGGCGATACTTGATTACTGTCTTCATGCCTATTTTTACTTCTAGGTACCAAAGACTTTGGTATGATGCCCTGTTCCACATGATCCCGACTGGTCTATGTTTAGTGGCGGGGGAGACAAGTGGTGGTATAGGGTATAGAGGAGTGAGTGGCTCACTAGGCTTGCTCGTGGTTCCCGGGGCAGGTCATGTAGGGCACGGCGGCGGCGAGCGGCTGCAGCTGGCGCAGGAACTGGTCCCCCACGCGCGCCTCGTCTGAGTCCATGTCGTACGCGAAGTCCCCCACGTGCAGGATCACGTCGAAGTGATCGCGCTCCGCCTCGTCTTGCAGATATGCCATGGACTACAACACATGCACGTCTTGAAGATATGCCATGGACTAGAACACATGCACGTCTTGAAGATATGCCATGGACTAGAACACATGCACGTCTTGAAGATATGCCATGGACTAGACATGCACATGTGTTTGTTAAAGTTCTAAGAACAATACACCTCGGGAACACAGACATTTTATCCAAAATAAAAACAAAACTTGCACCAAATTCTAGTTCAATATTTCTATCGAGGTGGGTTAAGAACTCTCAAAAGTGTTATTGAGATAATACAGTTGAAACAGTGAGTTGATCTATTTAAGTGGGTTATAAAAACTGTAGGCGAAAGAGATGACGTCAATCTGAGACATAAACTTCTAGCTGGCGGTCACGAGTTTTTGGAGTCAGAGACGTCAATCGATTGTGTCTTAAAACTCCGCCGTAGCAGCAGTTTTCGTTGGAGTTATTGGTAGTTAAAATAAGTTCGTTTGCTATAAAAAAGTTACATCGAAAACATGTTTGCCAAATTACTGCAAGAAACCGAATAGCAATACGTTTTCACACAAATAGTCAGTTAGTCACCTCAGAACAAAAAAATGCGTTCTGTGATATTATTTTATTGATTTTATAGGGTTTACTACACTTAAAGAAATCACAAAGATTTTTATAATGTCCCAAAAGTTAAGAGAGTATCTTTGTCGTTCTGTGATAGTCACCCAACACAAAGCACTCACCTCTACAAAGATTGTAGCAAGGCATCTTGGGCGGGTACGGTGGCGGGCTACACTCAGGCTCCATCAAAGCACACGCGAAGTGCTGGAACCTATCACTGCAGTTAGTAGCAGCTAGGTACTCTATCTGGGGTAACAGAGATGTTACTTCCACGCCAGAGATCGTAGCTGGGGACCCGGCTAGGTCGTAAGGCGTGGCGTGGCGTGGCGTGGCGTGGCGTGGCGTGGCGTGGCGTGGCGTGGCGCGGCCGTGTCATTGTGCTTTGACAACTTTGATAAACTCTTCAACGGTTTCATTATTACCTAGTTAGCGGTTTCTGTATGGATCGATGACAATATTAACAGTTTCATTACTATGGAAAGACAGCCATGCGTTACCACTTTTCAGATTAAAAATGTGTGTCTGAATAAATTGAGGCCTATTGGAGTCTGCTACTGCTAACAACTTCACTCATTTAAACCATTTTTCTCCGAAACCATAAAAGCTACACTGATGAAACTTGGTGAGTAGATGTATTCTGTAAACCGCATTAAGATTTTTACACAAAAATAGAAAAAAAACTATAAATTTTGGGGGTCCCCATACTTCAAACTGCAACTCAAAAAATTTTTTTTCGTCGAACCCATACGTGTGGGGTATCTATGAATAGGTCTTCAAAAATGATGTTGAGGTTTCTAATATCGTTTTTTTCTAAACTGAATAGTTTGCGCGAGAGACACTTCCAAAGTTGAAAAAAGTTGGTCCCCCCCCCTCTAACTTCTAAAATAAGAGAATGATAAAACTAAAAAAAAAATATGTTCAAAGAAAATATCACCTATTGATTATCTGATTACAAAGTGTCATAAAAACATTCTAAGGCCCGTATGGGGCCGTATAACAATGCTTGAGACTGAGTCGAGCCTCAAGCTCGGCGCACATCTATAAGCGCTTAGATGTGCACAAGATTGTGTTCGAAATTTGAAACTGGGTTTGAAACGCTGTCAAAAATCGAGTTTCACTGATCATCACCGCGCCTTGCGTACATCTCTAAAGTGGGCGATCCATTGGTGTTCTATATACCTTAGCTCGCAGGCTCGCAGGTTTTAGCTCGTCAATGGATCGCCCACTTAGAGATTGACCACACCTTGTTACGCCTCCTGAAGTACTTGATAATCTCGCAACTGACGTTCCTTTAGTGATCAAGACTTGAGTTTATGTAAAGAGTCTTTACAAAAGTTCTTATAAAAAATGCCGCCGGTTACTAGATCCCAAACTATTTCGAGTTATAAACATCAAATAGCAGTTCTTACATCGGAGCTGAAAAGATCACATAAGCTAACTGGAACATTGTTTGATGACGCTATAAATCGTGCTAACCGTTATTACGAGGTGGTTGAAGATCGGACAGTTTTAAAAGATAAGCTGGATAAGAATATCAAAAAATTGAAGGAAGTAAGGAGGGAGCGCGATTTTTATCATAGATTTAAGATGAAACACTTCTTCTTTGTTTTATCGTGTTGTTCTTATGAACCAGTGAAGAATTTGAGTGCCCACGTCCTTCAAAAACTTATATTTTAACGAAGTGCTTTACCTACGATTATTTCATAGCAATTTTCTTCTTTTCAGTTACTATCCCTAGTGGCTCGTAGTCGAGCAATTACACGCAATAAATATACCCAAACTGAAACGTACATATCAAAGTCCAGTCCACATTGTCTACGCCCTATGAAGAGAACACGCGTCGAATCAATTTCATCGAATATAAATCCATCCAAAAAACGATACCAACACATTATAGATCTGATGAATCCGGAATCAGGTTCCTCCATGAAAACAGTACACCTGGAGAAGCGTAGAGCCTCTGAAAAGAGATCCAAAAACCCAGCCTGTCCTCCAAGAAATCCATCGAAAAAAGCGAAAAATACGAAATTTCTTAATTTGGTCGAAGAAGGTTGTCAAAATAATGAGCACATTGCAGACTTTTTTGAGCTAACGTCTGTTTCTTGGGACATGCAAGTTTTCTTTATTCCGAGTGTGTTTGTGCAGGAGTGGACGTCACGCCGCAGCCCGCGCAGAGATGGGTGCCCGCTTAGTTCAACTAGCCGTGTCCTGCGAGGAGCCGGCGCCCGGCCTCGCCGCCTTGCTGCATGCGCTGCGACTGCCGCCCGACTGCACGGCGCACGCATTTATAAGTTTGTGTTTGCTTTTTGGTTGTGTATAATGCACAACCAAATTAACCGATTTTAATTAAATTTCTTCATTCAATTCCAATTCAAACCAATCTGAAAGTACATATTAAAATTAGGATATTTTTTTCAAATCTGTTTACACATTTTTCTTTGAAGTCGGCTACCACTATTTTAATTAGTAAAATCCTCATCATTATTAGCCTGAAGTGCTAGGACATAGGCCTTCCCAATACATTTCTAGAAAGAACGATTCTGAACCCTCTCATCTCATCCACAGAATTCTCGCGACATTTCATTCCATCCATTTCATTAGTCAAAATATGGATAGTATTTTTTTTTGTGGTTTGTCCGAGTAGATATCAATATCCAGCATTCTCCTACAAATTATTTTTGTAATAATGACATAACAAAATGTAAATGAATATTATAAAATTTAAATTGTAATAAAACTCAACTAACTTACATATGGTTTCAGATATGAGTAAGCAAGCATGGTCACTATCGAGAACAAAAGGAAATGAATGAATATTTTTAATCAAGCATTGATTACACTCATTCAAAGTACAAGCACACATGTACATAGTTGTGCGCGTTATCGTGAGCCAGCAGGAACTACTGCAGAAGTTTATTGAAAATTATTGATTGCACAACAATGGCAAATTGCTAAACATTCAAGAAACAATGAAAACTTGTTACACTTAGTAACACTCAACCATGTTATGTAAGGTTTGTCCAGTTCATCTTAAATTTATCTGATTTGAATTTTATTAATAATAATGTTTGGTATTTACTGGATGGGTACAGCAGCTGGTATTAGAAAGTTTCAAAAGGAGCACAAGATTTTGACATCCATTTCATTAGTACATAACTATATATCTAGTCAATAAGGCTCATTTATAAAATTAAGAAATAATCAAGTAATATCTAAGAAAGATAGGTAAACAAAACAAAACGAAGTCTTACCTATTCCTTCTGTTTAGCTTCATTATGATTATAAACCTACGCAAACAATCTTTGCGCAAGCAAAGCTAAGTTGCATTTTTATTCATTATCTAGGTGTAGGTATGTATAGAATTAATAGGTAGTACCTAAGGTGTTAAGTTTATGAAGAATCTACCCTTTAATAATCTATTAATCATTGGCCGAAAAGAAATATGAACAGTGTCACTGAGTTGTAAAACACAAAATCTACACTAATATGTAGGTACCTATAGCTAGATCATATCGATCAGTAGAAAAATATCACTTCGATCAATAAGGTTGACAATCATTGCCTTCGATCCGCTTTAAACCTACTCAAGAATTAGCCAAATTAAATGTAGGTAGATCCTCTATTTCCTTTTCTAGAAATTATGTAAAATTGCTCACCGTTTGTCTCGTCGCCACTGTAGTGTACACTATAAGAATGTAAGTACCTATGTAAATGATATAGTTATATAATAATATATAATATCGGCTCGCTAGCACACGCACTCGTCTTTACTCGGACCGCTACTTGATTGGTTACTTTTTGATTGAAATACAAATTTCTCCCTCTAGTTACACACATCTTGGAGCACTATTGGGAAGCAGAAGTTGGTCAAATGGTTTGAAATCTTGCTTGCCGAGCCGGCTGACTCCGGTCCACAGATCAGCGTCACCTGCTCTGCTCTCTGCAGACACTTGAAGCAGATTGGAGATCAAGATTCAATTACACAATATAAGGTATGTTACCAGAAGCTACTTCCTTAATAAAATATGCAGGTTTTGGAGAATGAAAGTGTACCTACTATCATAATATTAATAATACACTTTCATTCTTCTGATACTAATAAGTGATATTCTGATTTGATCGAAAATGTTTCAGATGGTTTTGGAAAAAATGGCCATCATTTGTTTTTATACCAATTAAGCCGACTTGTTTATTGACTGACTTTTATAACTATTCTAGATAATGTAATATTATCCTCACTGGACACTGGCAAAAAATATCTTTCTTTCCCATCTCTTTCGGCTCAAATAGCAGATTTTTTTTATTCTCAAATTAATTTTCTTATTGTCATGTAGAAAGTAAGACTAGGCGGTATGGTCTTGGTACTATAGCCTGCTTCGAAAGGAGCGAAAGGAAAAAAAAACTATTGTAGGATAAGCAGAAGCAGGCAAATTATGGGTCAAGGAATGTGTTAAACCTTTTCAACAAAACTTCCGGGTGCAATAACACAAACAAAACACCTATCACATGTAAAACAGGCAAATTTTTCGTCCATGGATCTCTCCACCAATTTATTATTCTCAAAAAACGTAGCATTATATAATCCGCTTACCGCTTGTGTTTGAGGCCGCGCACGGGGTACTCCCGAAGGAACCACAGCCAGCGATAAAAGCCTCATGCATAATGTACGCGCGTCCGAAATCGAAAAATTAAAAACATCCGCCATCTGTTGGCCGCACAATTACTCCGTTTTGACGCGCTGTTTCCATGATGTCGGCTCATGATCTTTGCTAATTATTCGGATCAGGTTACGCTAGGGAAGAGAGGGCTCGGGAAGGAAAGCGAACAAAACCGTAAGCAAACTGCTTATAAACTTGCCAACGCTACGCCAGGATTATTAATAACACCCATAGGGTCTTATTTATAATCCTGGCGTAGCGTTGGACTAGTTGATCCGTGTTTTGTCTCTTGCATTGACACAATTGTCAACTCGAACAAATGTGTGTTTATTATGTAATAGTACCTAATGTTAGTGTAGTTTGTCTTGTAATGTGTATATTGAGTAAGTAATAGTATTATTGTTAGTGTAGTAGCAGAGTGAAATATTGATTTTTTAAAAATTTGTGATAGTGTTATCGTTTTGGCTAGCTGTTAAGATAACATCTGTAGTAAGTAATAATAAATAAATAAATAAATAAATTCAGAATACGGGCCTTAGTCTCCTTGGGCTGCCAACAAATGAACTAACTTTCCCTGGGAAAACGTAATAATTTAAGACAATTGGACTAATAGCTGTTTTATAAGCAGTGACCCTTATGTCAGGTCTGAATTAATGAAGTTTCGAAAGCAGGTAACTACGTGAGTAATAAATTAAAACAAAGGATGTGCATATTTATTTAATCACATAACTAAACTTAGTTAAAACCAGTTTAAAACGAAATTTTATAACTTGACAAACGCATCATAACCTAGAAAGTCAGAGCGGGACAAAACACCTCATTTACTAAAGCACTTTTATTTCCCGGAGGTTGTCGGCCAATCAACGTACACAACCGCGCCCGCTCCGCATTGGCCTGTTTGAATAGAGAATATTTTTTAAAAAATAAAACAAAAGACGAGGGTAGGTAATAGTCAAGTTTTGTTTTTGAGTGCCATTCCCCATTTGAGTGGTGGAGGTTGTACGAGGCGGACGTCTCGAAAGCTAATTACGTAATATGTATTGTTTCATTGAGCGCTCTCGTGAGCTTTTTAAGCTTATAGGTAAATGTATAATAAATGTATTTTCTTTCAGACGGTTATCCACCTCCTAGCGCTGACGGGTTCGATGATATCTTTCTTCATCCTGACGCTGATCTACCAATCCATCTGCGTATCTTGTCTCGGCTTGCCGTCTACGTACCACGTGATGCATAACGCGATCTTTAGCCATGTCTACTGGTTCACTTTAGTGCTCACTACGGTACTCGCACTCGCGCCTAGGTAAGTCACTTCTTTTAAGGGGTTCCGTTGCCAATAATGGCAAAAACGGAACTAGGAATAGATTCTTCATGTCTGTCTGTCTCACTGTAGACATAATTCTAAATCCAGGAGCCAAAACTAAACAGATTTCGAGTCGAAAATACCTGATGTTTATGACAAAATCAGAAATACGTTGGCACTTGACTTGGCACTGGAGAAGTATGCTTGCAAATTAAATTGATATAAAACTGAGTGATAATTGCGGATATATTATTTAAATTTACAAATCATCCTTAGTATACCACGACATCTAAGGGATATCTACCGTGCACGGTGTTATCTGTCGTGAGCTCTAAGGTCGTGGGTTCAAATCCAGTCTTGCACCAATTAGTTTTTCTGTCCAAAAATGAATGAAAAACTATGCCAGTACCCTCAAACGGAGAAAGAAAACATCGTGAAGAAACCGGCATGTCGAACTTTAAAAAGTTCGAAAATATGTGCCATAATAAAGCCAATATGTGCTTTCACCACGCTTGGTTCGGGTTTCCCGAAAGATGAAACGTAGGATTAGGTGTAAGGATCGTGTGGGCGCCTATGTACTGGACCGACGACATTAATAAGACCGCGGGAAGTCTGGAAAGAGGGCTCAGAATCGTTTTTTCTGGTGATGATGTTGAACTTCTATTTGAAACTCATTGGATGACCATTCTAGAAGGGATGGTCGGTTAACCTGATGAACTACCTGGTATTTCAGTAGTAAAACACATGTTTTATCCAGACAGATTTATTAAACTCCAATCAGATGGGTCCCGGGAAAGCGCCCTCACCGACACCCTATCGGCAAAGATTGGCTGACTTCGTCAATTATACAACGTTTCGTCAGTTTACACATGTAAGTGGTTATTTTAAAAATTACAGCCACGTTATAACGAAGATAAGGTACCAAGATACCATGGTACCCATCCATTATTACCTGATAGTAATCCAAACCTGGCGCGGAATTAAGCAATGTGACTAAAAATATACAAAATAAATGATGTCAAAATCGTAAATATGTTATTGCTAAGTAATAAAAATAAATTGAGAAAATTAAATATATAGTATTATTTTTACAAGCAAGTGATGCAACGTGAAAATAATAAAAGTAAGGTTATGAAAAAACCAGAGGGTGTTGCCACCCATAGACAAAAATAAACATTTAGAAAACTTTCAATTTTGAGTACCATACATACATTCTTTATCACTTCCCCTTACTCAAATATTGACACAATATGCCTGCACTATTTATAATAAGAACCTAGATAAACCTAATAACTACCTACTCTCTAACTAATGGCTTTTCCGGACTTGTGGTGAATGGATTTTTAAGTGCGCCTCAAAGTGCCTCTTCTTCGTGCACATGACACATGTTTTCGAACTCTTTTAATTTCTACGAGATGCCGGTTTCCTCATCATGTTCTCCTTTACCGTTTGAGAGTACCTACTGTCATAACAGTGTGTACAATATTCATGATGTACATTATCAGTTACCAAAGTTACCAAATATTTATAGTATATCGCCTCCCGATGCGTTTAGAAAGCCGTAAAATTCATGCCAATTTTTCTAGGCATCATCATGCGTAACCCGAGTTATATTATGGCCTGCTTATTAATGTAACGCAACTTCCTAATTCTTGAACTTGAACTTTCTGTCCAGCTCATCGCGCCAGCTGCCCTCCTAGGCATCAAGTCCAGCATTGGCACATCGTTCAACCTGTTTCCACAACTAGCACAGAAGATCCTAGATGCTGTCGACAAGAACGATGTGCACCCTAAAAAAGTTCACTATTAGTCATTTTGGTTCTCCCACTTTTCCGATGAATGATTTTGAACTTTTTCCATATAAGTAGGTACCCTTCTTCTTCCGGTTTGTGGTCGTCAAAATCTGAGTAATGTTCGACATCTGTCTCTCTCCTACTTGAGTGAGCGATGCGTCCGTGTGGACAGCTGTATGACGTTGTCACGTTCAACTATCGTCAGTAAACCGACTTTACAGACAACCAACCGATTTTTTTTATACAGGGTGGTTTTTTGAGAAGGGCGGTGATGGCCAAGTCCGAGACTTCATTGCCAAACGGCTAAACCGATTTTAATGAAATTTGTTTGGGACAATCTGGACGTAAGAATAACCTTCCAAATAAAAAAATATTTTTCTAAATCGGTTCATAAATGACGGAGGCATGCAGTAACAAACATTAAAAAAAAAGTGACAGGCGAGACAAAGTTATAAACAAGTTTTTTTACGTGTTTTTCTTCTTGTCGTGTCGCTAGTTTTTTTGAACCAGTGTGGTGAAAGGATATAAAGTGCGCCTCAAAATGGCTGCTGTTGTGCACTTGACCCATGCTTTTGAGATTCTTTAAAACGTCAAGTGGTAAAACACAAACCAATCAGTAGAAGCAAATGTTTAACGGGGTTTTAATCCCAAAAATATTACAAAAGTTTCTCGTTTCGTAAGAAAAAAATAACCATTTAGAGATCCGTATTTATAATCCATGAAACAAACCTCATCTTTTGTTGAAGATTGTATTGTAAGTCTAAGGGATTACAGCCCGTCTCATACCAAAACTATTAACAATATCTTCATAACTGATTTTAATATCTCATTTTGGCAGCCAAAAAAAGACCAATGCGAATATTGTACTGCCTTTGCTAACGCTATCGCTGAAGGTAAATTATCTCTACAAGAGCAGTACGACCTACACCTGAAAGAAAAATGTCTAGCTAGAGCGGAAAAGAAAAAGATTAAGAAAATACAAGTGATAGTTTTGTGGTTGCAGTCTATGACCTTCAAGCTGTGATGCCTAGTCCACAAGGCGAGGTGTCCAGTTTCTATTATATCTCGAAAGTAAACTTACTTAATTTTACTATAACTGAGCTCGGCACAAAAAAACAAAATCAAACTCAAAATAGTCTTTATTCAGTTGAATTTCAAGAATCACTTGGAAACGTCTTAAAGCTAGGTGAGTCTAGGTGCCAGTTCCACGCGACCAAGCCTAGAAGAACAGGCAACAAACTACGGATCGGTTCCTACCGTTTTTTTATATGATCCTTTTACAAATCAAAAATAGTCTAAAATAATAGCAGTGAAGTTCCAGTGTGGTGCCACTTCACTTAGTCAGACGTATGCAATGCAATAATACAAAAGCAAAAGTTTCAAAGACAGCACACGCTACGCTTCAAAGTTATAATTAAGTATCTACACAGCATATAAAAATAAGATACGAAAATAGTAGGTACAGACATTGCAAATTGACATGTCAGCTTCCTATGGGTAGAGTGACCGGGACATCGGGCCACGCAGTTTTATCATTCATATATATCAAATAGTTTTAGTAAGACTGTTTTAATTGGAGCTTCAGCGAGGGATTTCATTAATTAGTAGGTAGTATAATATTAAAATAAGATTCTATAGTACTAACCCTTTGACATGTAAGTTAATTTAATTTCTACTAACAATTATATGGATCGCGATGCCTGACATTAAATAAATAATAATAATATACGGGGAATTATTCTTACCTCCCCGAACCTACCTTCAACACAATTTACCAAAAGAACATAGGTCGTCCCATCTCATGCAAGCCTTCGATATTGTCTTTGCATTACCATATTATTGGAGTTGTCGATTCACGTTCAGCCGCCAGTGATCGAGAAGGAAGGAACGTTAACGGACGACACTCACCCACTGCTGCGTGGTAGTGGGTCAGTGCGTCAGATAGCTGCCCTCGCGCCAGGAAGTCCCGACCCAGATCCAAATGCTTGTTCACCTCCGCCGGTGTCGCACACTCTGAAACTGCACCAAGACGCATCAAAACATCGCCCCTTCATACAGAAATAACACAAATAGATAGGTTAAAACTGTACCCACATTCTAACACTATTTCTAGTACTATTATAACAAGGCATGATGTTACTTTGTTCCAACTGATATTAACTAGGTAGTCCATTATAAAAATCTGTTTTAATGAGGCGGTCCTCAGCACAATTTCGAATCATTTACTATTTTATTTCAATACAAAATACTCATTTGACGATTCGCAACCCATTTCTCAGTGTGCGAGTGCTGTCTAAATAAATCCTACGTCGAAACGACACACACACAGTATAATACACTGGTGAGCACTCACACAGACTAATAAATAATAAATAAATATTGTGGACGATTCACACAACACTATTTAGCCCTAAATTAAGCAGAGCTTGTACTACGGGAACCAGATAGCTGATATAATACTTATATATATTTTTTTTAATACATAGAATACAATATAACACCCAGACGGAGAACAAACATCTGCGTTCACCACACAAATTTTTGTTCTCGGTGGGGATCGAACCCACGACCTACGGGAGACCAATGCCAAGACTTAAGAACAATTGTGTGGTGATCATTTTGGGACTGTGTTTACTTGCTTCAGAATAGTTCTGCTTTGATAAGGTAATCAAAAAAGTCGCAGCGTGCAAAAAAGGCTGAAAGCCGAAGTTGTAGAACGGTTTTTATCGTTTGAAATTCCTAGAAAAATTTGTATTCTGAACATTCGAAGACAATAAAAACAAAAGGCCGCAGGGTTTCCTCTCTTTCCTTTGAAATGAAAAGAATAAGTAAATATAATTTACAACGGGACTTTTCAAATGTGCGCGGTTGCCGTCTGTCGTGAATAAGTACTCCCTCAAAGTTCATTCATTTTACGCCTGAGTTCAGAACTTTATCAAAAACCTGTAACGGTTTCCAGACTCAATTGAAAGCTCTGTTATTGACACAGTTCTCCCAATATAATTTGGTTCCAAGATCGTCTTCCATGCAGGTGGAGGCGGCCGCAGTGCGCAGGCCTTAAGTGACTAAAAAATATGGCACAAGCAGATGGCCCATCTGATGTTGTTTAGATCTTTCTACGTATATAACAATGGTATTACCTCTAGGAGCACCTTCCTCGAGAACGTATCTTTTGAAACCCAAAAGTGCTCGGTTTCATGAATGCCTTACAATATCCTAGTAGTAAACCTTGGCAGTTTTCCGTAAGACTGCTAGTTTGGACAAGCAGTTCAAGATCAGTATCCGACAGTGTTACATTGTATTGCTAGGAACAAATCACCAACTGGGAATTGAACAAAAAGATCACATACCACATACGTCTCTGATTATTTTCCGTTGAATCTTTCTGTTTTGCTTATCGGCGTACATCGCAATAAGATGATTATAGTAAGGTATCGCCATCCTTTGAAAAGTTAGCAAAACAAAATCTAAAAAACAAGCGGAAGACTTATCTCGTTTTCAAAAACTGTCGACGAGAAACTTTCCCGCGCAGAAACGTCAAAAGACGAGGAAATATGGCGGTCATCTTACCATTTGACGACAAAATTCAAAAATCAAAATTCGAATTCCGAGTAAGTCTTCATTTGACAGATGATGACGACATATTTAGGCACAACGCTTCGTATGGCCCTTAATGCGTAAGAACTGCCGTGAATGGTCTAAGGCATGTTTGACGTGCCAGCGCACAAAGGTAAACAGGCATGTCACGTCTCCTTTGGGTACGCATGACTTACCATCAGCGCGTTTCAAACATGTCCATATAGACCTGATCGGACCATTACTACCAGCTGGTGACTATCGGTATTGCCTTACAGCCGTCGATCGCTGCACGCGATGGCCGGAAGTTGTACCTCTAACCGATATCACCGCCGAAACAGTGGCCAAAGCGTTCGTTGCATGTTGGATATCCTACAAGTGAGCAGCTTTGAGCGGATGAAAATCTTTCATCGTTTTTCTGCCCTTATCCCACACTAAGTGAGGTCGGCACTCGGCACAACAGGTTTTCTTCCACTTCCATCATTCGTCATCTCTGTGACTCCTTTCTTGCTCATGTCATCCTGTGTTGAGAGCACTGGTGGTCTAGTGGTAGTGGCCCCGCCTTCCGATCCAAAGGTCGTGGGTTCAAATCCACTCGTGTACCAATGAGTTTTTCTGTCGAAAAGTTTATGTTCACTATGCCTGTACTCCCAAAACGGTGAAGGAAAAATTTGTGCAGACCAACCAGTGATAAAATAAGGTACAATAAAAGAAATTATTATAAGAGTCGGTTTGTTTTTGAGATTAACTACCTTCCTCCACAATAGTATACGAGTTCGGAACTTGCACGGGACTTTGGAAACTTAAAATCCGTTTGTCCATCATTTTTCGAAATGTGACACCAGTCTCATTGTCCAAGATCTATCAATTAAAACGCGAACTCCGTTCGCTTTCAGGTGAATGTCAATTAATGCCTTCGCCAGCGATGTTGTGCATATCTGAGTGAACTGTTCGATAACCACGTTCACAATAATTGGAATATTGTTTTGTTTTGTCTCAATGATCACTTGTAATACACGTGCTTCAAATTGTTGCATAAAAAGGTGTAGCCCAATGTAGCACTTGCTCCTATATAGCTCACGTTAATCAATAGATTTCATTGCATGTCCTGCCATTGGCCTAGCTAAATCTCAAGTTGGGTCTATGCTAGAGGAGACGAGCACAAGCCGAGAAGCTCTACTCGCGGTGTCAAGTGTGGACATACGAGCCTACAACAATCACTGTCCACTAAATCCTTCGAGTTCGTAAAAAAACCGACAATAGGCGGAGCACAGTCGAGCACGAACCAAACGTTTGAAGAGCACTATTTATCCTTAATCTATCCTTTAGCTTAGGGAACCGATAAGTCTGTTGCCATCTCTAATAGTTGACATGAAAGTGACAGAGCCTGAATGAGGGAGTACTGATACTATAGTACTCCGCAAGACGAATCTATTATATAAACACTATATAATAATAATAATAATAAATAAATATAATAGACAGTCCACACAACACTTTCTAGCCCCAAATTAAGCAGAGCTTGTGCTATGGAAACTAGATAGCTGATATATTACACATTCACATATAATTATTTTTTTGTAATACATAATTAGAAATGACAGTGACAAGAGACTTTGAGCGAACCGCTAAAATGTGTCAGGCATAATGAATGAGGGGGTAGTTCTTGCTTACGGCTTCATTTACTTAGTACCCGAACAAAAAATGGATTATATTTTAAACCTAACCCCGACCCGAACATTGCTGCTAAATTGAGACCAATATCGTTAATATCCTGTATCTGTAAGACATTTCATGTAATGCTTTGTAAGCGCATTGAATGGTTTGTGGAAAAAAATAAAATCTTAATTTTAGTAAAGTGATGGTTGGCATGCAAAAGCACGGGATGTTTTTTGTCAAATGTAAAATCAGATGCGGCCAATCGACCGCCAACTCGAATGACGCGATCCTCACTATAGAACGGAGACAATGATAAGATGTGAGATTTGGGACTCAGGATGGTTGGTAGTTGCAGTAAAAGCTTGCATGGAACCGACAATTCAACTGGGATCTTCGGGACGATAGCCTTATCGCGTCGCATTGTTGTGAACGGAACGATCTACTGCAGGAAACTGCTATCGGCGAAATTAGAGTGTTTCCGTTCAATCACATACACTTTTGGGTAAGCATAAGTGGGAATACAGAAAGAGTCGGACTGGCCATATAGTCGAAATGGCATTTGCCACCCGCGCCCCCCACAGGCCTACTACACCACAGTTATAGATAGTGCAATTCACGAAGACGCGCCCCTCGCGGGGTGCGGGGAGTTTGATCCGAGCGGCAGTCGCAAACCGTAGTCTATTCTTTGTAGTGTGCGTGTGCACTCATAGGTAATTAGTGTGTACCGATAACACTCAAACATTGACGGAAGCTTGCACACATATACTATAAACGGTTAGGAGGAATAGTGGGGCGCGCCTTCGTGGATTGCACTATCTATACTCAACAAACTCAATCATAATACTAATACAATAGGTGTAATGTTTATTCTACCGCACGAGGCCGGATAAACATGGAAATGCAATGTATTAATATGCATTTATCGGCACCACAGATTAAACAACAGTTATTACACGCTGTTTACAAAACTAATGTTTTAATACGGTTCATAGCACAGTATTTCTTTCTTTATTTATTTCCGTATGCGATGTTTACTGAAATTTCGTGAAAGGCTGAAAAAAATTGTAGCCAAGGTTGTAGGTAACGTTTATAGGTTCTTAATAAGCCATTTCACTCAAAGATTATTTTGTTAATAATGATAATAATACATACAATTTTCGGATGTGCGCAAGGCTTGAGTCTCATATTATGTGGTCTCGTGTGAGACTCATAAGTGGTCAAGTATGAGTCTTATGAGTGATCACGGTGTGAGTCTTATATGTGGTCCCGTGTGAGACTCATATGTGGTCAAGTATGAGTCTTATGTGTGATCACGGTGTGAGTCTCATATGCAGTCCCGTGTGAGACTCATATGTGGTCTCGTGTGAGACTCATATGTGGTCAAGTATGAGTCTTATGAGTGATCACGGTGTGAGTCTTATATGTGAAAATCATGACGTCATCTGTTGTGTTGGCTCACATCTCTGTATTCTGTGGTTCTATCATTGCTAGTGAAACTAGTCTTTGTCAGTACTTTGTTCTAAATAGGGTTCACGCATTTCGATGTATCATAATAATACAACAATAATGAAAAAGTAATAGTCTCAATTATCTGAGAAACACAAAAATTTGAGATACAAAAACACATTAACATAATACAAGAAGTGGAGTGATAGAAGAAGAATACAGATACACTGACTTTTTTTTGAAGTGAAAACTTCTTTAGCGGCGTTGAGCACTTTCTGAATGGGTATAAAAACTTAAACTCGCGTCAGGATCACGTGACCCTGATCGAAAAAGCGTAGGACGGATTTTTTGCAGAAATGTACCCTAAGACTACAACGTAGAGTTCATAATAAAAATCGAAAAAAAGCGTAAGACGCTACAGATACGCTAGTAGTTACTATGACACGGTAACGTCACAGAATAGATAATAGTTAGTAGCAAGCATACCAAGGCGTTTTTCGTGACTGTAGTAGGTATAGGTACATACCTATTATAGATTTTATGAACTAGCGGCCGCCCGCGGCAGGTAGTAGTGGTCATTGGTACATGATTTTATAGATCTACTGTATTTATTTTTCGAGTGGAGCATTGCGGCGAGCGAAGCGAGCCGCCATGCGACCATGGGAACAGCGCGGCGAGCGAAGCGAGCCGTGCTGTGACTCCCCCCAAGCCCCCCAGAACCCCCTCCTCCTGAACCCGGGGGGAGCGTCGCGGCGAGCGAAGCGAGCCGCCACGTGACCACGGGGAACAGCGCGGCGAGCGAAGCGAGCCGTGCTGTGACCCCCCCTAAGCCCCCCAGAACCCCCTCCTCCGAAACCCGGGGGGAGCGTCGCGGCGAGCGAAGCGAGCCGCCACGCGATCACGGGGAACAGCGTGGCGAGTGAAGCGAGCCGTGCTGTTACCCCCCTAAGCCCCCCAGAACCCCCTCTTCCTGAACCCGGGGGGAGCGTCGCGGCGAGCGAAGCGAGCCGCCACGCGACCACGGGGAACAGCGCGGCGAGCGAAGCGAGCCGTGCTGTGACCCCCCTTAGCCCCCCAGAACCCCCTCCTCCTATGTCTGCCGTTTTACTTCATTTAGGACCTACTTGTAGGTCGCGCGACAAGGTCCCTTCTAGCGGTTCCGACCCGTTGAGGATTTGGCTTTACGTAAAATTTAGGGTTCCGTATAGGGTTTTGATTGGGGTTATACTATATTGAGGAATTTGATTAAATGGTCGACTTTTAGGGTTCCTTAGGACTTTGATTGGAGTTTCAACTACACTTAGAAGCTTGATAATGTTAAAATTTTTAGGGTTCCTTAGGACTTTGATTGGGGTTTTACTACATTGAGGAATTTGATTAAGTGGTCAACTTTTAGGGTTCCTTAGGACTGATTGGAGTTTCAACTACACTTAGGAGCTTGATAATGTTAACATTTTTAGGGTTCCTTAGGACTTTGATTGGAATTTCAACTACACTTAGGAGCTTGATAATGCTAAAATTTTTAGGGTTCCTTAGGACTTTGATTGGGGTTTTACTACATTGAGGAACTTGATAAAATAAACAACTTTTAGGGTTCCTTAGGCCTTTAATTGGACTTTCAACTACACTTAGGACCTTGATTATGTAAACAATTTTAGGGTTCCTTAGCACTTTGATTGGAATTTCAACTACACTTAGGAGCTTGATAATGCTAAAATTTTTAGGGTTCCTTAGGACTTTGATTGGGGTTTTACTACATTGAGGAACTTGATAAAATAAACAACTTTTAGGGTTCCTACGTTAATAATCAAGTTTTCACTTCTGCCGGCACTCCCGGAGTGCAACCCGTATTTTTTTTTTTTTTTTTTTATTAATTGGTGTCTCTCAGTCTATAAGTATTGTTTTTCAAAAAAAGATCAACTGAAGAAAAGTTTGGAAGAAAACATTCCAATTCATGGTGATTTGAGGAAGGAGGCCCTGAAACTACAAAAAGGATTAGAGTTCGAAGACAAAGGTAAGTAACTAAATGAATTTTTGCTTTGTATTTGTTGCGAAATATGAAAAAACATAACCAAAGGTCAAACTTTTAAAAAATCTTGAAAAAGTTCTTGATTGCTGTAGTACTGTAATAATAAAAGTTCTAGTTTTGTGAGCGGACTACAGAAACAGTTTGTTATTGTTTTTTCTTGGTAGAATTCCAGAAACTGTTAGCAAAATGAAAGTCGACTGGCCTCATTCAAAAGTTTTGGAGTCCCTTATGTGTGCGACATACAGTAAGGATTTGGTCAAGTGCTGGATGTACTTCCAGCAAAAGCTGAATTTACACCCTTTGTACTCGTTTCTGTAAGTTTATGTTAAGTATAAAAATAGTAAATTGTTTGCTCAAATCTATGTTATTTTAAATAAATAGTTGAAGCTATATATTAATCAAGTAATTTAGAAGATATATTATTTATTGAATACTATCTTTATGATATTTCAATTTAAATTTTAAAATCGGGGTTTGACGAGTCAAACTCCGATATAGGTATGAAGTGTCTTATCTTCGTATATTTGGAAGCATTTTATCATTTAAGCAGCTTTCAAGTCTTAAGAACCGCTTAACTCTGCCAGTTCTGACACCTGATTGGTCAGCTTACGTACTTTGGTCCTTTGCAGATTTTACTAGCTGAGAAAATGATTGGGGGGACCACACCACAACCATTTTCACATCAACATTCTCAAAATTTCTGGAATGGGGGAGGGTGTTAACTGTGAAACTCTTTTGGGTTTACTCAGAAATCACTTTTTTTTATTATTAATGTAGGGCCTCCTTTTGAATTCAAATTTATTAAGCGCCATCTAAAAAAATATGAAAAGTGAAGTATGTAAGTAAAGTGCACGTTTGTGTATTTTAGTTTAGAGTCAAAATTTAAAGTGAAATAAAACAAATTCTATGAAAAGATGGAAAGAAACAGAACGAGCACTCTAGGAGGTAACTCAAATACTATCCTGTTCGTAAATCTCAAAGATTAGGTGCATCACCGTTGTTAAAAACAAAAATAAATATATGGCGTAGAAGGATTTGCTGGTATTTAGAGTAAATAATCAAAGCTGGTATGTTTCATATGTTTTGATTATCCATTTGGAGGAGTTACTCCCCAGTCCAGCTGGGTAGACTATGCCATTGAACCTTGGATCCCTGGAATGAAGGATTTATTCTTTATTCTCTAATTTGTATTTTCTTTATTTTGTTCTATAATTTGTATAAATTTAAATGTATATTGCTTATTTTAGTTTTTTGAAGTGAAAACTTCTTTAGCGGCGTTGAGCACTTTTTCTGTAATGGGTATAAAATCTTAAACTCGCGTCAGCGCGTCAGGACACGTGACCTGATCGAAAAAGCGTAAGACGGATGGAGAGTAGACAGCTATCCCCTCTCTACGGCGCGGCGAAAATGTATGCCTGGGCCTACTGTTTCGTTTAGGCAGCGCAGGGCGCTTGCGCGAATGTTCGTGTATGTTACAGCGTGCCAAATAACAAACAAGCCCCCCTAACCATTCCAGCTCTACGTACTATTATGGTACTGATTTGAGTGTTTTTCTCTATTGCTCACTCGTCTAAAAGAAGCTCTGGAAAAGCTCGCTGAAAAAATCTTTCAGAGGAGAATTTGCAGAGTCAATGCAAAACTTCCTCTGAAGCACTGATTTTAATTAAAGTGTTGCAATTAGCTTTTATGTAGATCTTTATGTTTCCCGTGATAAAATGCTTTTGAACCACTTTATTCTCCAAAAATATAAAACATAAAGCTCAATTATTTTTTTGATGGATTGCGGTTACCGTAGCCTATGAACACTTGAACCAGGTAGCTGATATAATACTTAGATACTTTTAGTAACCCCTGCTCTAAACTTATCACAAGTACAGTCACTAGCACAAGAATGTACCTACCTACCTAAAGAATTCGAAACCTTAAAGATCACGAAATCTCACTTTTCAATAAGAGAATGAGTTGATTAGAGTCTGTTTTGCGACGCACAAAGCTCGGCTCTGTAGTTTAGTGATAAGTTGTTAAGTTTATACATATTGTTAGTGTGAGTTTTGCTTCGCAAATAAATTTTTTTTCTTTCCGTGTGCCTTGAATGACGTAGTTGCAATTAGTGGCGTAGGCTTAGCTTAGATATTTACAAGGATCATTGGTTATCAAACAAGGCTAAGAGGTGAGGCGTAGCAATTGGTGGCGTAGTGTTCTTTGAATGACGTAGTTGTAATTTTTCCACCCGTGTGAAGCTGGGGCGTAAATAAATATTCTCAATTATTTTTCATCATTTTGTTCATCGTCAACGTATTGTCTAAATCCAAAGAAAACACTTAGCATCATCATCATCACCATCATCAGCCAGTAAGATGACTGCTAGATAAATGACGCTGATGTTTTCAAAGAGTTGTAGCCTAAGGACTCGTCTATTCATTTCTAGAGTAGATAAATTATAATCTTAGCTATTATAGACAGCAGGAAGTGTCCAAATACCTCAGTGCAAATAACAGCATTGTTTGGACAGCAATAGACATTTATAGTCAGTTTCAATTTGAGCAGATAGATTAAAAAAACATGTATGGCACAAATTCCTCCTGCACCATGGGGTTTTCAGAGACACGAACCCATCATTTGGCACATGCTCATCTATTGCAAGAAAAATGGCCTAAACAAATGGCAGCTGATTCACTCTATTTTTCTTTGCAAATGTAGCTGGCATGCACTGGAGGAGAAGAGCCGAAGACCGGGCTCAGTGGCACGTCTTGGGAGAGACCCACGTCCAGCGGTGGACTGATGATGATGATTTTTCTTTGACCAATTCTAACGTGCACAAATATTGTATGAGTAGTTTGAGTTACCTATAATAATATTGATGGAAGGCGTCGGCGTGTTCGACACGTGTCGGTACATTGCAAACTACACGACGCTCTAGCCGCGCCGGCTGCCGGGGTCTGTTACATTCCATCCACGCCCACGCCCACGCCCACGCCCACGCCATCCACCACCGCGCCACCACGCACGCGGCTCCTAGCGAGCGTCTCTCACAACCTAAGGGCCCCACTACACAATGGTGCAAGCTGGCCTCCGCTGGCATTGTGTACAGGGGGTAATGGTATATAGGTGTCCCACAGATGGGTCGGGCGAGGCAGCCTGTTTTCTGGGGATATCCAAAAAACGTAGATCAGTGGAATATTTTAGAACTGACGTGATTATAGAATAAGATTTAAACTGTTTAAAGTCAACCCTAAACTAAACTAAAGGTCAAACAACAAGTAAAGATTGGGACTATAGAAACTTTACGGAGACGCCACATGCGTGTAATTTCGTTCTTAAGATCGACATACTTAGACAGCTTTTCTGCTATAGTAGCCTGTAGGTTGTGTGTGTTAGGGATGGCAATATCAATTAGAAGAGCTGTGTTATTACTTTTATCTAGAAGAGTTAAATCAGGCCTATTGAAATGCGTTGTCTTGTCTGTCAGAATAGCTCTATCAAAGTAGAGCTTGTGGGTTTAGTTCTCTAGCACGGTCTCAGGAGTGTATTTATAATATGGAGGTGGCCTTACAGATGTATCGATCAGTTTATACATAGCGGCTAGTCTTTGGTGAATGATGTTCGCCACCTGGTCATGCCGAAACTTATAGTCTGTTGGAGCTAGTACCTTGCATGCCCCCGTAATGTGCTGGATGGTTTCAGATTGTCCATTACATCGACGACAGGTATGCGATTATCTGTCAGTTTTACAGGAATTTTCCGAGGCTTGCTGCAAACTTGAAGTATAAAATATACGCTCATGTATTTGTGATTTGACACTATAGACAAGATTTTCATCTTAGTTTTTCGTTCGCTTACTTTTGGGTCAGGTTTTTATCATGGAAAACTTGCCCATTTATTGTACGTCCGGAACGGACAAACTGTGAAAACTGTACCTAGCCATAGCCACTAAGATCTTTTCTGTACAACAGTTATGCAATAAATATTTCTGATTTCTGATTTCTGAATGTACGTACCTATGTTCCAAGAATGAAATAGGTAATCCAAGCATCATCAGCGTGGGCAAGCATCATCAGAAGGGCGTGGGTTCTATCTCCACCGGGAACAAATATTTGTGTGCTGAACTACTTATATAGGTATTATACTTATTGTTCTCTGTCAGGGTGTTATATTAAAAAAAAAACTACGTATCAGCAGCTATTTGGATCCCATAGAGTTTTCTAGACTATCGGATGTCATGACATGACACACAAAGCGCCACGCTCGGGTTCAATAGAAACTAAAGCCCGTATTCCGAAACAGTGCTTGAGTCTGAATCGAGCCTCAAGGACTTTCAAGCATTGAGTATTTGACAGTTCTTCTAAACCCTCGTCGCATTCATTGTCTCCGTAACCAGAGCACGGTATAATCTAAAGCAGTAGTTTGGCTCTGACTGGCCGTTGAATTCAGTTTTTTTTATACAACAAAGTAGACAGACCACATGACTCTCATGATCCACATGATGGGAAAAAATTATAGGCACAATCATGTCGAATTCATTAGAAACATAGGTAACATACTAAAGGTTAGACAGCTTACTAATATATTAAAAGTATATAGCCAAAACACACGCTGAAGTCAAATAATTACAATTTTTAATAGATACTTACAATTATTTTCGAAAGATACTACATACAACTGTAGGAGATAAGTCTTATGATTAGATTTAGATCAAGTTTTGAAGACAATTTTGATCTAAAGAGGTTCTAAGCACGCAGATTACTTGGTTAAAATCTTAGATTTAAATTCTATCTATCTATTGAAGAAAGTTTGGCTATTTTAATTGGAGTTACTTTCGCATTTTAACAAAAAGCTAAGTACGAAACAAAACATTGAAGCGGAAATTAATTATGCATGAAAGATAAATGATGGGCTCCTGGTTATTTTTGTAATGAAAATCCAGATATAAATAACGAACATAGGTGAGAGATCCAAGCCAATTTACTAATACTTATCCGTTTAGCTTTGAAAATACAACAATGCTTTATATCACAACATTTTACTATTTTATTGTGGTGGAAAATACTAGCTGGTTCAATGTTTCTCACCACAGAGGGGGTATGAACGGATGTTCACGGGGGTTTCAACGATAGCTCAACGGAGGGTTGATCTATTAGGGGTAGCTAGTGGACTGTATGGGTGCGAGTTAGAAGTTAAATACTTATGCCTAGATACAAAGAAACCAATAGCACTTGTAACGACCTTCTAATAAACATTAAAAATTATTTAAAAAAAAATGGCAACACCGATTTTAATAAAATTAAAATGGGACCAATCATAAAGCAGTACCTTTCAGATAAAAAAATAATTTTTCAAATCGGCTCACAAATGACGAAGTTATGCGGTAACAAACATTAAAAATAAAAAAAAATAAAAAAATAAAAAAAATACAACCGAATTGAGAACCTCCTCCTTTTTGATTGGAAGTCGGTTAAAAATTAGTGAACAATACATATTTATAAAAAAATGAAATAATAGGTAGGTATAGGTACATTATATTACATAAGTGATAATGTGTTTATATTATGTGTTTTATTAATTTTTTGCCAATTCAATGTCAACTAGCACAGTTACACGAAGTTTTTCCTAAAAAGTGTCATTTTTGCATGTAGCGTCTATGAAACTTCTCTGGGTAAAAAAAACATGTTAGCCACGAAATCAGGAAATAGCGACACCTGATATTGTTTCTACTAATAATTATCTAAAATCTGAGATACAATTCTTTTGCGCCATTGGTAAATAATTCGTAAGAAATAAATATTAAATCGCGTTTTATTCGACGACAGAACAAAGGCCGTATTAAAAGGCTTCAAATTATTTGTTTACGGGTGTTCTAGGGAGTAGTGGCGTGACTTTTTCCAAAGACTTCTGAAGAATCCTTTGCGCTGTTTCTGTCCTGGGTGGTCCTCTCCTGTGGGCAAAACAAAAGCAAATGTAAATGTATATTTTAATTGGTAAGAAAACTGAATAAGTGCCAACAATATTACATTTAAAATTGTCATTATATGAATATCGCTTCAAACTATGGTTATAACTCGTTTTAATTTTGTGCAGGATACCTTCAAATATTAAATGTCTGTTTGAAATGAAAATCAAACAGTCCTGTTGATCGTACAACATAATAAGTTCGCAATAAAAGTTCGTCAAAGGTCTGCGAGCCTGCTATTCGTTTTATCGTCAAAGGAATGTAAAATATGACACTTTTATAGATACCAAGACTATATTGACTGGTGGTTCCGGTATTAGAACTATGGATGCACCTACCTACCTAGTAGCTCCGTAAGCTGTGTAGACCTTGCAAGGACTCTAAAAGTGAGGTTTTCTGCTCATCATGCCGAAAATCATCATCAGAGTTATTGTATTTTTAATGCAAAACGTCATGTAATATGTATTATAATTATTATGATATAGCTAGACAAACTTAAACATATACGACACGCGGTGTTGAAAAAATAAAAACCATTTTGTCCGAAAACCGTTCATGCAATCCTACTGGCTGTGCCAAATATTTGACAAATTTGGAAGGCGGGACCACTAGACCACCACCGAACGCCTTGAAATTTAATCTGACAAAGACCAGTGTCAGATTTTTTTTTTTTATTCAGTACTTTTCTTTTTTTAATTTTGACTTCCAGAAACTCGATAGGAAAGTAAGTGTACATACCTAGCTACTTTCATGTCTTGTTTTGGAAGAACGTAGCTCATTAAATAATTTAAAAAATTGCTACATATTTTATGATAATTTACGAGACGAGCTGGACGCCTTTAAGAGGAACTGATGGCTAGTGGCATATCTTGGAAAATCGCGGGACTGGGGGTAGACCTTTGCCCAACAATGGGATACTTAATTCAGGCTAATAATAGATATATGTACGTAAAGTTCTATATTCTGGGTAAAACCATAACGCCATTCAAATTTCTTTAAACTGCTGTTGACGACTTCCGTTGCGTAACAGCTGAAATGCAAGGGGTTTAATTTCGGGAAATTAAGAATTGCAGTATTGACAAACGACTAGTAATAATGTGGGGTTAAGGTTATGCATGTCAGTCTATTAAGCAGTCTGCGAGCTAGGCTAAAAGAAAGAAAAACATTTATTTTGGTCACACACAGCACAAACAGAATGACAATAAAATTTTAAAATAAAATAAAATGAAAGTAGGTAAAGAACAAACATAAAAGAATAAACAGAAAGAACACAAATAATTCTGATTCCCCAAAGTATTATTACTTAGAGAAAGTATTATTAAACACGCTATAAAAACGTGTATTGCACGTTTTATGTTTCGCAGAACATTTTCCAGCTAAAATAATATTTACTCCGGCCTTGTGTGATTCAAACTTTCCAGGTAATTTTTATAAATAAATATAAGTATCAACTTACCATTTATTATCAAAGCCTATTTATAGTTTTTATAATTAATAAAACTATATGAAACAAATACACATGCGTCTCATTTTTTATTGGTAAGTAGGTCACTAAAAGACAAACTGATAGGAAATGGGAGGGATACAAAATGATATCAAATTTGGCTGGCTTCACAAGTCAGTTGGTGGCCCTGCTCTACGGCCGTAGGGCGTGGGTTCGATCCCCATCGTTTTATAGATATTGTCGTGTGGATTGTCCGCATTATTTATTACTTATTTATTTATTTATGCATACAGATATACAAGAGCATACACTGTTTAATGGCTATTTAGTTACGTCGTCGTCAGACTATCAATGATTTTTTTAATTTGCGATTTATAAAGTTACAGAACAGCACAATTATTGTGCAATAATTTGTAACATGGTGAAAAGCAAGGTTATTCAAGTTTTTCCATATCTGTCGGCACTCTCGAAGCTTCACTGTATTTTTTGTATAAGTAGCAGTAAGTACTCGTAATAACCGTGGCTCATTATGGAGCTTGCCCATGTGTCAGTTAACCATCTTATCGTGCGCACCCTATAAGTACCGTTATTCAGTTGTTGTTGGTTGTTGACCCTGAATCTGAGGTCCTATTTCGTTAGTAGGCATTTATTAAACTTATGTTTACCTTGCTGTGTTGCATTGTATCGCGTCCTTCGCGTTCAAGTTAAAAGTATACCAACAACAACATTACTGAAATAATACCGTGGGATGGCGTCGCGTCGGGTTTAACGTGTCCTCACACATACATTCGGCAATCGACATTTCTACTGAGCTATGTTATTTCTAGCCGCATGAAGCGCCAACTTTAGACTGGGCAGGGCTCATCTGCATTCGAAATTGGAATTTGTTTGGCTTCATAACCTTTTCCATTCAGCGTTTTGAATTTAGAATCAGTAGTGAAGTGATAAAGCTTTGCGAAATCGAGTAATTCCGCGATATAGTCTGTGGTAGAAGATAAATGGGTGGTTTTGATAAAACTTGATATTGTTTATACGGCTGAGAGTAAAGTATGGTTGATGTAGAGATAATGAAGATTTTTAAGGTCAAAAAATACAGCAAGAAACTTGGGTGGCAAAGAGTAATGCGTACATTTGTCTGGAGCTCTAACATTAGAGAGGACACGACGAGCTTCACTGAACAGTCATTTATATTATTGAGATATGATCAAATTTTGTGGATTAAAAAAACTTATTTTGGTAAACATTTAACTATGTGCTACGAAGATTTTCTAAGTGCTAATCAATTTGGTCAAATGCATACTAAATACAATTTAATATAGCAACATTATCGTACAAGACGCTACTTTCTGGGTAATGGGTTATTTAGGCACGCGACGCGACTGATTAAGAAAAAAAAATTTTTTAGAAGCTGATTGGTCGAAGAAGAATCAATTGCCGACGCAGAGCCCTAAGCAAAGAAAATTAAAAGATTCGTTTGCGCTCTTTCAAACAGTTATTTTCAGAGCCGTTGTTTGTCGTCTGTTTTTGTAGGCTTAGTCGCGTGGAACTGGCATCTAGGTTCATAGACCGCACTTTGACTTTACTTTGATGGAAAGTTCTACTTTCAACCAAAAATATATTATTTCATAGTTCTGTCAAGCTCTTCTTTATTCAAAATGTTGAAGGTAAACTTCGATAAACAAAGCTTACTTTGCGAAGACTCCTTTGCTGTAAAGCAAAGTCACGTCTATGAATCTCGGCCCTAGACTCACCTAAAAATAAACAATCATCTCTCGATTCTACTGCGAAATAAATAAAATATCCTCCAATCTGAACGGCATAACAGCAATAACATTTTGTTATCCCTTCATGCATAAATGTTTTTGTAATATTTTGGAAGCCATATTATATTCCTGTTTCGTCCTCTTTCCCCTTGCCAGCCGCCTTCGTTTAAAAGATAGACAAACGAGCTTACGGCCCACCTGGTGGTAAGCGGTCACCGTCGCCCATATAGACACCAACAACACCAAGGGTGCTGTTGTTGCGTTGCCTACCCTGGAGGAATTTTTTAACGTTTTTCTTGAAGCTGTTCATGTCGAATTTAAGAGGGAACACCTCTGGTGGTAGCTCGTTCCACAATTTATGGGTATGAGGAAGAAATGATCTCGAGAAGCGAGCAGTACGAGATACCCATGGATCCAGAATGTGTGGATGAGCACGGTCTCTATGTCGAGAAGAGCAGTGGTAGAATCTCGACGCGGGGATGATGTCAAATAGCTCATCAGAGCATTCTCCATTGTAGAGGCGGTAAAACACGCAGAGAGAGCCAATGTCATGGCGTTGGCTGAGTGGCTCCAAAGCATCGGTGAGCTTGGGATCGTTGACGATTCTAACTAAAATTCTAATTAGGACATAAAAAAATTCGAACAACACGTGTCAAGTATCACGCAAATAGGGCCCACCATCGGCTTACAAATAGCGGAAACCAGTCCACACACCAAGTGCGGATGATGAATTTGAGAAATTTGTATGGACAGAGGTAACCCCACATTATTCTAATAAATTACAATTCGAAGTTATTTTTCTGAAAAAAATTGGTTGTCTGTAAGGCTGTTTACTGACGATAGTTGAACGTGACAACGTCATAATAAAATAGTAGGACTCGGACTCGGACTCAGACTCGGACTCGGACCCTTACCCTTACCCTTACCAAGACCCGGGCCTCGGGTTCGATGATTTATTTTTAAATTGATATTTCGGTGTGTTTTGGGCAATGTTGTTTCAATTCGTGTAAAGTATTTAATTATGTAGCGTTAGTTTTACTAATATTTTATTATGGACAGAAAAAGCCATTGTACGATTTATCATAATGGACCAAAGCCCATGGGATCACTATTTAGTACGGATAATCCCCTTTTATATAAAAATGAATGGCCACCACTTTTATGTAAATTAAATGAAGGGATTTGTTGTATCCAGCCTTGATGAATGTATAATCCCCTTCATTCATAATACCGGACACTCTTATTCATTTATTTATTGCATACTGGATACAGTTATGCATAGTGAGTCCAAGCGCCATTTTCAGTTTTTTGGGAAATTACATAAACGCGTTTTTATTGGTAGAAGATTTGCATTTGCATCGTCAGAAAGTAAATCTATGTACATCGAAGCTTATATTTGTAATTTAACATGTTACAAGAAAAAAACACAAAAAAAGTTTTTATTTTGGAATATATCGTTAAAAATGCACTTGGACTCCTAATAAATATGATGTTCTCATTTTGCAAAACGAGTCCAAGAGACAAAATAATTATTTATTCTGGAAGATTAGCTTTAAGTGCACGTGGAAACGAATTAATATGATGTACTCATTTTGCAAAATGAGTATAAGTACCTATAACATAAAAATGTTTCCTGGACTATTTTCCTATCGTTTAATAAAAAACCCTTGAATTTCCGTATTTACTCAGCATCTTATATTAGATGTTACAGAGGATTGATAAAAATAAATAAAAAACTATGAAAATGGCACTGATAGTATGTCCAGAAAATAAAACAATATAATTATCTAAAAAATATGTTATAAATATATTTAATAAACAATAATAATTTAAAACAAGATAAGGACTATCTCAGATATATCTTCAGCTTTCAGACAGACAGAAAAATGATTGGTGATATTATTGGTCAACACCAACCCCAAACCCAGAACATATCGGGTAGGATGTAGGATGGAGTAGGTAAATAATATATAAATCTACTCTTCTTCAATAAGTTCCGGATCAAAAACCTAAATGGCCATCAACACCTTCAACAACAATATCATCTTCAATCGTGTCATCAGAAATCAAATCTTTGTCAAATGCTATAGCGTCGTTTGGGATATTATGAAACAGTGATTTTAAATCTTTTAGTTTTTTCTCTGAAACATTTTGTCCTTTCCTACCCTTTCTTTTATTTACATCAATTTCTAAGCTTTCTTCCTCTTCTACTGCTCCTGCCTTGACATAATGAGGCAATGGATGATTTTAGGTTTCCTTTATCTGGTTTATTCTTAACCCATTATTATTGACCTTCTCGCCCACTGTTATCTTTTTTCTGTTGACAATAGCTTTTTCCTTTTCTTCAGTATTTGTGATTCTTTGTTCTGCAGCTTGCCATAACTTTCTTTTAGTCTTGTGGAGTATAAAGTATTAATTGCAGTTTCAGAAATATAGGGTGCTTTTCGAGGAGAGATCATCAGGTCTATTTTTATACTTTTTTGCTATATTGTACGCCCGAAATAGGTAAGCTGTTGGAACATAATTACTTTTAAGATCTTTTATACACAGTTTTACAATAAAATATTTTAATCTTTATCTTTATACGTGTATTCTGGCCTTTATTTTTTTTATTCTGTTCTCCGCAACAATTAAGTTGACCAAAGAATTAAGTTTTTGACTTTGGTAAACTAGTATAATATGTGCTTCCTTAAACATCTTGGGTTCTTCTGCCAGCCTCTCCTTCCACCCAAACAAAGATTACGTTCAGAAGTTACAAACAACTGTCGCGTAGACTACTGATGCGTAACACTACGTCGTTTGGACTAGTAATGTTTAATGGAAATGTGCTTTTTCATCATAAAATTTGGTTGTTAGTTTTAAATTGGTTGTTGGACTTGTATTGCATTTCAAAATACTTAGTTTGCTATAGAAGGCGCTTGGACTGGGTATCAAAAAATACCACTTAGAGTGAAGCTGGCTGCAAGAGTGTTTTTTCTATGGCTTAATTATGCCCTAGTGATTACGAAAATGCGAAAAAATCAAAAAATGAAATTTGGCGCTTGGACTCCTTATGCATAACTGTATCCTACATGTAAAATGAACACTTTTTAACAGTTCGCTATAAATCTCTTGTCTGTCTGTTTAAATATCCGTATTCTTCTTCTTCTTATCGTGTCACTGATTCTTTCGAACCAAGTGTGGTGAAAGGATTTTAAGTATCCGTATTGTCCTCATTAGTTTTTATAACTTTTGAAACTATCATGGTTTTTAACACTATTTTATGAAACAACGGGATATTTACCATGATTAAATTTTTGAATTGACTTCCAATATTTCAGCACAGTTGCATGCATCAGTTCAACCATGATCATGGCGCATGCAACTGTGCCGAAATATCGGAAGTCGGCTCACAGCTTTTCCAAAATGCTTGAAATCCATTATAAATACTATTATTAGCGCCAATAAAAATATTGCAGGTATAGTAGCGAGCAGATTTACTGAAACCACGCATCATTGTAATTTGAATCATAGTAATTCCATTGACATAATTATTGGATTGTCTTGTTAGTTGATGTTTCATCGCTCATTTCCGGTAAGCTTAAGCACCGATACACGGTCAGGTCATCTATTATAAAACACAACCTAAGTTCTCAAGGATAATGCATAGGGTTGTCAGTATCGATTTTTAAACCCTATAAATGTGGCCAAGTGAGGGGAGCTGGGGTGAATGCTCTCGCAAGCACGCTCACATTGAAACCGACTCGCTTGAATCTAACTTCAGGCCGCTTGACTACATGCGGGATATCTTCAAGTCGACTCCCAACTTGAACAACAAAGATGGCGGGCCGCAGAGCAATGGCGTCGCATACTCGGCCGGTAACTTTATTTTGTCATCAGACCAAATGATGCTCATAATAATATATTGCATCTATGTATATACTTACTATAAAAGGGAACCATCGACACGACGGAGAGAAGATGTTTTAAAACCTAAGCTAAGATGAACTTCCAAGCACTAATACTTTTCAAGCTTTCGCGATCATAACACATATTGAAACTATTACACGGGTATTATCGCGAATATTACCTTATTATACAGGGTTATTCATTATTAGCTACACAAACTGACAGGGCCTTATTTTTGGTTAGTGAATATTTGTTTGGCCGTATCAATTTAATTCATAAACTGATTTAAGTTTTTGTATCAAAAATAACGACATATTGCATAATTATTGCCACGGAGAACAGGACGATGACCTATCGTTGCCACCCAGGCGGTGACTGAACGCCGAGTGTCGTTATTCTTGAGTATTTGTAGCTCATCATTATCATCTTCATCATTTCAACCCGGTATCACCCACTGGAAGTTGTTCTTCACTAAATATTTGCTTGCAAATAAAACTAGATGCCTACTTGATTCTGAATAGTTACCTTACTCAAATAAATCTACAGAAAAAGTATAGGTAACTAAATATAGGAGAAAAGGGTGCTTAGACGAAAATAGTTATAAGTGCAAAATACATAAAATTTATGTCAAATTTTACAGAAATGGTCTAATGCTCTGATACGTCGTTCAAGCAGTAAAGCTACTTCAGGATATACCTACAGTGTCTTTATTTAAAGGAAGAAAATAAATGGAAGAGTTGGAAATAATAAGGTTTGATAGGTAACAATAAGTATTCATCTTTGCCTGTGCACACTTAACGATTACACCCTGTATATTACTATGCTTACGGTTATAACTACCTAGCTCCTCAGTTTATCTATTCACTAGACAGATGAAATTATGAAAACGATAGATAACGTTGCCAACGTGCGGAGCGTAGCATACTGGGCGTCCGTCGAACCGAACTAGGCCACTAAATATTCACTATCAAGCCTCAAACTAAGCAGAGCTATGGTAACCAGGTAGCTGATATTCTTATTTTTTTTTCGTAGAATACAATATCTACTCATAGCTCGGTATTCACCAAACAAACATTTCTGCCTTCTACTGTAGAAACACATGACATTCTACCAACTGAGCTGAAAGACCAGTCAAACGAATGATAAATAAAAACATTGCAAAACATTAAAATCCCAAAAATAAATACCTCCAACAAAACGAAGTCATCAAAACCAATTGTCGCTGTACCCGACAGTTTCAAGTACGAGTAAAAAGACCGTGTATACTGTAAACCCTTTATTACGTTGGCGAAATTAAATCGTTGTTTTTAATAAACACATTGCTGGCGAGGTCGAACGTTGTGGTTGAGACTAAAAATGTACTGTAGGAATTTTAAATGTTTTATAAAACATTGTTTAATGTTATTTTCAGCTTGGTTTACGTAATTTAGTTTGCTTTACTTTTATTATTTAAGAATTGTGATTTTAAATTTATTGTTGCAATTTTATCCAATGTACGTATATATTTACGTAGTTTTTTAGAATATTATTCAAATTATAAATAGGTTATAACAAGCCAATTTATTTGTTTTATTTTCCTACTACTAATATACAAATGTTTAAGGTACTTGCCTAAAATCATCAATAGGCATTCTAAATAAAAAATGTATGTCAGTGATAAACATAGAAATCTATACTGTTGATTCTGCAACTTACTGCAAGTCACCCAGCAGTGGTTACTGGTTTGTTTCCTGTGATATCTAACATTTCCCAACTAGTCAAGAGGGACAGATTCTTTAACTGAACCAGCGCTTGGCTTGACTTCATCTGCTTGACCTCCCATAACAGCAGTGGCGGCAGTCGCTACTCTAGATCAGAACAGCGTAAAATTTTATAATTATACATTACTTCTGAGGCAATGCTTCGCAATAAGTGATGGTTACCGCTGAATATCACGTGGGTCATTTGCTATGTCCCAACAGCATGTACATTAATTGAAAGTATTGTAAACTCGTAAGTAATGTGTATACATAATTATGTATAATGTACTATGTATACATACGCATATGTGTATACTATGTAGGTATGTACTTACACTATACGCGTAGTTATTGTATACGTATTGGTACTTAGTATAAAAATAATCACGTTTTGCACATTTTTTTTTATTTATGTATTTATTTTATTGCCTTCTGCGCCATAGGTCGTGGGTTCGATCCCCACCGAGAACAAATATTTGTGTGGTGAACATAAATGTTTGTTCTCTGTCTGGGTGTTATATTGTATATTCTAAGTATGTATTTACAAAAAAAAATGTATTCAAGTATTATATCAGCTATCTGATTCCCATATTACAAGCTCTGCTTAGTTTGGGGCTGGGTAGTGTTGTGTGAATTGTCCAAAATATTTATTATTATTATTCGACAGAAAGGAACCAATCGAATATGATAAACATATATCGAAACATGGACGCTTGGCCAACGCTCAGATTGTGTATAAACTGGAAAATATCATAAAAGGAGCACAGAACGATACTTATCGATGGTATTGACGATCCGCCTGTAATGGTAAGCGGTCACCATAGCGTAGGTCATTGCTCTCAGCGAGCAAAAGCTGATATCAACGATTGGAAAAAAATCGATCAAAACATTATTTTTACATGGTTTTTCTAGAGATATTATTATTGTTCGTTTATCTTTATAGAATAAACTTCTTTTAACATGTCATTTTATGAATCAGCCTGTAGATATACATCTTGGCTTATTAATATTTATAAGGTGTTTTGTTTCGAGTTGATGATTTCAATGGCATGGAATTTTAATTATATTCTGAACTATAAAAGGCAATTATATCATCTTATGGGCAGATTTAGTGCCCCTACAGACTTATTTACCTGATTTATATGACTATGGGACTATGAGGGAGGCCTACGCCAAGGAGGCGACTACTACTCTAAATTAAATTAGAAATATAAGTATAGTATTAAGTAAATAAGCAAGAAAATAAACCTATATAAGTAATAAGTAGTAAAAATTCTAAAGTGTCAAACATTTAAGCATGTAGGTAGGTACTATTATAAAATTCGTGTAAAAAGTAGTATTACATACAAATTTTGACGATGGCAACCTTCTCCTTTCATATAAATTTCAGAAGTTGATGACAGTAAATGTTAGCGTACGATGATAGCTAATATATGATAATATATTCTATAGCCTAACTTCATAATCGATGTTTTAATTATTTAAAGGAGAGGAAGTTCAATTCTAAGCGTTCTTAATCCGTGATAAATAACGTAACATGCTAATTGAAATGTTCCAAATAATCACAGCGCCCGCCAACAGTCTTGATTGCTTCAAAACTTATATCACCTAGTCTAATCTGAAAATAATTCTTGTTATGGCTGTTAAAATTTGTGACAAAATATATTTACATTTATTTAAAAGCAAGGTTTCGAAATATGTATTTAAATTCATTCCAAAGCCATTCTATTATGTTCGAGGTTTTAGCCCATGGCAGGTTTGATTCTTTGCTAGTCGACCAACATTGAAGACAAAGAATTTGACGTTTCTTCTTCTTATCATGTCACCGATTCTTTCGAACCAAGTGTGGTGAAAGGATTTGACGCTTACTGCAAGGACATAAGAGCGAACAGTGTATAGTCTGATGTATATATCCTTATGTTCCTATAATTTAGTTTAAAATAAATTTTCAATCATTTAACCACGCTGATTTCGCGCTATCTATGAGCTCTTCTAATGTATGAACACAGAATAAGTAATAGCCAGTAGTATGTCGCGATTTTTGTATGTTTTGATGGGAGTAGCCACACAATTAGGTAGGTATTTTTTGGTGTTACTGTTACTCATTGTCTAGTTTTTATTTGATGATTTTTTTGCGTTGATTATAATATAATCTTCGGCTAGGTAGGTATCATGAGTTCAATCGGAACAGTGAACAGAATAGTTACTGTTTACTTACATAAAACAGCTTCGCTAGGCCATGGTAAAGCTCTTTCAGCAACCAGTATTTGTTTCAGAGATCTCCACATTCGTTTTTTGCATCCACTTTTTACAATGAACTTGTTTTCAACCTTGAAACAATGATTTTTCTCCGAAACTCCGGTGGTCATATTCATCGCACAAATTATGAAGTACCTACCTAACTAATATTATTAAATTGATTGTGAAGTTGTATAACAATAGCAAAAAATTTAAAAATTATTTTCCTTGCCGTCCGTTTTTTTACCTAAAAGAACTAAGATTACAATGTTATAATACTTAAGCAATAAAATAATGGTGAGAAAGTTCAACTACCTCTAGCGTGCTTATTAGTAGGAACAATCACACCGGCTTTCAAGGCTATGGCGTAGTGAAACCTTGAGTCCAAGGTTGCAAAGGTAGCGTGCTTTGCCGCGATCTTACGAAGTGACTACAGCAAGCTTTCGACATTTTTATAAACCGCGCTCCCGAGTCGAAATGGCACTTGTCAAATGATTCAGGTAAAATGTTCAGATTCGATTTCTGTCAGTTTGGGAAGTCACATAGCTTTTTTATTTTAATTGTTTTTCTGGTGTTAGTTTGAGTATTGTAGCCAATCAATTTTGAAAATGTTTCCGATGGTTTCTAAAACAAATGGCCAAAGCTAATAATAGACAAGTCAGCTCATTGACTTGTCTATTGACTAACTTGCTAAAAACTATTCTAAGTAATATAAATATTCTGACCGAATGGACAGATGTCATCTAATTAAGAAGAAGAAGAATAAGAACCTGGCCCCAAAGGTTCCTGGTAAGTAGAGATCCCTGACTTTCCCTATTATATTACCTTAACATTTGATGTTAATGTAATTTCACTAACCTACTTGTTTCAGGACTCCCTTACATGCAGATGTTTATTGTTCGTATAGCTGGTCCGTCAATGTGACTGGAAGAAAAAAATGGACTTTATTCCCACCCGGAGAAGAAAGAAAACTCAAAGACAAACAAAGCCAACTGCAACTTTTATTTGATAAAAAACAGAATATTGATGTGAAGCACTATGAAGTCATTCAAGAAAAGGGTGATGCCCTTTTTGTACCATCGGGATGGTACCACCAGGTTGAGAATCAATTGGATACTATTTCAATCAATCACAATTGGAACAATGGCTGTAACATTCAGTTTATGTGGGAGGTTCTTAACCAGTCTTTGAATGATGTTGAACATGAAATTGGACAGTTTAAAGACTCACCTGACTACTATTGGGACTGCCAAAACCTACTTAAGGCCTTATGTGGTGCTAACTTTGAATCATACATAAATTTTATAACACATATTGCTAAAAAGAGATTGACACAATTGACAGGCCAAGTAAATGAATGTGATATCCCATGTTTTGGTGCTAATCAATTAAAATTTGATTTAACGATGATACTTAATGTAATAGAGTTGATAATATCACATCCTAATTATTGCATGAATCAAGAGGTGTTGAAAAATAATAATTTTTCCTTACTTAAGCAAGAGATTGTAGAAACCCTTACAAACTTAAAACAAGCAGGTAGGTAGGTAGTAGGTGTATTGTATTTTCAGTACCTATGTATTTACAAAAAAAATGATTCCAAGCATTATTTCGGCTATCTGGTTCCCATAGTACAAGCTCTGCTTATTTTGGAGCTAGATAGTGCTAATAAATTAATACTTATTGTGGATAATGCACAAAACATAGAGTTGTGTGGATTGTCTCTAATATTTATTTTATTTATTACCAGTATATTTGACGGCCAGTGGTAGGATATCCCGATGTGGCCTTGCAGGCGGGGGGTCATTGAGCCCAGTCCTCGCTTCATCTATCAAGTTCTTCGGCACAGCTACGATTTTCATGTTTACTGTGGACAGCATTGTCTGAAAATAATTTTGATACTTTCAGGGCAGTGGCAATTTTTTTCATCTGTAAATAGATTAATACTTTGTTGTACACAAAAGAAGATATTTTCAAAGAAATATTGCAATACGGTAGTCCGAGTTTCGCTCACAAACTATTCAGTTTGGAAAAAAACAATATTAGAAATCTCAACATCATTTTTAAAGACCTATTCATAGATACTCCAAAATATGGGTTCGATGAAAAAAAATTTTTTGAGTTTCAGTTTCAAGTATGGGGACCCCCAAATTTTATAGTTTTTTTTCTATTTTTGTGTAAAAATCCTAAAAACACCCCAAAAGTCTGGGTATTCTATTATAAGGTGTGATAAATCTTTACTTTTATACCTAATCCTTATTATTTTTTTCCACGATAAAAATAATAAAAATTAAAGGGAAGCAAAGGTCACAAGGCAATGCTTTGTTATAGGCGATGGTTACCGCTTAACATCAGGTGGGCCATATGCTTGTTCCATCAGCTAGTAGTATAAAAAAAAGCCAATAATGGACTGATTATCGAATAGTCTTGGGTGGGATCAAGAAAAAAAAGATGCCTATCTACGTATCATATTTTGTTTTGGTTCTGTTATCTTATAAGTTAGGTACATAACTGGCAGATATGCATATGCGGTGTAATTAAAATTTTTACTTCTTGATTTGGAAATCAAGAAGTAAGAATTTCTTCAACTCGATTTCTTAGGTATTTGAATAATCTATACTCAAAGATTGATATTAAACTAGACATAGGAATGGAATGGACCGGTTTACTACAAAAAGTGAAAACACTCGCTAGGCTACCTTCATATTCTTCTTCTTCTTCTTATCGTGTCACCGATTCTTTCGAGCCAAGTGTGGTGAAAAGATTTTAACCTTCATATTGTATCAAATGGATGATAGTGGTTACTAACCTACTGACGATTTAACTTAAATCATCATTACATACGTACATAACACACTTAGATATTCGTACAGTTGTCCATAAATAAACGTCAGTCAGCCCTCCAGCCGCTTCCAAGTGAGCCAACTTGCATAGAATACAGCCTTTAGATGTATTGCTACGATTATGTGTAGTGACAGCCCTTAGGCCTCTGCCTCGAACTTAGCGGGCAGCGGGGCGGGGCGGGGGGGGGTCCATTTGATTTTACGAATAAGAATCCTGCCGCTGCCGCTGCCGCCCCGCTGCCCGCTATATTCGACGCCGAGGCCGTACAGCTCAGTTGATCAGCTTGCCTTCTGCGCGTGGGTTCGATCCCGAGCAAAATATTTGTGTTGTGAACATAGATGTTTGTTTCTACACTCACTTTTGGGACATAATAACATCTTATAGATGTTTGTTCCCTATTTGGGTGTTATATTGTATTCTATGTATGTATTTACAAAATCAGTATCTAAGTATTATATCAGCTATCTGGTTCCCATAGTACAAGCTCTGCTTAGTTTGGGGCTAGATAGTGTTTCGTGGAAGGTCCACAATATTATTTAATTATGTATCTAAGCTGTTGACGTTATACACTATCGTTTTAGCAGAAATTATGCAAACGCGTCATTCTTCTTTACTATGTTTATAACTGTTTAATGCACTGGTCGCCGACACTTAAGTACTTGCAAATTGAAAATAAAACAAACTCATCATTCGGAGAATGATGAGTTTGTTTTATTTTCATGATTACGGAATTTTAATTTATAGGTTTTAATAGGTGGCTGAATCTAATAGCTAATAAAACTGAACCAAAATGGATGTCGGAGAGCTCCTCTCATTTAAGGTAAATGTGAAAAGAATGATAACAAATCTATTGAGTGTACCTCTACCTAGGCAATCACAGGAGTGATCTATTGAGTGTACCTCTACCCAGGCAATCACAGGAGTGATCTATTGAGTGTACCTCTACCTAGGCAATCACAGAAGTCTAGACATAGTGCTTACAAACGCTATGACTGAGACGTGCGGGTGAAATGAGTCTGAGCTGACCCTCGAGAGATCTCGGATAAATGGCTCTAATTTCCTTTGTGTTTATAATTTAGAATTTACGGAAGGGAAGTGGTTGAATTTATCTGTTCAATAATAAATGCAACACCTGGTTCATTCTCGTCGGAAATCATGCACATTTTCGACCGCCTTTACGGTGGAGCTGACGACTACAATACAGCTAAAACGCAAGGTGTTCGATTCCCACTGTAGGACAAATATATCTGCAAAAACTTGTTCTAAACCTAGAGTTGTCGTAAGCTTTTATCGCACACCTTAGCACATAATTTCGGTAATTATCAGTTCGGTGCTCGACCAGATTCAAGCCCACGTGATCGCAAAGTCGGGCTGTGCCATTATGGTAGTGAAATCACAGTGTTGACCTTTTGAATTTAGTAGTTATTTCTACAGCCTAAGCATTGGCCTCGTCTGTCGACAAAAAGGTTGATGGAGCGATATGTTACTGTCGAATATGTATGAACGCTAATGAAACCTCGTAGGGACTTCTTCTTTGAACTAATGAGTGTCGCTTAGGAGAAATCGTCCCTGTCCAGTGGAGTGTATGGACGATAATTATGTAGCATTTTCTTCGTGAAAATTACCTAGTACTATTATCTTGTGATATTCTGTAAGCTAATAGGTAGAATATTTCATGAAACCATGAAGATAAAAACGTTTGATTGTAATTATTTAGAATAATTTAATGAGGATTGATTATTCAATTCATAAATCTGCCATCAAACATGTTCCAATTCCTGTTATTCTTTGCAAAACTGAAATTTATGTAGTGTGAACTTATTTTAAGACAAATAAATAAACTATAATTCAAGTTAAATCTTTTTATTTCACGTTCACAGCACGACATGATTAAATATTCATTTATTATCATCATCATAGGTAGGTTGCACTAACCCACTTCTGGGCATAAGCTTCCTCCCGCTGAATTAATTAATCTTAACAAAATCATTGTACTGACCTCCGTAACCTAACTTCTTACCAACCAAATATAATTCTATGGTGAGGAACCTTTGGTAGATAGGATTATGCCTCATAACAGCATAATAAGACAAGCCCCTACCTATAAAGCCTTACCTAGAATAATAAGTTAGATTAGTAGGTGATAAAGTGTACGTGATAATATCAATTTGTTTATTGTATAACTTTGTTTTTACAACTGGTTGTGTGATATTGGGTATTGCGTAAGAGTATAAAAATATATTTTTTTGGATAAGGGCAGGAAAAAGAAGAAGTGTCATATCATTTATTCACGAACGATCATACAATCATGTTTGAAATAAGTACATACAATTGAAAGAGACAAACAAGAAATAATCAATAAACACAAATTAAATAATAATTGTACAAAATTCAATTTTACATAGTCAAATATCAATATTAGAAATGTAATTATTTATAAAATCATCAATGGAATTAAAACACCCTTTCAACAAAAGCTTTTTTAATTTAGTTTTGAATTTATTAGTACTGTCTATTATTTTAATGTCAATTATTAGTTAAAATATTTACTTACATGTAATTTACGTTTCATCAGCTTTCCACGATGTTGTTCTCCCAGTCTCCTATGCCTTGACTTTTCATCTATAGCCACCAGTTTTTCTTTGTTTTTTATTTTTCAATTTTATTTATTTGTTGGCTGTAGCACTTATATTAGTAAAAGCCCATAGTAATGCACAATATGGCACACCTGAAGTACAATAATATTTTTTAAATTTGTATTTTTGAAAATTATTCCACGTATTTTATGTATGAAGCATTTATTTATAAAATGTTCTCAAGTTTGTTTACTTGTTCCTTCTTAGTCACTGCTAGCTACACATACCTACACATATGGCTTGCTACAGGATCACACTCAAAAGAAATGTTTTGTATGAAACGTTATCAATTATTAACAGGATGGTACAAATTAAGTAAGTTCAGCCATGTTCTGCCTTAAAGCATGCAAAATATTTAAATGTCACAAGTATGCAAATATAATAAATTTTTGTCAGCGCAATACTTTAATAATGAAAATTAATAAAATGTTATTACTCAAATTTATCACACAAATACTCCTTAACACTATAATATTCCTTTTCTATCAAAAACTTTTTTAAAATCTTCTTAAACAGGGTGTCCCATAAGTCAACTTCCAGCCGAAAACGGGCGATGGATATGAAAAAAAGCAGCCAAGTGCGAGTCGGACTCGCGCATGAAGGGTTCCGTAGCATCAGAAACTTATTGATAAAGAAAATATGACCCTCATATGATTTATTATGAAATATGAATTGGAGGTGATATTTTCTTTGGTTACTCTAGAGTCATTATCCAGGGAGGAAATAGGGGACTTCGTTTGTATGGAGAGTCGCCTTTGTGATTCCCTCTTAGGTATATTTTTTAATAGGTTTTTGAGTTATACAGCGTAGCTAACAAATCTTGGTCAGCGCTGATAGAATTACAACGTTGCTTGTCATATTTTTATGATAATATTAAATCTGTTTAGGAAATACCAACAATACAGAACACTTGCCATGAATTTACCAAGAAATACATTCATTTTAAAATAATATAACAATAACAATCTAACATTTAAGTTTATAAATGTACTGTGTGAATTTTAAGAGTATTTTGATTACCATGAGGAAGTTAGTATGTTGTGGAGCCATGGTTTAATAAGTGACCTTGAATAGATAAATATTAATATTTTGGAAAATCCACAGAACACTATTTAGTGTAGGCCCAAATTAAGTGGAGTGTGTGTAATGAGAATATAAAACATCAGTGTTCACCATACAAATATTTGTTCTCGTTGGGGATTGCATCAACTTACAGATAGACAACTAGTCTTGTGGCTTATAGAATACCATTTTTCGATTCCACACCAAGGCACGGCAAGAATCGCGTTGGTGTTTAAATCACGTTGTGACGTCACACGTTTTGGGCACGGAATCTCCAATGTCATAGTGAATAATGTCCCTGGTCCATACGAAAAATGTATGATCTTATACACAAAAAAATAACAATTAATTAAAATATTTTACAATATAACACCCAGACAGAGAAAAAACACCTGCGTTCACCGCACAAATATTTGTTCTCAATGGGGATCGAACCCACGACCTACGGCGCAAAAGGCAGAGCTACTTCCAACTGAGCTGAGAGGCCAGTCAAACAATAACGGCATGTTAAATATTATTAATAGGAGTTATTGAGTAGCATATCCAAAACCATCAGTTGTACGCCATTGAGTCCGGTCTTTGGCTCTTCCCATCAAATTTATTGCCTACCGACATTTATAAAAAGATGTCTGGTTTTCGCGCTAAATGTGCGTAGGCTTTGGAGCATTAAAAGCTAATGCTTTCGATGAGTAAATAAGTACATAAATAAAAAAATAAGCTTGCTCTCTTAATAGGGTTTTAGGCCTTTCTATATGGCCTCTGCCATGGCTTAGCGCTGTCAATAATATTAAAATGCTAATTATTTGCCTAAGCTGCAGTAGAGAGTCTATGAAAAATATGTTATATATCGTACTACCTTCATGTTCGCAATAAATCAATCTAAATCTACCTTTTCACTAATTATTGATGTTTTTTTTTCACATTTTTTTTCCTATCTTCATGATAAAAAATCCAGTATTTATATATGTATTGTATATGATTTATATAGCGTCTGGGGCAAAGCTATATAAATCATATACAATACATAGGCTGCAGTTTTTTTCAGAGATACCAATCGAAGTTCGAAAAGTCGTTGAACAAAAGTTGTTCCCCGGGGGGTGGAAATTCACCCCCCTTCAGGATAGTACACATATTTTGATACACGTTGTATACTTCCTTCAAAGTTGTGTATTTAAATTGTGCTGTATCAAATGCGTAAATGTATTAATTAACTATTTGCAAACCAAGCCTTGGCTGTTAACGATTAATAGCATTACTCACCCAGAACATCAGTTTACGATTTGCGCTACTGTAGTTCTAAATACTATGCTATTACACTTTGTATAAAGTCAGCTGTTCAGTATTATGGCTCGTTTACACAGTGCGTGCTGCTGCCTGGCCAGTAGACAGCTACTCGGTTTGTCTACTCGTACGCCAGTAGCTCGGCTCTGTGTTCTGTGCAAACAACGCTGGCAGCGTAAATTGTATGCATTTGCAGCCCACAAATGAATTCAAACTTTTGGTAGTTAGGTTCCCCTCGGATAAAATAGTATGTAACTTATATGTATAATTCCGAGCAACATTTTGTAAGCATATTGTCATGTTGGCTCTCTCATCTTACAATGGAAATTTCCTGGTGAAAAAAAAACGAACATGGTGGCAAATGTTGTGGCAGTCCTAAAATTTTAACAGTTTGTTTGTACCAGTTCTGTTTTGAAAAACGGTGTAGGTACGTTTATCTTGTTTGCTAAGCAATACTCCATCTAAAAGCCAGTCCCATCAGGCTACATAATAGAAAATTATTACAATTCGCAAGGCAGGGTACCAAACTCCCAATAAACTGATAACATCTCTCCAATTTAATATGCAATAACCAAATCTCATTTCATAGGTAGGTACCGTACCTTATTACTTCATTAAAGATAGAAAGAAAGAAAATATATTTATTTAACATAAAGACATATATACATAAGACAAATACACTAAAACACACAGAACGGACAACTGAAGACAGGCAGCAAATGGAGGTACAATATTATTATAGTTGCACCCTATCTAAGAAGGTAAAATCGTCTGTGCTGTAGGAAATGGTAAATACTCTTCAGATGATAATAATAAGACAGATGATTAATTACCGATGCTGTTGCAGCCATCGCATTTCTGTCTTATTTAATATTCCGGTGGACTTTATTTCGTAAATATTAGTTGAATATTAGCTCGTATCTCGACACTGTTATGTATGTACCTACTTACCTTTTATGCCTATCTTTGGCAGTTATTTGTTGTTAAGTCACCTTTCATATTTCTTTTAATTTTTATTCTATTATTTTTGTGTTACATTATTAACTTTACTTCAGTTTAAGATGACATAAACATTGAGCCGCTAAGAAAACAAGCGTTTGACTTTGTTTCCCCGACAGTACCCACGTTTCATCTCTGCGGGGAAGGTAATTACGTGAGAGGAAACTTCAAAAGACCCTTGTGAGGATATTATAAGGAGTATGAAAAAGAAAAATAGGTAGCTGACCTAAAAAAAACGGTTATTATTCAAAACAGACAGCCGGGCATGGTGAAACAAATAACTCTGGAAACTCTAAAAATGCAGACTTTTATTTTGCAATGTGTATAGTAAAGTTATGATACATTATTGCATGAAAGTTCATTATGTGAAATTGCGTAAAGCTCGACCTAAGCGGTGATTCCCGCTGCTCGCTATTCTATGGGTCACAATCACTGCGAGCTACTCATCAAACTGTGCGTATCGCTCCAATACTATCTTTGAACTACAGTTTCGATTGCAGCTTTGTCATTTTACAATTATAAATAAAAACTCTCTACATGTCAAAACCCCTTTATTGCTGCTAAGTGCTAGGCTATAGGTGCTAGTTTATTCATTGTAGAGTAAATTCATAAAAATATATAGAAATCATGGGTAGAAACGTAAGAAGACAATGATTTGATTGCGGTCAAAAGGGTGTTAAATGAAGACTTAGGGCTTCGGGCATATCGAAGAAAAACAGGACATCATTTGAATGCTCGTCTAATGGACCTGAGACTGAAGAGATGCCGCGCTTATCAAATTTGATTCAAACTTTGCACGCACCTGTCAAAGGTCGATGACAATGCAATAATACGAAAAAAAAAATAGTTTAAAAAACTAAAAAAAAAACGCTTTTATAACTAATTGAACAAAAAAGTTAAAAATAAAACTGTAATAATCAATTGAAAAATTTATGTTATTGTTATGTACATTAATATTCGCTTTATCCACACACGGCTATTATAAAGCTGCGAGTTGCATCTTTCATAAAGTCTGTCTACGCTAACTCTGCATTTTGGAAAAAAAAGTGGAATTCAAAAATTTATATTTGGAAACACATGCGATGTTTCCAGCTTCAAAAGAGGGTCTCCTGCCTTCTTTCTGTACTGTAGGTTAAGGGATCAATCTTCACTGAGGACCAACATTTGTGTGATGAATATTGATGATTTTACTACGCATCAAGGAATTATCGCTTAGCTCCTGGCTGTTTCCTTGAAGATCAAACACCAGCCTTCCATTTCGTAGGAAGTTGTTCCCTCGACTCAACTTTAGTTATTGTTTAACTTCTATTGATTGATTTATAAAGATTTCAACTGTTTTGTTCTGAAACCACGAATTTCTTTTAAAAATAACTATAGCTTTATTTAAAAATAAATATACCTCATCGTATTTATTACTCTACTATACTAGAACGTCAATATTACTTTACTGGGAATTTTGAAACCATTGTATGATTAAACTAATTTCCAAAAAATAGTTTATACCTTGAACATATTAAATTTAAAGATGATAAAAAATGCGCAATAAATAATATGCGTATGAGTATGAGTATGAGTATAATATTTATTAGTATTGTTAACCAGTTTTGGGAATAGGACATCCCTAATGGAATCAAGCAAAGAGTTACATCTCTATATAGTAGAGAAAAAGAAGAAGAGATATGGCGTCGTTACATAGAGTTGTATTATCTGCAGTGTACCTATTAAAGTTAAACAGAGTTGTGGCTATAATCAATAAAAAGTTTTCGTGTTAACAGTATATATTATCTGAAGTACTAATATGACCATAACTATCATAAACTTACCCATACATTTCCAGAAAACCCGATTTTAAGCCGTCAGGTTAAATTCATACTACAATAAAATCATAAAGTAAAGTTTCCACCACTGAAACTCAAAATACCGGCAGGTTCAGGAATTTCATATCCGTTCAGGAAATTCGCATTGCTGGTAGAAGGAATCAATCCAAGCATCCGAAGAGGCGTATTAGGGAGGAGGCCTATACCCAGCAGTGGGTGCATACAGGCTGAATAGATAGATAGATAGAATCCAAGCATTTCCTAAACCAAATGTCTGATTGAATACTAGAAGTTAATAAATCCGAATATTGCTATGCCCTTAATATTAGGCCCTATTATGTATTCACCATTTTTAACTTTAAGACCTCGATGTTTATGAGGCCTGCTAAGTACCTACCTACCTACACCCAGGTTACTTAAGTAGGTAGATAGATTAATACTCATAAGCAACTTATAACCACGTGGAAGTAGGTAACACACTCTAGCTGTTTTTAAAGACAACATTAATCAACTACCGACCATTACCTACTTACATTATGAAACTAGGTAAATTAAGTACTTAGATAGGTAGGTAACTAAGTAGGTAGAATAATAGGTATATTACCTATGCATTACGTTTATGTAACAAAATATTATATAGATTATCATTATGAATACAAAACACTTAAGGCGACAAGCAACGGCATATTTTCTCATTATTTCCAAAATATTTTTCTACACATCAATTACGGTCAATTTCACGCAATTAAAAAAGATAAATAATATTTCACGGTCAATTTCACGCAGATAAAAAAGAGTCTTCGATTGGAAAGGTTAAATAATGTATGCTGATTTCTGCTTTAATGAGTAATATTGATCCATTTTCAGTCTGACGGTCAACTTTATAGACTCTTTGAAATTAACCATCTTTTGTCTTGTGTTTCTCGATAAAAAATAGAGGTAATACCTACTTACCCAACAAATATATTTTTTTCCTTTCGGTTCGAGGATCTTTACGCCGCAGTTACTTACCAAATATGTTTGCTAGTAGATCAACCAACAATGTTTCCCTATGTGAGCATAGATGAGCTATGCAAGTTGAAATCCCGCGTCTCACAGCTGGGTCAGATGTCTCCACATGAGATAGAAGAGCTTTTGATAGATCTACAAAAGAAAGAAAAATACTATGACAAAACAAAGGGTTACAAAAATAGATTGACAAATAGATTTTCAATATGTCAAATTATAAAAAAAATATGAATTTTATTCAACCATGTTCCAACTTTCTAAAGTCTTTCTAACTGCAAGGAGGTCGTTGAACAAATTCCAACTTTTTATTCAGCAAGTAGGTTGGAAACCCATTACAACGGTAAGAAGTTTAAAAAGTCTAATTAGAGCGCAATTTTATTTGTATATAATATTTCCTTTCCCTGTTTATTATTATTATTTTAGTAAATCCTACTGATCCTGTCCTAGTCCTTAGATCTGCGTATTTTATTATTACTGTTTCCCTATTTTTTTGATCCAAGTAAAAAAAATAAAACAAATGCATAAAACATGCGACGCCAAAAAAAAAATTAGAATGATTTTTAAATGTACCAAAAGTTAAGAGCCCAGCGGATTCCGCTCTGAGAAGTTATAAAAATCTACGTGTTATAATTTTTTTTTCGCAAGCGTATTGAACACTATAAAATCAATGAATTATAATGATTCTATGTAATTCTAAATTGCAAGCCCGTGCAAAGCCCGAATGGCAACGGCAAGATCTATAGACTTTAACTGTGTTTATTTTCTGTAAAAATTGTATGTTTTTTTAATTATTCAAATTCAACATTTCAAACCGTTGTGTAACGTTTTCCGTCTACTTCTCTTCTTATCGTGTGACTGGTTCTTTCAGATCAGGGTGGTGAAAGGATTTTGCAATGACGTACTTTCTACCGTAAATTTGATAAAGTATCAAGGTACTTTCCAAGCAGGTGTAGTATAAAGTATCTTATCTATGTAATATATCTTCATTACTCGACACTGGCAAAATCCATTCAAAATCCAATCCAAAATGGACAGATGCAAGTACACGATCATTTTGTTTCGTAACTCAATTACTAATCGCATACTAAAATTACAAAGGTTTAGCAATAATATCATTTCAATCCAAACCGGTTTTCCTTCCCTACACTAGTTTATGTATTAACATATTTTTACTTGTAATTACAAATTATACTTAGCGTTAAGTATTATTATGAATTGTATTTTATTATCCTTATAATAAACTAGGTTTGGTGATGAAGCAATCACTTAAGTACGAGGCTCCACTAAGAGATATCGTATTATAAGTACAGCATCATGCTGTTTTATGGTTTGAAAAAACTAGTGCCACGACACGCAGAGCTCTAAGTTTTTCCGGGAATACCAATTTCGAGTCTTCAATCTTCCAACTTTCAATTATCCAAACAAAATAGATGAAAAAAGATAATGCTTTCTTGAATATAGCTGCTCGTAAACGGGCCATATAATTTTCACTGCATTAAGTGGCCGGCGACTATTGCTGTCCCTGTCTAACATGTGAGTAAGAGAGTGACACCAATAGTTGCCGGCCATAATATTGCAGTGATAATATGGCCCATCTACGAAACGTTACTCGAGACTTTGAGGCGCGGGCTAGCCGCGGTTCACAATTTATAACACTTCTCTACAGCCGTTTAAGAACTGAAATCGCTTGACACATCTAATGCGTCGGCAAAAGAATATAGCCAAAAATCATGATTGTTTTAAGTTTTTGTTTTAAAAATCATCAAAATCGGGGATCGATGACTCACGCTTTCGATGTCTTAAATAAATAAAGCAAATTTGAAATTACCTAAACTAAATATACGGGAAGACGTTTGTGTTGTTCAAAACCACTTCCCCAGGAGATCTTTAAGGATAATGCTAGTATTCACCAAGCTACGCAAACTTTTCCACGACAGTTTTTCGTAAAAGTTTTTCTAAGCGGAGTTGGTGAAAATGCATTATTCTTGTTTAAAAACTAGGGTTAAGTTGCAACGTCGCACAAGACATACGAAGCGTGAAACACTCTGGGCCCATAACCAAAAGTTATGACCACAGATCATAAAATACTTCGTCCTTGCACCTGTCATTATACACTCTTTATTGCTTGGTTTGGGGCCACGTAGATAGCGGATTAGGGTCAGTGCACACCAATGGACGGGGCCATCGAGAATTTCATCCCATGTATTTTTTAATTATTTGCATAAGAAATTGCAATGCACAGATTTTCGTACATAATTTTTACTTTATGTCGATTCAATAAAAACCCACTGTCCATCAGTTTTGCACGTTTATGGACGGTTAGAATTCCATGCAAAAATTGACATCACCTTCAACCTAAGACAAGCAGCAAATCATAGTCCAAGATCCCTAGAAGAAGAATTTGTAAATGACAGAATTTCAAATAGGGAGGTATACTCCGACCACGGGACTGCACTGCCGAGCCCCTCAAACTATGCCTCATCTACTGTCTTGCCCAGACTCAGTGCCTGCACGCTGAAAGACCTGACGTAATGACGCCACGGAAAACGCAATTAATGTGACATTAATAACATTATTAACAATCTGGCACGCTAATTCATCATAGTAGAACTCGACACGGCAAAAACTTAAATTTTAAAATTAATTAAAGAAATGGCAGAATGATTCGTCAGAAGCCGATAGTGGGTCGACTTTATTAATTGCAAATCAGTGCGAACAAGTAGCCCGCCATTGTGTGCGAATCTGGAACTTGAGAAATTAGCTTTAGGTTCTACGACATGTCGTTGGTTTCCTCACGATGTTTTACTTCACCGTTTCAGATCACTAGCATAGTGTACTTACGAATCTGAATATTATTATACCTACCCTAAAAATTTGGTTCCAATAAATTTAAAAAAGCAAAACACCATTTAAAATCCCATACATTTTTGGGCAGAGAACTCATTGGTAAACTCTTTGCGTTCATAAACGTACTACGTATAGGTATACTTCTATTAAACTAATGTTGGAGAAAAGAAAAAAACTGTGTAGGTAAGATAATACTTATAAAAACTTGTATTGTAGTGTTATGGTAATTTCTAGCTATAGAAAAAAAATTAACAGTCATCGAGTCAATTCTCGTTTCTTTTTTGTAACCAATTAATTTTGTTTACTTCAAATTCCCGTTGTCGGTTTGAATATTGTATTGAAGAGCGAGTGGTTTTTGCCGTCCTACTTTTTATACGGTGTTCCACTTTTCGATTACCGTACAATTATTATGTTGTTGTTCTTCTGGTGATTTTGATCTATCTTCCAAAAAGGTCACTCCATCATTCATCGGAATCCCATCATCTAAACAGCGATTCCATTTTCAAATTCATTCCACGCGCGTCCTCATTAGTAAAGGTGTTCCAATTTCAAACTTATTTTTTTAATTTTTTGCTAAAAATTCAGATTCGGAACCTTCTTGGTGTGTTTCTATCCATTTTTTTTGCATTTATTCATTTCCTCGCTCAGGTGGGATAAAAAGATACCTACGTGTTGCACTAGAGGTTTAAGATTTTTCAGCTCGCCTCATTTTGATTCCCTCGCTACCGCTCAGTGGATCTAGGTACTCTAGAAAGAACAATTCTTTCAGCGTTTCCTAGACATATTGTGTAGATATCTCGTGTTCAAGTACCTAATAGGGTCCCGTTTTACCCTTTGGGTACGAAACCCTAAAAATACCTTCATATTTATTGTGGCAGGCACGGCCGCATTTACCGCAGATGAAAGAACCCAGAGGTGTTACAAGGTCTGCTAGTTTCTAGTATTTTATTAATTCAATCATCCCATCCATGAGCGTTGCGCAAGAATTTAGAAAAAAAAACAAAATAATTAGTAACTGTTACATTGTTCTTTTATTATGCTTCTATAATAAAGAATACACTTATAAAAACTATTGTTTTATTGTAGGGTTCCGTGACCAAAAATGTTTGAGAACCGCTGAGTTAGAGGATTAGATTTGGTTCGTTTGTTCCCTTGCCAAATGTAGAATTTTTGCAAGCAAACGTGTTGTACTTGACCTATAAATTACTTTCTTATCGCAGATTTTGCGTTACTGCTCGATTTGAAATCTTCTTGCAATTATTTTGCCAACAATTATTTTTAAAACTCAACACCAAAATAGTTGTAAATATTTTATTACACTTTCGTTTCAGAGTGTACACTAACCAATAACGTGTACTTATTTGAAACTCCCAGTTACATGAATCCTATGATCAAAAGACGTAGGAATCGACCCGTAAAAGTAAAAGAAATACCAAAAACGTTAAAAAATTCCTCCAGGGTAGGCAACGCAACAACAGCACCCTTGGTATTGTTGGTGTCTATGGGCGACGGTGACCGCTTACCATCAGGTGGGCCGTAAGCTCGTTTGTCTATCTTTTACATAAAAAAAAAAAAAAAAAAACTTGAGAAAACATGAGTGGGGAATGAGAACATGGTACACGTCATTCTTGTCTTGCTTCGTACGTGTTTCTTGTCTTGCATCGTAGGTACGTAACCTGGTTACGAAATAAAAACTGTAAGATATAACTTTTTAATTCGTTCACAACCCGGTTATGAACGAATACAGATTAGCATAAAAGTTCGCAAACAGCCATATGTACGAACAATACTCAAGAGTAAACACTTCCACAATTCGCAACTTCACTTTCACCACAATTGTGAGTTTATTTTTTCCAGAAAAAGTGACAAAACAAACGCGATTGTCGCGAGAGCCTAACCTGATTTACCTACATAAAATTTATTTCACATTAAAACGTTCGTGGCATAGCTTGTATTTTTACTCTTGTCTCTCTACTAAAAGTCAGCACACCAGCATTATGTGATTCAAGTCAGCCATTGTAACGTGGAGATTGATACTTCCTTTACTAGATGAGGCATCCAAATCCTACAAACCGAAACAAAGTAATCACGGCAGAAATAGGCAAGTAAGAAAATGAGTAAACTGTCTTTTACTTTCATCCGAAAACTTTGAGAAAATCGAAAAAGAATATGCTTGAATGGCTCAAAATTGTTCTCGTCACTGATTAGGTATCTATTGAGATTGTAAATAAGCATAGGTAGGTATATAAGCGGATTGTAATTTTAGCTTAGTAGAGATAGACACTGTCTTATTATGTATATAATATTTGTATGTAGGGGAGGGGGGGGCCTTACCTAGACAAAAAAACACAAACTATAGTTCGGCCGTTCAGAGAATGCGTTCCTGACACGTCGCGATTGAACTGACGACGTAACTTTGTAATGGCGTTGCAGTTACGATAAAAATATTTTTGCTGGTTGTTTACCGTTTTAACAATTGACGAGCATTAAAACAACATTATTATATCAATAATCAATGAATTTTATAATTTTGTGCCAAACTGAGTGTCAAATAACTTGTTATACAATATTTTTCTAAATCCATACTGCGCTATTACAAGGTTATGTCAGCACTTTATGTTTGTAGTGCTGTACTAACTATGTGACTAACTGTGACTAACTGAGCAAACTGTCAAACGCATTCTCTGAACGGCCGAACTATAACATTTGAAAACAAAAACTTCCAAAACATGAAAAACTAACGTTCTTCTTAAATTCACGTATCTAACTACTAGAAAAAGCACGAAAAACTCGTTTGAAAAAAACAAGCATTGATAAACACATAGCTGTGGAAACTTTTAATTGGCCGTCAGCAATAGAAACTACAAAAAGTTAAATTTTCTGAGAATTGCACAACAATCTCAATTTGACAGCCAAAGGGTGGAACTCGTTGTCAGCGTCTGTTTTTCTTAATACCTATAATTTGGATGTTTTTAAAAGAAGAATTAATAGGTATCTTCTAAGTAAGCATGCAGCAAGTCATACCTACGTAGTATCATCTATGAAAATTACAGTGTCTCATCGCTGTATGCATGGATTATGCAACGAATTTAGAAGCTCCGGTGTTTGAATGAATCTTAACAGATTTCATAGGCTATCGAAAAAGTTAGAAGCATTTATTTATCAAAGTACAAACATTTATGTTGCACGTCTAGGATATTGTATTAGGTTTTTTTTTTCGAACGTGCACGCGAATATGACGTTGTTATTTAATTACTGTTTTCTTCCGCTGCAAATTAAAAATGCTACCCTTAGACACTATACCACGCGGACGAAGTCGCGGGCACAGCTAGTTGTTTCATAAATAAAATACAGATTTTGTCAATTATTGCACTTACTATTCCTGTCTGCTTTGGGTTTAAAATCATTTTAATTTTTAGGATGATTTTAAACCCAAGCATTCCTCCAAAATTTTTTTAGTTTTTCACTTTTCTTATCTTGATTTATAATTGTTCAACATTCTATGCCTCACCTTTCAAATGATGCAGATAATGAACCTGTTAGACAGGGAAAAACTGAAATGATTGCACAAGCTATTGCTTGCTATTCTTATATAGCTAAGCAAAAGTATCAAGATTCATTCAGAGAGGTGTCTCTCTGGCTCCCTTAGAAATCCTCAAATAAATGAGCTTTCAGGATAATAGAACAGCACCGAGTGAACGCCTTGTTCACGATCCCCACAGCTGTCCGCGTGCTGAAGCGAGCTGATCCCACCGCGAAGTACGCCAGGATTTTTTTTAATTAGGTATACATTTTAGATTTTTAGATGATATTATATAGTGTCGGAGGCAACTGGCCACTCATGCTTACGGGATGCTACAGTAAGTATACATTTTATGTAATAATGTTTTGACTGGCCTCTCAGCTCAGTTGGTTCTCAGCTCTGCCTTCTGCGCTGCAGGTCGTTGGGTTCAATCCCCACAAAATAAAATATATGTGTGGTGAACACAGATGTTTATTCTCTGTCTGGGTGTTAAGTATGATTTTAAAAAATCAACAACTCCATCAAAAGTTCAGTTCAGGTTAAAAAAGTATGATTGTACCCCTATTTGCCTTTGAAAAAGAATACTCGTATATGAAACGTTTTATTAAGGTAAAAGCAAAAAGTGCAAAACATCGAATGCGAATTAAAAGATATGCTTACCAAAAACAACGCCACGTAAATTTTTGCAGTAGTGCAAGTTTTTGCGTTTGCATATTTGAGTCACGTGGGACAAGAGTCACGGATCAGTTAATTACGTCATAGTTCTGTTTGGCGTATCTAAGACATCTAGATAAGGCTAACATTTTCTATAGTAGTGGTGTTCCTGCGACCATTTTTTTTTTTTTTAATTGCAGACTTCCTTAAAAAGTGTTCGTGTCGTTTCTACAATTATTACACTTCCTAGTAGTACTTACTTAAAGCATACTTATTACAAATAATTTGACATGCCTACAGTTTTACTTTTCGTGAATTAATATTTAATATTTTAACAACTTGTCTACCTTATTAATAATGTAGGTACCTAAATAAGGTAGGCCTAATGATGATGATGAAAAGGTACCTCTATGTAGGTAGACAAGTCTATCTACCTATTTGCTGAGAAGTCCCATTTTACACACAGAACTCCTACCTACCTAAGAGCTGGTAATCATTTTAAACATAGGTATTCAGCTTCTGAATCCACTATCAGGTAAGCCCGTTGGCATCAGTGCCCACCTTACTCATAATACCTAACTAAATGCAGTAGATCTACAAAATCATGTAGGTAAATAAAACAAACATTCCACAGGATAATATGTCGGAGCTATGCAAAGTAGGTACTCATAACATACTTGCACCTACAGACTATAAATACTAATGGTGTAGAAAAATAAAATAGTTTTATTTTTATTTTTAAAACTAGTTACGTTAGACGCCCGCGCAAAAAATAAATAAGAATTTTTCACATCGTTTTAAGCGAGAAATTTTTATCTTAATATTAGGAAAAGCTACTTGCTTAGCTTTGAAAGTGTTGACCCAACCAGTAACAGTATCTTTATAGACGCAGAAAATACTATAAAGTCTGTTCTGTGGGCTGGGTGGCGTGGAACTGTACCCGAAGTCGAAGTTTTGCTACCACATTCGTCTACCAAATGTTGTTTTCGTGTGAGCATGAGCACGTCTCTCTCTCTCTCTTTTGTACGGAAAATTGATGAGACAACAACTCGTTTCAATTGTTTCTACGTCACGTATTTTTGCTTTCTCATCTTTTCTCCATACAATAGAAAGAGACAAATAGGCGAAAAGTTTTAAACGAATAATATAAGCTCTGCGTAAAACACAGTATATTGAGCATAAACTTTTAATCGTTCAATACTGCATAACAATCAGATAACTGAATAAATGACAGTGAAGATAATTATTATTGCAGTTTAATTTAATTTAAAAACAATTACGCCCTTCGTAAAGGCATAGTGCAGTACGTTGAATAGCCGAATACGTATAAGGTAAATACAACTAACTTTACTAAGTAAAATCAGTATCGGCGGCGGGGGTGGGGGGTCGCCAATCCACCTCCACGATGGTGCGGGGGCGGTGCGCGCACGGGTCTAGCGCGCCACGGTGGTGGCAAGTGGACTCGCTGGAGAGGGTCCCCAGGTCGGGAGGTGGGGGCGTGCGAGGCGGCGCCCACGGCGGCGGGTAAGTGCGTCCGTCGGTGGCGCGCAGGCTTGGGGGCGCGGGGGGTGTGGGGGGCGGCGCGCATGCCCCCTCCCGCACGGCGCGCTCGTACTGGCGGCGGCGGCGAGCAGGCGGCGCGCCACGCGGTCCTCAATGACCATGAATGATGTAAAGAAATGAATGACTCAACATAAAGTGAGGCTGTATTATCTAAACAAGTTTTAAGTCAGGACAAATGCAAAAAAACTGCATGCTAGGAATATTACAATTTTACATGCTTGAAAATACTTGAACACTTGCCTGATGCCGCCGTCTTTCTTTTTTAAGGCACAAAGATTAGCACCGTATAAAATCTTAATGAAATCACCGTTGACCACCCCTGACAACATTAGATTAACTAAAGCCGTCAGGTCCCTCAGAAGGGCTTCAAATCTTTCGTGTCACAATTTGGAACGCGATAAACTCCGAAACTACTGAACGGATTTCGATAAAATTTTGCAACTGCCTTTAATATGGTCGGACTTAAAATATAGGATAGTTTATATTCAATATTTTGGTGTTATTAATTTATAAAGGGCAAAAGTTTCGAAATCTATGTCTATCCCTTTCTATCACGTAGGGACTTATATATGTCTATCCCTTTCTATCGCTTAGGGATTTTTCGGAAAATTCTCGACTGACGAGAACAGAATGCACATAGACGCTCTTGAATGATCTGGAATAATCAAATTTAAAGTCGGTTAGCATCCGGAATGCTCCCACCCAAACGTTAGTAATCCAGAATTATCTAGAATACTCAAATATACCCATGCAAACGGTTCTGAATTTTAGATTTGGACAAAATGTTCTAGAAAATAGTGCTCCTAAACGTTATAGAATGTTCTTTCATCATCATCATCAATTGATATTAGTCCACTGCTGGACGTAGGTTCACCTTGAGTCACATAGGCTATGTTTAAAAATTAAATGTCCACCCGTGCGAAGCCGGGACAGGCAGCTAGTATCTTTATATGATTGTACCTATGTCTCAAGTTGATGGACAGTGCATAGCAGGGCAGTGCATCGTAGGGCATCTACCGGACGTGTGTGACTTAAACGAGGCAATGCTTTGTAGAGTTATTTGTGAAGGAATCGTACAGGGAGGTAGGTACAACCACCATGCCTATTGCCGTGACGTGAAGCAGCATTGCTAGGTGTTGGTGCCGATGAAATTATACTGGCACGTGAGGCCGAACAACTGTGTGTCTCAAGTTGATGGACGCAGGGCAGTGCATCGTAGGGCTCGTTTCTGACATAGGTACGTGACCTACGAGGCAATGCTTTGTTATAGGCGATATAGGTAGGTAGGTATAATTAAGGAAAGCTGGACTGGACAAGACATGCTACCTTTTTACCCACGAACACGGAAAAAACGTAACGGTTGGATTTAAATAACTTATTGCTATTTACAACAAAGCAACTCGTTTCGGAGGGAACCTGCAAAGTGTATTGCTAATGCTAGACAAGCCATCTTTGCTACTGTAAGTTAGTAATATTAATCTAGAAAGTTGGTTAAAATTTGATAACCTGGGCTAGGTAGCTTCCAACCTTTTAATTTAATAAAGACAACAAAGCTAATTGTGAACGTGAATCGAGTAATTCTGTTAATTATAACCAAGCATCTTAGCTTAAATCGTCGATTTTATCAAATCAACTTTGTAAACACCGCTAATGAACGTTTCTATGTTTAACAAAGTAACTTTGTCAAATTTTGGTATACTTAGCAAAGTTACTCGGCGCTGTCAATCGTGTCCACTGGATAGCCATACCCAATATACTTTGTTACTTCTAACCAATTCAAATAGGTATACTTAGCAAAGTTACTCGCGCTTTCAGCCGTGTTGAGTGGGTTCGCTACAACCAATCTACATATTTACCTCTAGCCTACTTGAATCGGTATATTTAGCAATGTAGTTTGTTGTTCTTCAACGGGTTTATTGGGTTCGCTACAACCCATCTACTTTGTTGTTCCTAAGCGGGTTTATTGGGTTCGCTACAACCCATCTAGTTTGTTGTTCCTAAGCGGGTTTATTGGGTTCGCTACAACCCATCTAGTTTGTTGTTCCTAAGCGGGTTTATTGGGTTCGCTACAACCCATCTACATTTTTACTTCTAGACTACTTTAATTTGTACCTATTTTAGCAATGTTGTTTTTTGTTCTGCAAGTTTATTGGGTTAATACTGCTAAATACTTAGCTGCAGGTAGCTACCATTTCCAAGTGACATGAATATTAATAAGCTTTATTTTAAGTTTGATAGCTGCTTTTAGTACAATGCACGTTCAAACTTAAAATCTGTAGCATAACTAAGTATATTGTTGTCAATCGGAAATGGTACCAGCAGCTAAGTATTTAGCAGTATTAATCAACCCAATAAACCAGCAGAACAATAAACAACATTGCTAAAACTCCAATTAAAGTAGGCTAGAAGTAAAAAAGTTCTTCATTTTGACGCTAGTGAAAAGTTGATATGTAGGGAATTGAAAAAGATCGTTAATCTGGCGAACTCGAAAAAGTTAAATCACCCTTTTAAAAAAAGGACTGAACGATCATATTTCATTTGCCCACAGACCGTACTTCAAAGTTAAAAGAATGTATATGAAATAATAAAGTTTTATTTAAATTCTTCAACAATCGTTAATAAATTCTAAAATTCTAAATTAGACCAACTAAAAATAATATTTTTAAGAGCGTTTACATCTATCAGCTATCTTTATAAAATTTTAATAAAAAAATATAAGTAAATTCATATGTTTATGATTTTTTTGTAACCATCTTTAAAAGCTAATTATGATTGATGTCCTATATCTATAAATGCTAATATAACTTTTTTTTAAGTTACTCACATAGAAACATTATTATTTCTAAAAAAAGCTTAAAGGCAATAGAAGGATGTAAGCGCTCTTAATAGCTAGTAGATACACAATACTAAATAACGATGTATGCATCAGAGAAGAATCAAATATGTTATTCGTTAATCAACATAAAAAGTTACATTCGAGAGTAGTTAATCTTACATTGTTAATTTGTACAAAGTCATTTTTACCTCAACTTTTTCAATTATTATATTAACCAATATTTATCATAAATATTGTTTGTTAACTTATGAAATAGGTACTTAAAAATATTTTAACAAACACAAGTCTAACGAGTACTTATACATAAGTATTTTGTATGATAACAAAACATTTAATTTTTTTTAGGTATTTAATTTAAATTACTCATCATGTTGATGATGATGGCTTTAACTTAAGTAAATGAAGATTATTTTACCTACATAGTCTTAGCAAAATATACAGTTTCTCATATACAATATGTCGCACAATATGCGAGATCGGTACTTAGATCATAAACATTATAATTATACCCACCCCTATTTTGTAAGCACCATACTGGTAAGTTACAATTATGTTTACCACATTTATATTATAAATACGAAGTTTGTGCTTTTTGCAAATAGCTGGAAGGGTGTTGATGAATTCATCTATCTATAACCACGAAGTAGTTATTTATACTGTCAAGAGATTCGCCTACGATCATGATAAAAGGTTGCATTGTAAGTCTATATTCTTGAAACTTTGTTCGCTTACTTGCTATTGCAATGTGGATATCCGAATCGTTTTTCACATGCTGTACAAAACTAGCAGTTGCTTCAGCTTTCGAAGGACACCAAATCTTTTTGCGACTATTCTTCAGCCGAACACTTACTTGTAACAGCCACGAGAGATGGCATAAGCAGCAAACAAGCTATATTTGATGCCTCCTCTGAACCTAAAATTAGAAAATATAATTTATAAACGCTAAAATAGATATAGTACTCGTAGTTACTTACCTAACAGGATGAATTAAATTTTAATAAAATACTATGTTCAAACTTATGAGAGCATTTTTCGTTTGACAGCCTTGACAGCTCAGTTGGTAGTAGATCTACCATCTACGCTGGAGGTCGTGGGTTCAATCCCCACCGAGAACAAATATTAATAATATAAAAAATAAATTAATAAATTACCATGCTGATAAGTGGTGAGATAATCCAAATTTTTGTCCTTGGTCTTGGTGCGCAGTTTAGCTAGCTCAAAGGTGTTGTCCTTCAAAGCAGGATTTTTTTCTGTGAAAGGATAAATAAATAAATAAATAAAAAATCGGCTTGTTCAGCGGCACGCACCACACTTTGTTTGCTATACCTAGTGAGCCAAGCCAACCGCGGGCGCACTGCGCGGCGGCTTGCCCGGCGCGCGGCGCGGCCGCCCGGCCGGTAAAGATGCTGTGGCAAGCCACGCATAGTGTGCTAGGTACCTTTAAGTTAGGTAGGTATTATGGCACATATAATTACAGAACTACGGCTTTTTTGCAGAAAGTTCTACCAGGTAATTCTTTGTCTTTCACCTAATGTAGGTAGGTAGAAGTAATGGCTTCAAGCACCAATTAGCACACACGATAGCAACGAGTTCTGCCAACTACAATAATCACCGTGGTAATACTTACTTTGAAAAACTTCGATATACTCCTCCAAGCCCCAAGCAGTAAGGAGATTCCATACGTCTTCATCCATCGGGCGTTTTGTACTTAATGCAGTTTTATCAAAAATGATGAATGACAAACTGGTAAAGCGCTGCAAATTTTCTATGTTTAGGTGCCAATCTCACTTAACTCACTCAACCACTGCTCTCACACTGTTTATTATAAAAGCAGATACTCTCGTGTCCGCACCCAAGAACTTGTTGAAAAGAAATGGCCGTTGTCCTTGAATTGCACGCGTGTCTAAACGCATTAGCCGAGTTTACACAATTCACATGTCAACGAATAACCATTTTCTTCGGTTGTTCCAGTTACTTGTTTAAAATATTAAATAGCCAAACACTTATCTATTGATTGCTGTGTTACTTGCTTGTTGATAGCTAATTTACTTGTTTAAAGTTTTATAACCCACAGTCGTAAATAACAAATGTAGGGATAAAAAAGCAGCCAAGTGCGAGTCGGACTCGCCCATGAAGGGTTCCGTAGCAACAAGTATCATAATAAAAAGGTTCTTTTTAGTGGAAGTTTGCATAGTAATGTACAACATATATTTTTTTTAGTTTTATCATTCTCTTATTTTAGAAGTTAGAGGGGGGGGGGGGGCAACTTTTTACCACTTTGGAAGTGTCTCTCGCGCAAACTATTCAGTTTAAAAAAAACCATATTAGAAACCTCAACATCATTTTTGAAGACCTATTCATTACCACACGTATGGGTTCGATGAAAAAAAATTATAGTTTTTTTTCTATTTTTGTGTAAAGACCTTAGTGTGGTTCACAAAATACATCTACTCGCCAAGTTTCATCAGTCTAGCTCTTACGGTTTCAGAGAAAAATGGCTGTGACATACGGACGGACAGACAGACAGACAGACAGACATACATGACGAATTCCGTTGACGGGTTCCGTTTTTGCCATTTGGCTACGGAACCCTAAAAAAGCGGCCAAGTGCGAGTCGGACTCGCCCATGAAGGGTTCCGTAGCAACAAGTAACATAATATATAAGTTCTTGTATGTTCGTCGAGTTTTGTTATGTACGGCATTGCGCTATCAGTTGTGTAGGTAAAAGTAGGTACATGCACACAGACCTATACACGAATTTTCGAAGGGTTCTTTATTGGTGATAAGTGCCATCGCTAAAGAAGTTATTCCCCGTTTCTGTTATTTTTACGGGAAAAAAGTAGCCTATGTTTCAATACCGGATACAATCTATATTTGCTCAAGATTTCATCCAAATCGGTCCACTGGCTTGAGCGTGAAAGAGCAACAAACATCCATAATGTACATAAAAACTTTCGCATTTATAGTTGTAGTAGAAGAAGCATAGGTTTTTAAACTTCTGCTACGGTTACTTTAACAAAGATACTCACTGGGAAATAATGATTTACTCGGAAGAATATACAGCAAAACAAGCTTGTTTACTACAAACATACGTCTATTCCCTCTATTGTACGTTTTAAATGAGTCTTGGTTATTTGTAATCATACCAATCTATACAAATTTAACCGAGTAGGAGTAGTCTAAACTTAGATAGGTCAACTTGTCAGTTTATAAATCTGAAAAATTATCTATATTCAAACGTAAACTGAATAGGTTACTATAACTGAGGCACTCACTTTGAAACTATCAAGTACTCTGTTAGAATTACCTAGAATATACAGCAAAACCGGCTTGTTTACTATTAACAGAGCTTTATTGTGCGATTTAGATAAGTCTTAGTTATAAGTAGTCAAAAAAAAAATAACCAAGCCAAATTGGTACTTTGCTATATAGTGCTCCGTTTTTTCCGTGAAGTAGCGCTTCTAATTAAGTGACACACAAACAGAACTGCAGTACCTTTTAAACTGTTTAGTCACTCATACATTAAAACGTTACAGCCATACTTATAACCGTTTTTGGGACAAATAAGTTTGTTTATGCTCAGAAGTACGCATTAGTGCCGAGTGTTGCTTCGGCGGCGGGTCCAGCGTAATCAGATTAATTAGATGATTTCGCGGGCGTTATTAAAAGTTGAGCCGGCTAAAGCACAGCTCTGTTACCTCCACAAGATAGCCAGCTTCTCAAATTGTGACCATAAAAATTGGTATTTCGCAATCATACTACGTGAGCCGTAATATTTATTTACGGCGTTTGGTATTATGTAGGTAAAGTATGCAAGTGGCAGCGAGAGACCGGTCGATTCCGCATACCACGTGTACGACACTTTTATTGCAGTGAAATATGAATTTTGTGGTCACCGATTGTGATCAGTAATTCAATGTAACTAATAACTTAAAGTACCTACTCGAAACATAAATATAGCTGTTTTTCATTAAGAAACCGGCCAATTGCGAGTTGCACTCGCTCCCAAAGGGATCCATACCATTTTATTTATTATCTACGAAAACGCCAAAAACAAATCATTGTTTGTTGTAAGGGTAATATTAAATAATATTTGTATTAGATTACTTTATTTATTTCAAGCATCTTCCTGTTGCCGTTACCGTGATAATTGCAATCTTAGAGAGGCACGCTCATTAAACCGAGACGCGGAAGTATAATCTCATGTTCATTTTATAAGGTTTCATTTTTAACCGACTTAAAATAAAAAAAGCAGCCAAGTGCGAGTCGGACTCGCCCATGAAGGGTTCCGTAGCATCAAGTAACATAATATAAAGGTTCTTGTAGTTCGTCGAAAGGTAAATTGCAAGAATTTTATCTTTGACTTTACCTAGCACTTATTATTATGTTCTGTTCTTTATAGCCATTATTTTGTTACAGCGTCGCGGTCCGCAGCGTTCAGTGGACGTGATAGTGTCCGCTGTATTTATGCTGACCATCGCGTTACTAGCCTGTGTCAGCGCGCAGCTATTGCGGGTCTGTAATGTTTGTATCACTCATTCATTATTACATTATCTTCATACTTGAAACCCTCCTTAAAGTTTGCCATAGTCAAACAAAAGGTCTCATCAATTTATTCAATTGATCACAAGGATACAAACTGTTTGAAATCTCTCCGTAGTAAATAATGTTATAGACATCATAGTTTTTAATCGTAGCACTAACAAATCTTTGAATAATTATGATAAATTAATATTGCCATACCGCAATACCGCCAAAACAATTTTTTTTTAAGTTTTTACGCTTAATAACAAAACAATCCCTTTTTAGAAGTTTATAGAAGTGAGTAATTAAACACTCACGAGTTTTGCGTTAAAATGGCAGCACGCGGCCAATATTTTGATTTGTTATTTTTTTACTTTGGTCTGTCCTCACCTATTGTCACTTTTTTAGGGTTCCGTAGCCAAATGGCAAAAACGGAACCCTTAAAGATTCGTCATGTCTGGCTGTCTGTCTGTCTGTCTGTCTATCCGTCCGTATGTCACAGCCATTTTTCTCCGAAACTATAAAAGCTAGACTGATGAAACTTGGCGTAGAGGGCAAAGACCAGCCCTTTCCACGCTAGCTATTGTGTTAGTAATATAAGTAGATATGCCTTGTTTTACTTACAACAAGGCATATCTACGTACTATATACCTTAAAGTAGGTATATAAATATTGTCGACCTTTCACACAACACTATCAGCTAGCCCCAAACAAAGCAGAGCTTTACGTGTGCCGTTCCTTTAGAACAGTTTCCAGCGTGTGGTTCACGTTCTCTGGCAAGTGATCGAGCAGCATTCGAGGCATCACTTGTAACTCCATAAAGTCTTCGGGACATGCCCATCGCATTTCAAAGGTGGGCTCTTGTATGCGCACTTTTCTGTAAGCACAATAGATTGTGTGATTGTCTATGATAGTTTCGTTGGACATTGGGAAAAATATGTAACAGTTATGGTTAGCTTATTGGAATGGGGCAAGTTCAGTTTTACCTTGAAATTCTTCTTGTTTCGCTTTCATCATTGCTGTGATCAGACATGTTCGACGACCTCATAGTAGAAGCCTGGACAACTACGATATACGGAAAACGTAGCCCATGTGTCAAAATCTCGGTCGGCCCGAGTTTTTTTTTTTTTTTTTTTTTTTTTTATATTGTGGACAATTTACACAACACTACCCAGCCCCAAACTAAGCAGAGCTTGTAATATGGGAACCAGATAGCTGATATAATACTTGAATACATTTTTTTTTTGTAAAGACATACTTAGAATACAATATAACACCCAGACAGAGAACAAACATTTATGTTCACCACACAAATATTTGTTCTCGGTGGGGATCGAACCCACGACCTACGGCGCAGAAGGCAGAGCTACTACCAACTGAGCTAGAGGCCAGTCAATAATTTACCGGGTGAGATCATTGGTAATTAAATATATTGGTAATAATTACAGTATTGGAGTTGCCTTGAATATAAGTTGGATTTGAAGTTCCTCAAAAATCTAATTAAATATTTATTTGTAACCTATTTATTCTAAGTTTCACTCAAATTGGTCCAATAATTTTTGAGAAAATGGTATAAGTTGGCGGATCCGACTTGGATAGGTTAGGTTATGTTAGAACATAAAAATTACGCACAAGGCGAGCGAGCGTGCCGCGGTAGCGGCCGCCGCAGGTTTTGAGGTTATTGGGAAAAAAACATTCTCTGGCAGAACGTTTTTTTTCCCAATAACCTCAAAGGGGCTGCCTGTTTATTACATTAATTCATCGCTAGATAAAAATAATAATAATCGAAATATTAATCTGTGAATACTTGAATACATTTTTTTTTGTTAATACATACTTAGAATACAATATAACACCCAGACAGAGAACAAACATTTATGTTCACCACACAAATATTTGTTCTCGGTGGGGATCGAACCCACGACCTACGGCGCAGAAGGCAGAGCTACTACCAACTGAGCTAGAGGCCAGTCTCTGAATACGGGCTCTAGAAGTTCTATCGGACTCCACTCAAGTAGCAGTCATTACAGTTGCTAGGCCATGATGACGACTTGCAGTTCATAAACGAGATCTTTCTTTGGCAGATGAGAGCCATCGGAAATACCAAACTATTCTACTTTCGATGAAACAGACGTTACGAATTCCACAGAGATGCCAAGTAGGTATTGTTCGCGGCTGAACGTAAACACGATTATTGGCGGACTACCAAGAAATTGTATGCGTTGAGGCTGTGAGATGCATCGGTGAATTGTTATAAAGTATTTGCAATCCCAAGACCCATTCTGGTAAAAATGTTCACAGGTCATCCAGACACAGCCGGTGACCGCGTAATGGGCCCTCGGGGACCGGCCGCCGACGTCTTGAGCCATTGCTACCTAGGGTTGTCCGCGATAAGATGTAACTTAGAGAGACGCTCATAGCACTCATTTAGCTTAGCATCCCTGCTATTCCGGCAACACGGCATTGACTAATCGCTGAATCAGCGTTCCATTTTCAAATTTTTCAAAACAAAATTGTCAACTCACACCGAATTCAGCAATTGTTTGAGTGATTTGTGTTGCTTGAATTACACCCCGGGGCGTTAAGTCTGTTACCATCTCAGTTCACTGCTTATTTTTGGCTGCTGCGACTAATTGTCACAGTTCTGCCAGGGTCCGAAGACTGTTTCGTTCGGCTTCTTGGCTTGGATACACTGTCACCCTGAAGCCAGATCGAACGCTCTAAGCTTGGCGGTATCGTGTGTCACGTGCCTAGCCAGTGTGGTGATAGTATCTATGCAGAGTGACGCAATAATGTTCCGTGGTTACGAAACTCGGTTACGTATATACAAGAATTAATGGAATATGTCCAGCTTAATGAATGAGAGGGTAGTTTCTATAAAGGTGCGGTTTAAATCTTGTAGTAATGATATACATCTACTCTGTGATGTTTTTTTTAGCGTTAAAAAAACTGATAGCAGTGACAGTTGAGGTTCTAAAACAATTTTCGGTGGACACGGTTAGTTTTTTAGAGCAACACCTGTTGAATGGATTATAGAATTAGATAAACAACATATTGCGTTATTTTTTCTTTCGGAACTGCCTTTTGTGTTCGCCTCGATTTTTCCTTTCAGGCAATTTTGAACATTTTCTATCTATCTTGAGGTCTAGTCGCATTTGCAGTTTCGCTTGCGTATACCTTGCTATAATAGCCGTCCGACCACTATAAAGAGATAGACCTAATAGCTATAAGATCATAGGCAATCATAGAAGGCATAGAAATTTGTCTGGGACTTTGATTATTACCTATTAAGAGTTATCTTCTTCATATAAATCACTTCTAAAATCACTTTACAGACAGCATGATTCAAAAATGTTCAGTGGACTTTCAACACCCATCGTCAATAAAAGTTTCGATGGAAACGTTCCCCTGCTCAACACTTGCTCCTGCCGCTCCATGTTCATACAATCGCAAGATACTCCGAACCCGAACAGTTTGAAATTCCTACCAGGAAGAAAGGTCATGGAGCCGGGCCATGAGCTCCGACAAAAGACCCGCTGCCATCATCTCCAACTGCAGAGTCAAACGTTTTAGAAGAGGAGTGACCTTCGAACTGGCACACCATAAGCGCACTACGACGGACGAACTTGTACAAGCGGCGCAACCGTAGATGGCAGCGCAGTACCCACGCAGTCCGAGAAATCCTTGGCACTGTTATCATAGAAAATCTCTTTGTTTATACTTAAAATCTAACTGTCCTTACTAAAAAACCAGTGGAATAGGTCAACAATACATATTTTTATGTTATTTAAGTGTTATATTGTTAGAATGTTATTAGGTTTCTTCAAAATAGTGAAATAAATACTAGCATTCCATACATGATCCAAGAGTGGGACGTTGCGCAGTCCGAGAAATCCACTATGATAACATGGCACTGTTATCATGGAAAATTGCAAGTTTTTGATTGTTGAATTTCTAAATGTTTTTAGGTCATTAGTCATTAGTAGTTATAAATAATCAAATCAAATCAAAAATTAATTAATTCAATTGTGCCACAAGGATCACTTTGCAACGTCTTGAAGCTAGGTGAGACTAAGTGACAGTTCCACACAGCTTCATCATTTAGGATCATAATCATCAACATGAAGAGGTGTGTTTTACTGTATCTTTGAGATTCATATTTTATTTTATTTTATTTACTTGGAAAACAAACAGCTTAATTAAATAATAAAATAAATAGAAACATAATGGTAGTATAAAACAATTAAAGCCAAAAAAGTTGCATCTCGCGTAAGCTCTATTTGAATGGACTGTTCAGATGGGATGGTGATTGAATGATGAGGTATTGATTGAATGATTTGAATACGATTTGGATACATTATTGCCTTTTGAATAATAAAGCACATATACAAAATCTTTAACTTTTAAAGGAAATGTTTAATAATGGGATCCCATGCCTCACATACAAGTGTTTTTTTGCAGTTTTTTATAGGTAATGGTATGGAACTCTTCATTCGCAAAATCGACTTACACTTGGTCGGTTTTTTCTTGCCTTCTTTTAAAATGCCAAAGATAAGAACGCGCCTGGGATTCTATCTCGTTCTGTCTCTAGCTGCTCTACTCCAAGTGCAGCCTGCTATTTTGACGATGTCGTCACTGCATCGTTTCTGGGGTCTGCCTGGTCTACGCTTTTTATCAAGGGGGTGCCAATTTGTTACCGTTTTAGACCACCTGTCATCTGACATTCGTTGCACATTTGCGACATGTGCCACTGCATTATGACCTATAAATAAATAAGAAACAGGCTTAATCACTAACAAGGCATAAAAAAGATTGAATGCTCAGAAAAATAGTGGCTCATAATAGATTCAGTCAAAAATCACGAGGGGTTTTCATTCTTAAAATGACATAAACATAGTTAGGTCTCAAATACTATTGATAGTATCGGAAGAAAACAGCCACAAAATTCAATCAGTCATTTTAATAATAAAATAAAGTCAAGTAAACTTACCATATTAATCGAAAATAAAGTGAGAAAATCTTCATCAGGCGGCTGTCGGTTTTACAGCCTACTTAATGGTCGAGATTTCGCGCACGATTCACGGCGCGACTTCACGCCGTGAATCTCGCGGGAGTCTGGAGGCCGCACAAAGTCCAATCCATTCCATTCCAAATAGTAGTACAGTCGAGAGGCCCTTCATTTAACTGCGGGAAGTACATTGTTGGACATTCAATAGGTTTTTAGGACAAATGATTCTAAGCCTACTTGCATTAAGATTCCCGCAACATTTGCAGTCATGGGTCAATGTGACCCACCTTAACCAATTAGGGTTCTAGAAACATTCCAACATTTTTTTTATGTGCTGTCTTGGCGTCTCATAATAGTACCTACCCGGTGAACATATATTTATGTTTATAAACATCTTGAATACCCTCTGGTTCATTAGAAACAAGTTACATTTCTTTTAATTCAAGGACCACTTTGATACATAAATAAAACTTAAAATAATTAATTTAATATCTAGTAATTTATTAACTTACTTTACCTTCTAGAAGACACTTTAGATTTTGCAAGTGAATGTTAGATATTTATAATAGTAACTGCACTGGCCTCAGCTCAGTTGGTAGTAGCTCTGCCTTCTGCGCCGTAGGTCTTGGGTTCAATCCTCACCAAGAACAAATATTTGTGTTGTGAACACTGATGTTTGTTCTCTGTCTGCATGTTTTATTGTATTCTAAGTATGTAACAAAAAATTAAAGAACAGCCCTGAGAGCTAAGACGGCACGAGCATAATAGACGACCTCATAGCCATTGACAGTGCAAACCACTTCGACGGGGCAGTCAGATATCTCAGGCAACCTGATGCATACCACTTCAGTGTTGAATTCTATTTCCAAAGGACAGCTTCCCTTGCAATAGAGGTTCTGAAACAAAACTTTTTTTCTCAAACATGCTCAGAAAGCTTTGACAACCTTCTTCGAGTAAAATCCAATATACTGGCCAATAATGCGAGCAGAAGTCGGCAATTGTATGTAAATTCAGGAAAATTCGTTCCATTTTTAAATTACAAAATATACTACGCCGTGTAATTTAAAAATGAAACGTTCTTCCTGGAAATAAAAGAGGCCTAAGTCCAGCTGTGGACTTCTTCAGGCATAAAAATACCTGATCTTAAAGTATGAAATTGTTAATAAAAGAAATATTACAAATGCTTAAAGGAACAACAAAGGTAGATTCTGAATCGATAGGTGTATCATTCGAACACAATATTTCGTCTCAATAAATTAGCGACGCTAAACGCTCTAATGACGACACATCTCACGAAGGGAATCAAATGAATACAATAGAGCCAATAGAGGGGTGATTCCATTCAATATTTGGTGTCGGAAATGAAAATGTCATCATTTTCTTTTGAGTGATTGTAGGAGCGGCGAAATTTCGTTTTTGCTTTTAGTTGCCCGGAACACTGATTGTCTTCCCGCTGTTATTTGAATTTCTGAATATCTGTAAATAAAACAAAGATTTTGTTTTGATTTAATCAATATAAATTAGATTAATATTAAATTTTGAGGTTTGAAAGATGTGGGTGCCGTAATTTTTTTTTTTTTTTTTTTTTTATGTAACTTGCTGATGGAACAAGCATATGGCCCACCGGTGTTAAGTGGTAACCATCGCCTATAACAAAGCCATGCCTCGTAGGTCACGCACGTCAGGAACGTGCCCTACGATGCACTGCTCTGCGTCTATCAACTGGAGGCATACAGATATTCAGCCTCACGTGCCAGTAATTACACCGGCACCCATACCCTTCAAACCGAAACACAGCAATGCTGCTTCACGGCAGAAATAGGCATGGTGGTAGTACTTCCCCGGACGAGCCCTTCACAAAGAGCTCTACTACTACAATAAATAAAATTAAAATTACTGGCACGTAAGGCTAAACATCTGTATACTTTGAGGCAATGCTTTGTTATAAGCGATAGTTACCACTTAACATCAGGTGGACCACATGGTATGGTAGATCTATCAAACTATAGTATAAATTGGAGAGCACTGGTGGTCTAATCGACCCCGCCTTCTGATATTAATGTCGTGGGTTCAATCCCGTTCAAATCAATGAGTTTTTCGGTCGAAAAAATTATGTGCACTATGCCAGTACTCTCAAACGGTGAAGGAAAACATCGTGAGGAAACCGGTGTGTCGTAGAACCTAAATAAATTCAAGCAACACGTGTCAAGCGTCACGCAAAATGGGCCGCCAGCGACCTACTTGCGGAAACCAGTCTGCACAATAAGTGGGGATGATGTTTTTTTTTTGTATAAATTGAATACTGACTGAGTAGAATACAGGTATTCGTTTTACCTTATAGCCGTAGGCATAGTGTTTGAGACTTCTATCCAAGACCGGAACCTGACGATGTTCAGCTGCAGATATCTGGACTTCTTGTCGAAAAGGCAGAACAATTTGGTAAGTATCTTCTATTTTCTCTTTCATCTAAGTGCTTGGTAAAAGCCTATTGTGTATTTTGGTATTGTCTCCGTCTAGCGAAGCTGGAGTGGGACCACATTGGAACTTCACTGCTATTTTTAAAACTATGGTAGCAACCAATTTGTAGGTAGTTTGTTGCCTGTTCTTCTAGGCTTGGTAGCTCCTAGTCTCACTAAGCTTTGCGGCGCATCTCCTCCCGCATCTCGCATGCGCCAGCCCTCAATCAAATTCACCATTCAACCACCATGTGCGGGGGCCGCTGGCACTCGCACAACCAAAACCAAAAAAATTTGAACCTCGTACAGAAAGCACACCGAAAGTTTCTGAACAAAACCGACTGAATGTGACAGACAATGTTTGATTTCTACTCATCAAGTTATTTAAGTTTTTTCAGATTTACCAGACCAATTTGTATACTTGTTATTCCATTACGTGACAGACAACAGTTTTCTCACAATATTTTTCTTCGCGGTTCCGACTGACGATTAAAACCCTCTCATATTCAAGCTTTGTAGATTGTGGTCACTGCTAAGCATTGGGTTATTATTCTGACGCATCACTCTCAAACTTAAAAAATAATTTGAATAAAACAAATAATTTATTCAAATTATTTTTCTTATGATTGGAAGAAAGAAAGAAAAAACCTTAAAAAAAAGTATATTTGAGCTGCCAATCAATCTTTATTTTTAACCGACTTCCAATCAAAAAGGAGGAGGTTCTCAATTCGGTTGTATGTTTTTTTTTTTTTTTTTTTTTTTTTTTTAATGTTTGTTGGTGTATTAAATAAATAAATTCTGCAGACAATCTACTCAACACTATCTAGCCCCTAACTAAGCATAGCTTGTACTTCTTCTTCTTCTTATCGTGTCACTGAGTCTTTCGAACCAAGTGTAGTGAAAGGATTTTAAGTGCGCCTCAAAGAGGCTGAAACAGCGAATCTCATTTGTGTTTAGTTTCACACTGTCGAACAAGCGGCCCGATCACAAACTTTAAGTAATAAAGACATCACAAACGCTATCCATCATAACTAGTATAATTATAGCGAGGCAGAGTCTCAAGCGTGTACTTACTTACTTATTATTTACCAAGACGTTACCTCAGACAGCTTTCACAGCTCAGTTGGTAGTAGCACTGCTTTCTGCGGTGGAGGGCGTGGGTTCGATTCCCACCGAAAACAAACATTGTGTATACAATATCTGACACAAACATAATATTATGCGTTTACAAAAAAATATATATATATTTCGATGACGTCACTAACTTATACCGTAATTAAACTATTGCATATTAATATAAGTTGATGACGTCATAGAAATGTATATTACAGCTACGTGTGTGACGTACTTTACTTGTGGTCAATAATTTATTTGAGCGTAATAAAAGAAAATTCGTTCGGTTGATTTAGACTCACCTAGCTTTAAGACGTTTCAAAGTGATTCTTGCAATCCAACTGAATAAATACACTTTTGATTTTGATTTTATTTCAAGTTATAATTAGTGATATTAATTTGATTCAATACGGCTGGCATATTCATGAAATGTTCTGTCGAGTGCAAGAAAAGAGCCTCTTTAAGAACCACAAACATGCACAGATAAATAACACTAATAGCGTGAATAATTGTAACGAAATTATATTATTTTCAACTCTTCAATTACAAATTTACAACAATGTATGTTTTGAAAATAGTTTTAAATTTAAAACGGTAGAAATCGAGCCGTAGTTTGTTCTTTAAGGTCGTGGGTTCGAATCCAGTCGTGTACCAATGAGTTTTTCTGCCCAAAAATTTATGTACACTATGCCAGTGCTCTCAAACGGTGAAGGAAAACATCGTGAGGAAACCGGCATATCGTAGAACCTAAAAAGTTCGAAAATATGTGTCAAGTGCACGAAGCCTCTTCGAGGCGCACTTAAAATCCTTTCACCACACTTGGTTCGAAAGAATCAGTGACACGATAAGAAGAAGAAGTAGGTAGGTAATCATCGATGTCGATACATTCGTCTTGCATCCGCATTGGCACATCACTAAGTGAGTGGCTATGTCAAGTAATAGCCATTGTATTATGAATCTTATACCTTGTGGATAAAGACTAACAGAATTGTTTTCTATAACGCCATCTAGCGTCAAGTAGCTTTGTTTTGTTGTCAATCAAGTAACAGCCATTGTATTATCAATCAGATGTAACTTGGGCATAGCAGGAGTTGAAAACAAAACTTCACGTTTTGCGCTTACATTGCAAACGTTGGCTGAACCCCACGAGATAAATTAATATAATATCTCCAGTATTGTACACCTTAAAAAGATCAACCAAAAAGTCAGCGAAGGTATATGTATATCTCTTAAGGATAACCCACAATAACCATTTTTTATCCTTTACATTTTACGGGAAAAAGTGGCTTCTTTACGAAGGTATTTTAAGCAATACAGCATTGATCCTTATCCAATTAATAATAATAATAATAATATATTTTATTTCAGACAACTATAAAATGTACATTACAAAAATGAAACACCTTAGGTCCATAGTTAATAAATACCTTAGAGACTAACATACATAAAATAAAATAAAATAAAATTACTTATTAAATCTTAAATCTTAGGGGCTTTTTTCAAAATAAATATGATGAATGCCGTCACAAAAACCGTAAACATACGTCTAGGTATGAAAAGTTCGTAATATTTCTAACTTGTGAGCAGCTGTTGTTTTTCTTTGTTCCTCTTTTTCCTGTAATATTTTCTTGAGCGCTGGTTTGTTGTTATTATATAGGATATAAATGTATAATATGTCAGCGGTTCAAGGGGGTTTGAAACAGCAAAGAGTTTAAAAAGTCTGCTACAATGCTTTTTTTATAAGAATATTTACTTTATATTGAAAAAAGATTTTTGATTTGAAAAGGTCTCGGCGCCGGGCGGCGTCTCTGTTCTCGAGGTCGTCAGTGTATTCTCACCAAGTTCTAACAAGTTTGTTGATTTTACAAGATTTAAACTTAACTTTACTTTTTTTATTAATTTAATGTTTTATAATAATAAATAGTTTTTGTAAATAATGTACATTGTCACAAATATTTCATCGTTATGAATGAGTTATGACTCATTTGGTAAATATTGCATGGAGCTGAAGGCTCTTATAAATAAAATTATTCAAAGTCATCCAACAGTCATTAAACAACTAAAAAAGAATAATGGCAGTTTGCATTTGCAACAGTAGAACACGTAGCCATGAACAAAAGGCTGTCTCGTCTAATAGCATTGTGTTTATTGTAGCCAACTGTGACAGACCTCATTTCTGCCGCCAATGTGCCAATGAGTACACGTCGTCGTGTGAATGAAGCAATCATTTCGCTGCGAGTGCAGGTATTTCCTCTGGCTCGGCACAGAATACAGGAGAAAGGCGATCATGCGCAGTTTGTATGGGAGCCACTGTCGCCAGTTTTACATTTTCACTATATTGTTTAAAATATCATTAAATATAAGGATTCTAAGAAAACGTGTGGATCCGAAGCCTTGCGGGACTTCAAAATTTTGTCTATTATACGACTGATCTGGCTGGTCTGAAGGGCTGGTGGGTATATATAGCGCAGCGCATTAGCATTTACTATTCAGCGTTGCGGTCTGGCTGTTAGAGAAAATTACACATGTGTGGTACTTCTCATGTATGCCAAGCCAAGCCAAGGTTTGCTACAGGTTTGCTGTACTTATAAATATCCATCAAAAGTTGTAAGCAAAGCTTAAAGCTATTGCCATGTCTTGACTATTGACTTGACTTGACAAAATTTAAGAAATGTTAAATTTAATAAACATTTTCAAGTATAGCAGCAGCGAGTTGTTGTATTTTTTGGTTTTTAATATAAATTCATATCTTTTTTCAGAACCAAAGTGTACACTTTGATAAGGCACGTTTAGTGCCACTGGAATACCCGAATATGACCCACGACTATGTACAGGTCGCTTATCGCGGCGTAGTTTGCAGTCATAGAACTTGTGGAAACGTGCGTAGCGTCTCCGTGTGCCGTGCCACGCTATACATAGTCTTCGTGTACTCCAGTGAAAACAGAAACCAATAAGTTTGTTGCCACTTCTTCTTCTTAATGAATGGCATCTGTCCATTTCGGATCAGTCTTGCCAGTGTCGAGTAATGAGGAAATATATTACATAGATAAAATTATTTTGCGTCAAGTCAGTCATAGACAAGTCGGCCCTACCTACTTGGCTTTGAAAACAAAATGACATGGGTCTAGAAAACTTTATCCCAGAAAGTTCAAATTAAAAATTAAAAAAAAGTTTTGTTAAACATGCCGTGGTGAATATTGCGTAAATATAAGAGCGCCGAATTATTTGTGTGCGTATATTTTCTTCTTCTTTTTAATGAATGGCATCTGTCCATTTTGGATCAATTTTGCCAGTGTCGAGTAATGAGGATATTTTATTATATTTTTCGTCAAGTCAAGTCAGTCATAGACAAGTCGGCCCTAATTGGCTTTGAAAAGAAAATGATGGTCGTTTGTTTTCAAAACCATCAGAATCCGTTTCGATCATTTCTTTTTGTCGTGTCTAAGTCCTTTTGAACTAGTGTAAATATATATAAAATAATGTAATATATCATAGAGTTAAATATAAATAAAATAAATATTGTGAACAATCTATACAACACTTTTAAGCCCTAAATTAAGCAGAGCTTGTTTAAAACGTACACTCAGAAAAAAATATTGTTGGTTCCAACAATAAAACTTTAACAGGGGAGAGCCCACAATGGTGTATAGTCCGTGCGTCAATGTTTTTATTGTCATGGATCAAGTTGTCAGTACAACAATATTTCTATTGTCAAGAAGTAAATTGTTATTGAAACAATGTTTCTATTGTCAATAATTAATTTGTCATTGCAACAATGTTTCTATTTTATCAATAAGGCGTGTTTTGATACTACAACAATGTATCTTTTGTCAGCGGAACTAATTTCGAAAACGAAGGACTAAAAATGTACAACTAGTAGGTACGAAAGACCCCAAGTGTGAGGGGTAAAAAAAGAAGATTTGATAAGACCGAAGTTGATCCGATGCATTCATCGGATCTCCAGTCATCTCAAATCTTCAACGAATTCATTAATCCGTTGAATACAATTTCATAAAACCACTTCTACAATATAAGGAAACGCCGTGCGTTTTCGTCAGCGCGTTCTAGGATCATTACAATTTTAGTCACGCCATCTAGTTCTAAATTTAGTAAGCAGCTTTTTTGTTAGTTTACTTTACTAACAATTTTCACATTGACACACTTGCAACGTTCCATTGTCACCTCAGCGATATATTTATTATAATAACAAAAGGTAGTTGAATAATACGACTATAGTTATTTTGCTAGGTTGTTTTACAATGTTCACATTGATACACTAGCAACGTTCTATTGTCACCACAACGACTTACTTATTGCATGACAAAACGTAGTTGAACTTTACGCTTTAGTTATTTTGAGAAATTTATTTACAATGTTTACATTTACACATTTGCAACGATCCATTGTCATCACAGTAATATATTTGTTGTATAACACTGGCCCACTTCTACTCCAAATATTGCTATGCCCTAAACTTAAGAGCTTATTATGTATTCACCATTTTTAACTTTATAACTTCACCATGTAACATAATAATAGCAATAAAGAATATGAGTATGAGTTTGAGTAGTCACATGCTCCGTGTATAGGTCTTTTGTTACATTTATTAAAAATGTTCGCATTGACACATATGCCAATTCCATTTTCATCTCAGCAACATACTTATTGTATGACAAAAAGTACTCAAATGCCACAACTATAGTTCCTTTGCTACGTTTTTTAACAATGTTCACATTGACACGCTAGCAACGTTCCATTTTCACTACAGCAACGTTTCTATTGCATGTCAAATGGTAGTTAAATGCTACGGCTATAGTTACTTTGTTAGATTTATTAACAATGTTCACATTGACACACCTAAAACGTTTTATTGTTATATAATCAATTTTTTTATTAACTTTGATGTAAGGACAAAGCTAAATTGTTCCTTGCACATTAAACGAAGGAAAATCAGCGGACAATAAAAAAGTTGCTGAACTCAACAAAGCTCTTTCTGCTAAGGTAACAGAGTATTTAGTTGCTCCAACAGGAAATTTCTGACATTGCATTTATTGTGACTTTGTTGACCCATTTTTTTCTGTGTGTAGGTATTAAAAGTACTTGTATGTAACTTCAAGTAATACCATAGGTACAACCACATCAAGGCTATTAACTTTCGCTAATGCATTGGATTTATTACATATTTCGCATTACTTTTGTAATGAAATGAATTATGGAACTGCTTTTAAAATGTAAACTACAGGTAGATTGGATTGGACCTTGGTTTTTACGTCAAGATTGAATTGCTAATTTATACAGGGTCACAGATTGTCGAAGACATGCTAACTTAAGCTACGCAGCATCTTTACAAAAAAGTGCCTCATGTGAAAGATTTCTTCATATAAAAACGAATTCAGGTGTAAAAATGTGAAAACGAATAGATAATCGCGGAAAAAAAGCACCATTCTTAAAAACATAATGCGTATGAATCTCCCCAGAATCCGACTTATAGAGCACTGGTGGTCTAGTGGTAGCGGCCCTGCCTTCCGATCTTAAGGTCGTGGGTTCGAATCCAGTCGTGTACCAATGAGTTTTTCTGTTGAAAAAATTATTTTCACAATGCAAGTGCTCTCTAAAGGTGAAGGAAAACATCGTGAGGAAACCCGCGGCTTAGTACGTTTTTCTAAGATTTAAAGTAAACTTTAATAAATAGTAATAGACTAATAGGTAATTGCAAGACTTGCAAGACTCTTGCTGCAAGACCAAGACCAAGACCAAGACTGGGAGCGCAAGACCAAGACCAAGACCAGGTGTATTGGCGTAAGACCAAGACCAAGACTGGCTAAGTCTCGTCTTGTTCTTGCATTTGGGCAACACTAATGGGTGCACGAGCGGATTTGAACCCGTTACCTTAAGATGTGAGGACAAACGGAGAGCACATAAATAAACAAATTAATAGAAATTTACAATTAAACAAATATTTACAAAATGAGCCAATAACTTCAGCCAAGCGTGGAGTTTCGTGAACCATGATAGATTTAGAGACCCTGAAGAAGTTTACTAAATAAATAAAATAGCGAGAGAAAGATGGCGAAAGAAGAATGAAGCAGAGCACGCCGTCACATATGCAAATGAATATTCGAACGATCATGATACGCAAACTAATTTTAATGGATTTCATTATATTGACGATTCCGAAATCTCAGGAGTCGTCCCACATAGTGAGCAAATGAAATTTTTCACTATTATTAACAATCACGTAATTAATTCAAAATGTTTTTTTACGAACCACGCATAAAACGATTTCAGAGTCTGGTCATACACATTTTTTAAATCTTTCAAATAGTTTTATATGATTATATTTATTCTAGTTGAGCTCAATTTAAACAATTCTTAGATTGCATAATTCATAATTGCATCTGTCTATAACTTCCTTGAAGAGCATTTACTAAGCGGTGCAAAGGAGATCGCTTACCAGCATTAGTGCGACAGCGAACCTGAATAGATAGATACATTACCTACATACATAATAAACACACTCATGTTTACCTATTGATAGGAGGAGGTAAACACATACGCACGGTACCTGAATATATTGAATGATAATCCACAGAGTATATAGGTACTTAGTACTAATTTATTCTACCAGTGATTGATTGAACATTCATATCTCTTTGTACTAAACGAAAAAACAATAATTACTTGCAAGTACGAAGATTTACGCTTGTCCTTGCGTCACGCAAAAGCTAGAACCTAGGCTGATGCGTTCGTAGGCATAGAATAGGTACGTTTGTATGAATAAGTAGGTAACTGTAGTTACTTTAACCGACGCCAAGTTAGTCAGTACATGTACGATGTACGTGTAAAGAACACTTGGAAGGTACATAAGAAGATTGGAAATTAATTTAAGAAGCTGCAGTATACTTTCTTTTATTTTTGAGAGATATGTACTTGTTGAAACCAATGTCATGCACTTAAAAAAAAAAAGTTATAATTGTTTTTTTTTTTTATACATAAGTAGTATTCAGTTCAGTGACCTTTATTGGAAAATATCGATTAACGAAGTTGATAATAATATGCTTTGCTGCGATCCCGTTTTTGTAAGCCACAACGTTATTTACCTCTTTAAAAATATTAGAGTGAGACTTGTATGGTGGTGGTGCTAATTGGTACTTTCTTCAAGAGAAAGTAATTAATTTAAGAATTACACGATGATTCAAACTAAAAGTCAACTAATTAGTGCTTGGAAATCAGCTTTCATAAATAAATGAATAGTTCTTCGCATATTGCTATATTTTAACAACGTAAAATACAATATCATTGAAAGAGATTGAGCTCAAACCTTCATCTTCAATAAACAAGATACACAAACTACGACTTGATTCAAATGATGCTGAATTTGGTGCCATATGGTGGTCCCGACATAAGATAGGAGTCCTCCACCCACACATGCATTTCGTAAGAAGCGCCTAAGAAAACGAATCAGAAGAATGATATCTTTGTACAGGGTTACCAGTATATAACTACGACGAAAGACTTCCATTGTATCTAATATTTACCAGGCCAAGTACGTCTTAATTTACAATAGCAGGTACCTACCTACATTCGGTCACGGGGTATGATTCAAGGACTTTTAAATGTTTGCATTCCGACCCGGCGGAGGTTTGATGAAAATATTATTGTACAGCCGACACGCTGCGCGGTTAAAATAATGAGGTATAATTATGTACTTTTACCTACTTAGTTACCTGATATTACATCTACATTTACTTACACTTACTACATTTAGGCTCAAAAACTGGATCGTTGAAAAGACATCTTTTGCTGAGTTGAGCAAATTGGGATTTATTTATTTTAGTTTTATAACGAAAATAATGCTTCTATCGCTATGAATTCCGTAGACAGCTTATACTGCCGCTTTTGCGCGGAGCCCAGAAGCTCCGAGAAGCTGGTAAACTTACAAACTGATGAGAAGTATTTTATAGTATATCTATTACGAGTAAGCGTAAATGCCTTAACATTATATTATTATTGTCGAGGGAGTGCGGACCTCCTTCGCCGTTGGGCCCACTGATTTTTTGTGCTATCATGTTTATACTTATAGCATTTCAACTTTATAGTTATAATAATCCTCGACCGGTGTTATCTCACCGAGACTCGTTTAGTTTGGTATTTTGTATTTTAATTTTTCAATAAAATAGTGATGTTTATCTTGTGTAGGATGTGTTATTTGAGTATTGTGATCGTTTTGGCTAGCTGTTAAGATAACATCTGTAGTAAGTAAATAAATAAACTAAAAAAAACAAGCCTCTGCATTTATCTTATACCTTTATACGAGAAAATCTTGTATATATATATATATATATTTAGGATCTCGGAAACTGAGCCAACGATTTTCATGAAATTAAGTATACAGGGGTTTTCGAGGACGATAAAACGATCTAGCTAGGATTCATTTTAAGAAAATTATTATTTCTTTCCGAATTCAATAATTAAACATAAACTGAATATGTGACTGCTCCTGCCATCTATTGACGATTGTGAGCAACTAACTGCAAGCATGTCTAGAAGATGGCGTTGTACTGTAAGAATAAACCAGTAAAGATGATAAATGTGACTCATAAGATTTCTTAAAAATACAAATCTAACAGCACTACCAATAAAAGGTTCTACGTTTTTGATGGCGGAACTGGCAACGGCATTTACACGGACCAGCCCAGATCTCCCGTGGCCTACGTCACTGATAGTTTACTGGAGCAAATCGAGGCTGAAAGGCAGTCTAGGGGTAGCCTAGAAAATTGGACAAAATGTCTTTTGTGTGCTGTCCCAAAGTTGGAGGGGCAAGCCTGACCGAATTACCCCCTTCACTGTACACAGTCGGAGGCCCAACCATCTTCAAAGTCCCAGCATTAGGATGAGTCAACTCCTTGACTAGCCCTATAGCTTGGACATGCTCATCTTCAAAAACGTCTTTCATCTTATTGATAGGTCCGTTAGGGAATGTTGCATTCTTGAATATGACCATCCATTCCTTGTTTGATTTGGTTTTTATCACTTCACTGATTATAGAAATAATTTCATCTCTATTCTGCACTCTTGCAGAGTTGTTTTCAAATCTCTTATCAGTGATTAGTTCTTCCTTGTTGATTAGCTTGCAGAAGTCGGCGAATTGCGCGTTTGATCCTGTACCGATCACCATATCTCCATCTTTAGTTTTGAACGATTGATAAGGTACGAGATTGGCATGGGCTGTGCCCCATCGCTGGCCTTCAATACCACAGTTCAAGTAAATATTAGCTATGTTAATCATGCTGGATATTTGAGTGGAGAGCAGATTGCAGTCAATCTTTTGTCCTTTGCCAGTTTTCTGACGAAGGTAGAGAGCAGTCATTATAGCTCCAAAGGAATGGAGGCCAGTGGTAATGTCGGTGAGGGCTACGCCAGGCTTGCACGGATTTCCATCTCTTTCCCCTGTTGTGTTCATGAGGCCTATCAATTTATAATGCTTGCCATTTTTGTTTATTGAGTCATGCAAATTACTTACAGCTTCGTTTATTGAATGAAAGCTCTCGTTTCGTATGTAAATATCACTATGTTAATAGGCAAGTGTTTGTATACTGATAAACGCAAATACTTTCATGTCCGCCAATAATGGCTACAGTCGGCTGCATAAGAATGCATGCCGTTCGTAACTTTTTAGTAAGGGCTAATTTTTCCATATGCATGGAATAACTTGGATATTCCATACCAAGCCAGTGGGCAGGGCAAAGGGCATACTTTTACATTTAGACGTATTTTGATGATCGGGGAATACCTACTTCGTAATTATTTACATATTGACTGTCAAGGTAATTCATAATTAAAAATACCGTAGAAAATGACACGGTAGTGAAACATTACCGTATACCGTGTTTAAGCCAAAAAATTTCCCTTTTTTATCAGGCCACTCCAATGGGCTTACAAAATATAAGTGAGATTATAGGATTTAATATTGAGTTACTCGAACGAGTGTGTTATGTATTTTTATTTACAAGGCATTTTTTCTCAAACTAAACATAAGACTAACAAAAACAATATCAAAAGAGAGTCGTAGGTAGATAATAGTACATTGTTACCCGAGGATTGAAAGTCACGAATTTAAGAGGCCGGCGGAGGGCGAGTTTTCATACAAACGTAATACCAAAATTATAACTAGTTTAAGCAGATTTTCACTATATTATTGTAATAACGGTATTCGTATAGTATTTATCTAGGTTCCTGAACAGTTTTTATTTTAAATTACTTACCTCAAATGAAAAAATTCACCAATCGCATTTTACACATTTTTTTCATTGCAAAATGTGATTGGCGTTAATTTCATTTGAGGTAAGTAATTTAAAATAAAAACTGTTCAGGAACCTAGATAAATACTATACAAATACAATAATTACAATAATATAGTGAAAATCTGCTTTAATTAGTAATCATTTTGGTATTACGTTTGTATGAAAACTCGCCCTCCGCCGGCCCCTTAAGTCCCGAGACGGGTTTGGACGGCCAATGGAGCTTGAGGGACTTATATAAATAGAGCACATATAGAGCTAACAGCTAGCTATCTATCTAACTTTTTATTCATTTTATAGTGTTTACTACACTTAAGGAAATCACAAAGATTTTTATAATGTCCCAAAAGACTATAACTACACTACACTATAAAATCAATAAAAAGTTACGAAAAAAGCAAGGTGACATCTCTCGTCGATTCAACTAAATGCAACTTCGGGTATCGAGCAGGTAACTAATTGACTATAACGTCAAACCTGTAGATGGAGCCACGGTCGCGTTAGTGCCGAACAGTCCATAAGAGTTATTCGTCGAGTGTGATTAGGATCCGATGGCGCATGGTTCTGGTGGTATCATGTGAAAAAGAAGAATACCCTTACAAGCCGGAGTAGTCACTAGCTCCATCATTCATTTTTAGTTTGATTCTTTCATATTAAAGTAATTCTTCAAACTTGTAGATCCGATTTCTAATTTAGCTACCCTATTGTTAGGAAGTTTATTTGAAAGAAAATATATGTCCCTCAATGTTCTGTAATTTGTTCTTTATTAAAAAATTCTTCTTGAATTCAGGGTGCGTATTTTCTAGGGACTTTCCGACTGCTAACAGATTGTGATCAACAACTCGAGCGGCAGTCGCGAACCGTAGTCTATTCATTGTAGTGTGTGTGTGCACTCATAGGTAATTACTAATTAGTGTATACCGATAACACTCTAACATTGACAGAAGCTTGCACACATATACTATAAACGGTTAGGAGGAATAGTGGGGCGCGCCTTCGTGGATTGCACTATCTCTAATTCAAAAATGTTATTAAAATATTGAGATCTTAAACGACAAATTATAATTAATTTTAACTGTATTTTATTAACATGTATCATTTTTTTTCTGTCTATTTATTTAAGTGCCATCTCCGTATTTGTACGCCGACATCAGTAAAGCATGTTTGTAACAACTAATTTGTTCACCATCTTAATTGTAACGTGTGTTCATGCAAATATATCATCTTCATCTTTCTTTTATCCACTAAAATCCTGTTAATGTATGGTGTACCTAAAAACAATCAATGTAACAAAAAATACTGAACAAGGAAGGACTCAACAAAGAAATAATTGTTCATTATGATATTGTGCTCCAGAAAAAGTTTAAAACTAAAACTATCGATTTTATATTTTTATGCATAGTTTATGCTTTTTAACCGCGTGCTCAATTTTGATGACCGAGCAAGCGCAGGATTCTAAAATTTAACCACGAGCGGAGCGAGTGGTTTAAATGTTAGAATCCTAAGCGTTGGCGAAGGAATCAAAAGAGCACAAGGTAAAAAATCTTTGCACTCGAGTGCAACACGTAACTTTTCATCCCACCTCAGCGAGGAAATGACTAAATGCAAAAAAGAACATGGCGCGACTAAAAGTAACACACCAAGAAGGTTCCAAGTATGAGTTTTTAACAAATTTAAAAAGGTTGTATGATAAATTCCAGACACGAGCTATATTCTTTTAGGCAATAGGTACTCGTTATTACAATATCATAGTCACAACAAAGCTGCATTGATAAAAAAAACAAGTTCATTTCAAGAAAACCTTTATTCTCGTCCAAAATAAATAAATAATGTCAACAGTAGGGCGAACTCTTTGAGTTATTTAATCTTTAGTAATAACAAATCACTTACAAGCCTTCACAGATAGGCACATACATAATTATTTACAAGAAAACAGGTGTTGCAGTCTGACATAAAATTAAACCTTATGAATTATTCATTTAATGGCTTGAGTGCTTCCTTGGCCTGCTTTGAAAGCTAGGAAGTTTTTGAACATCTGCGCCTTTTTTCTGGAATAAATTGATTGATTTTCAAATAATCAACCCAAAATTATGGGATTTCGTAGTTATATTTGTGCAAAATTTTTACTTAAAATTTTATCTATGCCGCATTGCATTTTGTGGGATCCATTCTGTGGTCCTCTTAGCCCACGAGGTGTCAGGCATGCGGCAGACGTGTCCAGCCCAGTTCCATTTAAGGGTGGCGGCTTTCTGACCAACGTCAACGATGTGGGTTTTGGAGCGCAGTATACTGTTCCGCACGCGGTCTGACAGTTTTATACCTAAAATACTGCGCTCCATGGCTCGTTGGCATACCCCAAGGGCAGACTTTTGATGTTTTGTCATGGACCAAGTCTGAGCACCGTATGTTAGGATGGGGAGAATGCGCACGTCCATGAGTTTCTTTTTAAGGGTGAGTGACTTCACGATGGCTATTACAATGATGCCGTTCTCAGCTATAAAAGTCAAGTGGGTACAACTTTATGAGCTTTCCAGTAAGCTTGTGATTCCGCTTTTAATCTTAAAGGTTGAAGGTTCAAATAGGTCAAAATACCAAATCTTTGGCATTCATTTCACACAACACTATCTAGCTAAGACCAAATGTAGGGCGCCCACCCACCAGATGGACCGACGACATTGTTAAGATCGCAGGAAGTCGGTGGATGGAAAGGGCTCAGATTCGTTTTTTCTCGAAATTTTGTGCCAATTCCACTTTTTACTAGTATTATTACATCATTCCAATAAGTTTTAGTTGTTTTGTAATAATCAAATTGAAGTTTATTTATTCAGCTGCTTTAATTGGTCGAATTTATTTTTGTTATGTTTTTATATTTTAAGTTAAAGGCAATATTTCTTTACTGTATTTATTTACATAAAAATATTGTTTTGTACAAGTAATCTAAGCTTATTTATTGACACTATAGTGTATGTCCTTGATATTAAACTATTCAAACCATAAATGCTGGACATTATTATTTTCCAATCAAACACTTATCCAGGATAGTTATATTAGTATGTATAGGCAGGTAGGCATCTATTTTTTATTCAACATTAATCTTTGATCAAATCTTAAATCATGAAAAATATATTCTGAATACATTACACAACTAAATGATACTTAACATAGTATACACGTAAAAGCTTCATTTATGCCTAAAGTTAAATTACATTAAAAAATCTTAAATTATTTAAAATATTATCTGCAAAAGAATTAGCCACACCCAATAGTGACCATACAATTTAGCCTAGCTTCTAATCATAATTTAAGAACTACACTCAAAATGATGTAGTTGATACAAATCAAGTATACAATGTTGTCTTTGTGGGAGTAAATAGGTACGTGGTACCTACCTAGTGCTTGAAAACGCTTTAAGGCCTGCGCACACCTAGTTCGCTGGCGGTAGCGATCAGTGAAACGCTGTCAAATATCCTAATTCTTAATTCTTTATTGCACACAATACAAAACATAGGAAAAGAACAGAAATAGAGGACATGTACAAAGGCGAGCTTAACCCTGAGCTGTCAGATTTGAGATTTGACAGCGATATTTGACAGCGTAACGACCGCATGTAAACGTTGTACCTATTATGAACGTGGTCGTCGAGTTCCCATGGAGTGGACCAGCTGAACCCTACACTACGTTAGTAGAAATAAAATAATGTAAAAGGCAGGGCGTTGCCCCGAGTCGAGGAATGGTCTAAGGAAGGGTTTATGTGGACGTTGACTTATGGGACACCCTGTATTTCGTTTGGGATCAGTGCATGAAGTCTAGTCTAACTCGATATTAAAGCAATGAAAGCTACTTTACAGTAGGTAAGGTTAGACATGCTACCAACTGAGCTGAGAGGCCAGTCATGAACATCCCAGCTGCAGTTCTGTGCTCTTTTCAGACAGAACTAGTGAGAGAAAAGTTTTATTAATACCCTAGACAAAAATTGAAGATATTATATAAGTTAATGAAAATAAATAATGTACCTACACATCAAGCCAACAGTACAGAAGGTCGACAGTTTCGAAACACTTTTTGCCAAAGTTAATGGTCATGGACATTTTCGGTTAAGTAGCTTTTGGTCAAAGACAGATATTTGCCATGCTTGCGTTTCGTCTTAATGTGATGTACCACTGGTCCTCCGGAATCACCCTGAAAATTCGTGCTGCGATAAATATTACCTAGATAACTCTTTATTGATAATCATGACACGCAAGGTAAGTAAGATTCCGTTTTTAAATAAAGAAACAGTGATATTAGTAATACAATGGGCGGTTTTATCGCTGAAAGCGATCGCTACCAGGTAGATCACTAACCATCAAGTGGACCGCAACCCCTTTTGTCTATCTTATAAAAAAGCAAACCCCAAACAATTGTTTTTCTGCTGGCGTATTCCGTAAACATAATGCGTAACTTGTATATTCCCAGGTTTACATACCTGACAGCTGTCCATCATATCTCCGAAAGCACAGAAGTTCGAATCCTTCAAGTATATCGAGTCGTAGTAAAGGTTGCATACGTCTAGGTGAAATTACTGGCACGTGAGGTCATCTGTATGCATCAAGTTGATGGACGCAGGGCAGTGCATCGTAGGGCATGTTCCTGACGTGTGTGACCTACGAGACAAAGCTTTGTTATAGGCAATGGTTACTACTTAACATCAGGTGGGCCATATGATTGTTCCATCAGCTAGTAGTATAAAAATTTTGAATCACTACTAAAACGCCTGCGTCTTCAGTCTTTTCAACCGCGTTAGGTTAATTACTTCTAATGATTTAAAGCAATATTTATGATCATTATTTTTTAATCGACTTCAAATAAAAAAGGAGGTTCTCAATTCGATTGTATTTTTATGTCATACCAGTGATGAATTTCAGAGAACTCATTGAGACAAACCTCCCATAATCCTGCAAACAAATATATTCATCCATTTCTTTAGAGAGAACAACGAAGAACAGTAAACAAAAGTTACATTAATTATTCAAGTGAACACACCTATTTTAACAAATTTTGGATCTTTCAGTTTACCATCCGTTAAAATGTATTTATACTCTTATTAATGTCGAGATTGTCAATTTATTTGATAATATAAATCTACAAAATACAACAATCCGCCATGATGGCTCAAACACCGGTCAGAGCGAATTACGTCACGGCTATATAAATGTCATTCTGATTTAGTACAAAAGCACCAATGTTTACTGTTGAATACTATAACCGTGACGTAATAACAGACGCCATGACACCAGCGAGCGTTTTGGCGAGAATTTGAAAATTTAAATTTAAATGTACTTTTATTGCACAAAAACCTTAATTTTCTACAGAAATATGACATATTTTAGACATAATAGATACTTCTGAATATGATAGAAGAGATTTTGAAAATTAGTCGTCAGGCCTATTCCAGTAGTTGGACGTAGCATGCTGTTACGCACTCGGTCTGTGCGTCTAAACCCGAGAGTTTTTGAGCAAACTAAACACTAAAATGGTGTAACGCTGGTATTTTAAACGCTTCAAATGATAGGCAATTATCTTGATTGATGTTTTTTGGATTAGATAAGAAACTTTGGAGTGAATAGAAAATGTAGGCACGAGCAAAAGCCCCGATTTACCGTATTTCTTAATACTCTCAATTCTATATTACTTTATATAATATCAAGAATCAAGAACACAATCAAAAAGCCCGCGTCAAATATTATCAGGTTAAGATGGATGGCTAATTCCTGCACTTCATCTGATTAAAGCTTTGGCTTCCTAATAAACGGTGCCATCCAGCAATGATGGTTTGTGGGTGAAGCTTCTGCTCCACAAGCGAGAGGCAGAAAGCCTCTCTCAGTAATTCAGCCGCTGAGAAGATAATTAAACTGCTTTGAATATTCCTTTAATTCATTTAGTGTGCTGCACCACATTACGTCTATCAAATGTTGTGTTCGTGTGAGCATGGTGTCTCTCTCTTGTGTGGAAAATTAATGAGGCTTGCTTCTATTGTTTCTATGTAACATATTTTTGCTGTCTTATTGTTTCTCCATACAATAGAGAGAGACAAATAGGCGAAACAAAAACAACATGTAGTAGACAAAATGTTGTAAATGAAGTGGGACTTGCCCTGCTGTACACAACCATACTTCAAGCAAAAATAAATCATTTAATTTCCACATTCATACCTAGCACTCTTTTGATCACATGGCATTCTTCTCTCCTCATAACATGTCCATACCACACTAGCCAATCAATTCTCTGGCGGCCACTGGCGCTACTTATAAACTTCCTCTGATGTCTCTGATACCTACTTGTTTTACATATTATCAAAGTATACTATGATTTTGGAACAAATAATAAGATATTCATGATGACCACGACCACTCTGACAAGAGTGGTTTTAGTTTAATTTTAATTTTATGTTTTTTTTTGTTATTTAAGTCATTTTTCCTACTCACTATTTTTATTAATTTAATTTATTGTGGACAATCCACACAACTCTATCTAGCCCCAAATTAAGCAGAGCTTGTACTATGGGAACCAGAAAGCTGATATACTACTTATATGATGTTTTTTTAGAACCACATACTTAGAACACAATATAACACCCAGACAGAGAACAAACATTTGCATTCACCACACAAATATTCGTTCTCGGTGGGGATCGAACCTTTTTATGTTCTATGTTTACTTAGTTAATTAACTAAGTAGGTCACACATGTCAGGAACGTGCCCTACGATTGTCGGGCACGTTCCTGACATGTGTGACCTACGATGTAATGCTTGGTTATAGGCGATGGTCACCACTTAACATCAGGTGGGCCCTAAGCTTGTTCCATCAGCTTAGAATGTATCCATCGGTACTTTTCTTACTGTTTCAATTTAAGTATGAAACTTAAGTTAAGTACACACATACACACATAGTATGAACGCATAGTGTTCATATTTATATTGAAAACGGCAAATTGTTCAGATGTGAAATCGAGTTGCGAATCGATACGATAAATTACCCGACGCTCGCTCAACGCCAGCGAACTGGAATGGGGTTCGGAAATTAAAATCACCTTCAATCTATGAGTTTCCATGTCCATAGGCTTAATGTTATGTTGTAATGTTGTGAGGTAGCAAGTTGAAGTAGCAATGCGTTTATCCCAGCGGTTATCGGTTCTTCGGCAAACATGACCGGCCCACTGCCACTTCAGCTTGCTTGTTCTTTGGGCTATGTCGACAACTTTGGTCCTCTGTCGAATGACCTCTTTCCGGATCCTGTCTCTAAGAGAGACTCCGAGCATAGCCCTCTCCATAGCTCGCTGAGCGACTTTTAACCTATGGACCCGTCCTGCTGTGAGTGTCCACGTTTCGGCTCCGTATGTCATAACTGGTAGGACGCACTGATTAAAGACTTTGGTTTTCAAGCACTGTGGGATGGGCGACGAGAAGACCTGCCGAAGTTTCCCAAATGCTGCCCAACCAAGCTGAATTCTCCTACTTACCTCCTTTTCAAAGTTGTTTCTGCCTAGCTGGACAAAGTTGTTTCTGACTGCCTGACGATACGAATAAAATGTAATAATCAGGCGTGTATATAGGTAGGTATTTAGTAATCCCACGCCAGTGTCGTTTTTACTCACAGCTCGAAGTGCCTACATAACCTCTACCGATATTCCTGAATGAGACACGGAAAACAATACTTACGGACTTGAAACGTCAGCATTCATCTACACACGCCTGGTAGAGATCGTTGTAAGCGATAAGGCCAGCACCCATTGTTTTATTGGGAATATTTATTTTTAAGCCTGTATTTCTATAGTCATGGTAATCAATAGAGTTATCTATCTACACTATAATTATTATATAGAAGAATGGTTTGTATGAAACGAAAAAAAACTTGAATGTCAAAGAAAAAATTCATGCAAGTGTAAATAAATCATTGTACCCAGATCGACAAGCTATCAAATCAGAAGCTAAAGGCAAAACCTTGAAGGATGAAGATACTCTAAAATCCCTAAACTTGGAAAATGGTGGAAAGCTTTATGTGAAAGATCTTAGCCTATAAATTGTAAAAAAATTGGAAAAATGGATGAAGATGGCTCAGAATAGTTTTACTTGGAAAAGTGGAATCCAGTGGTGAGTGTCTATGTCTATTCTCAGGCTGATGATGATGATGTCAGTTTGTCAGTTCACTCACACTTGGTCAGTCGGTTTTCTAAGTCCATAGAAAGGGTTTTCTAGTATGATGCCACCAATGCCTGCTTCTTTTAGTAGCGGCTTCACCATGAGATTTCGTCTTCGCCAGAAAAACTATCTTGTTTCAAATATGATATCAGATATAGACCTGGGAAAGAAAATTTAGCCGCAGATGCACTGTCGAGAGTTTGTGCTGTAGTCCAGGAATCTTCCATCAGCAAACTCATTCAACTGCATAAATCACTATGTCACCCCGGCATCGCTCGCATGGTTCACTGGGTACGTTCAAAGAATTTACCATTCTCAGTTGAAGAAGTTAAGAGGATGACCGCTGCATGCCCCACCTGCGCTGAAATCAAGCCCAAGTATGCTAAGAACGAAGGACTACTAATAAAAGCAACCGCTCCTTTTGAAAGGCTAAATGTAGACTTCAAAGGCCCCTTACCATCCAAGACTAATAATAAATACATCTTAACGATTATAGATGAATATAGCAGATTTCCGTTTGCTTTTGCTTGCAAGGATATGACTTCCGAGACGGTGATAAAGTGTTTCCAAGAATTATTTTTGCTGTTTGGCACCCCAGCGTACATTCACTCAGATAGAGGATCTTCGTTCTTATCAGAAGAGATGAAGAGTTTTCTGACGAGACTGGGAATTGCCAGCAGCCGGACGTCACCCTATAATCCACAAGGGAACGGTCTAGTAGAACGTTTAAATGGAACCCTGTGGAAAACCATCCAGCTACACCTGCGGTCTAACAATCTAGACGGCGACGATTGGGAAAAGGCCTTGCCTACAGCTCTCCATGCTATTCGATCTCTCCTTTCAACTGGGATAAACACGACGCCTCATGAGAGAATGTTTAAACATCCCCGACGATCATGCAACGGTGCATCCATGCCGTCCTGGCTGATGACACCCGGCCCTGTTTATATGAAGAGGAACGTCAAAAATTCCAAATACGAATCCAACGTTGAAGAAGTCGAACTGCTCCGAGAGCGCTGGTGGCCTAGTGGTAGCGGCCCCGCCTTCCGATCCTAAGGTCGTGGGTTCAAATCCAGTCGTGTACCAATGAGTTTTTCTTCGCAAAAATTTATGTACACTATGCCAGTGCTCTCAAACGGTGAAGGAAAACATCGTGAGGAAACCGGCATATCGTAGAACCTAAAAAGTTCGAAAATATGTGTCTAGTGCACGAAAGGAGCCTCGTTGAGGCGCACTTAAAATCCTTTCACCACACTTGGTTCGAAAGAATCAGTGACACGATAAGAAGAAGAAGTACAACTTCTGCTTTTTTGAGTTTCAGTTTCAAGTATGGGGACCCCCAAAATTTATAGTTTTTTTTCTATTTTTGTGTAAAAATCTAAATGCGGTTTACAGAATACATCTACTCACCAAGTTTCATCAGGCTAGCTTTTATGGTTTCGGAGAAAAATGGCTGTGACTCGGCCGGACAGACAGACAGACAGACAGACAGACAGACAGACAGACAGACAGACATGACAAATCTATAAGGGTTCCGTTTTTGCCATTTGGCTACGGAACCCTAAAAACGATATTAGAAACCTCAACATCATTTTTAAAGACAATAAAATCAACACCCTCGATCTACCAGTGCTGAAGAGCCTTCAAGATATTTTCACATTTGATAGCTACAGGTAAAGAAAACAAACCATCATCAAATATTTATTTTTGTTATAAATTAATTTACAGAAATTGCGCTTGCTTAAACTACGGCTGAAGTATTAACAAAATTATGTTAAAAATGCAGTTTTGTATTTACTGCTAACTTAACTATTTTATGTTATACACCAATTATAAATATCCGGTCACTAAATAGTACATAATCTTATAGAACTTCAAACTTGAAAGCTTAGCCTAGCATAATTGTTTTGTATTCGGAGCTACCTGCGCGAACCACTCACCCTGCAGGTGAGGTCTCAAACTTGTTTTTTACGTTCACTTTAGTGCACTTTCGACTCACTTGTAAGGGTCTTGCCGGTTGAGGCGGTGTCAGGAGTGCATTTGCCGGCGGTCGGCGAGCTGGTGGGTACTCGTGATAGTCGACAGGTCGAAATATTATATTTTGATACTTTTTTATATTTTGTTGTGAGCGCAATACAACATTCCCAAGTAAATAGGTATTCAATTAATTTATTAGAAGTAGGAAATTATTGGGCGCGCGTAAAAGGAATGTCGACAATATTAGCAGGTCGGGTGAACGGCCGCAGAATGCACCTGATATACCACAGATTAAAAACTAGTCGCTACTGTGGGGTACAAATGCACCGGATAAACCACTCGGCCCAAAAATGCGAGGAAAAAACAAGGATTAATACGAGTTTCGTGTGATTGATGTGGTGCAATAAAGCCTCGGGTGTTTTTTGTTTAACTTTTAGACTCATCAACCTGAGAATATTGGTTTATTAAGCTATGGCTGATGAATGTTTTTTTTTTAATAAACTAGTAAACTGATATAAATAACGCTTATTTTATTTTAGTCTTACTCTTGTAGTAGACTGATGATGCGTTATAGGTAATATCAACACATGGTACGGCGTCAGAGCTCCATCACAGTAAGTATGCTTTACTTTTCATCATTTTCTTGTCCTTGTCCTACTTTATTATGGTCGGCACAACAGGTTTTCGTTCTCCACTCTCCTCTATTAGCCGTCATTTCAACAGTCACTCCTTTCTTACCCATGTCATCCTTCACACAATCCATCCTTCATCTTTTCTTTGGCCTACCTCTACTTCTATAACCATCCACATTCATATTTAGCATGACATTCTTCCCTTCGCATGACATGCCCGTACCATGCTAACCTATTACTCCTCATCTTTTCAGTCACTGGCAAGTATGCTTTACTTATATGCTACTTAAATGTTAAAAAACACAGACACATTATAAATACAAGTAACTAAAAAAAGTATAACGTCAAGCGATCTTCAATAGTCCATTTGAAAAGATACATATCTGTTAAAAAAAACATACATTAATGACTGTTTTTGTTTAGCTTACGGAGGATTGCAACATCTGTACAATCGGATTCTTATAGTATACGACGAACCAATATATTGAAACGTTTTATACAGGGTTATTCATAATGACGAAAAAATTACTTTTTTGGTTTTTTATTAATAATTCTGTTATCCTACAGATTTCTCCAACTTTATATAACTGGCCGGCAATAAAGACCACTGTAAAAAACTATTACAGCTATTTCAGAGTACATTTATACTTTGTTTGCAACCTTAAAACAAAGGTTTGCTTCTCGAGATCGTTTCTTTCTCATACCTATAAATTGTGGAATGAGCTACCACCAGAGGTGTTCCCTCATAAATTCAACATGAATAGCTTCAAGAAAAACGTTAAAAAACTCCTCCAGGGTAGGCAACGCAACAACAGCACCCTTGGTATTGTTGGTGTCTATGGGCGACGGTGACCGCTTACCATCAGGTGGGCCGTAAGCTCGTTTACCTATCTTATACATAAAAAAAAAGTGGCAACATGTTTTCTTTTAATTAGGCCGCCTAGGGTGCAATCGCGAAGTGGTGCATGGGCAAGGCCCAGCTGAAATACAATGTCGGAATAATATTTTTCGGTGGATTTGTTAGTGGCAAATCCCGAGTTACTTTGCTTATAGGAATTTCTTAGGTACACAACACATCTTTTCGTAGGACTTCCGTTTTCTCACCTAGCTTAAAGATGTTTCAAAGCGATCTAATTGACTGAATATAGAATAAATATTATAAAGAGGAAAGATTTGTACCTATTTTTGTATGTTTGTATGTTTGTAATGAATAGGCTCAAAAAGTACTGGGCCGATTTAAAAAAATCTTTCACCAATAGAATGCTACATTCTTCCAATTTGTCATAGGCTACATTTCATTTTGAAAAAAATTAGGGATCCTTGGTAAAATTTGAACAATGTAACCGAAGGTGTAGAAAAATGAGTCTTAAAATGCGTCGAATGCGCTGCCGAAACTATTAGCGATAGAACAAAATATTGTCTACCCCGTGCGAAGCCGGGACGGGCTGCTAGTATAGAATAATTTGAATTTGTTGACATGACAGTGACGCTACAAAGGAAAGGGATGGATGTGGATGGTAATAGTTATAGAAGAGGTTGACCAAAGAAAAGATGGGTGTGGGTACCGGTGACATTACTGGCACGTGAGGCTGAACATCTGTATGACTCAAGTTGATGGACGCAGGGAAGTAGGGCACGTTTCTGACGTGCGTGACCTACGAGGCAATGCGATGTTTTAGACGATGGTTACCACCTAACATCAGGTGGGCCTTAAGCTTGTTCCATTAGCTAGTTATTTAAAAATAAAAATAAATAAATTTATTTTTAATTTTTTAGTTCAATTAGTTATAAAAGCGTTTTCTTTTAGTTTTTTTTATACTATATATATATTTTTTTCATATTATTGCAATGTCATTGACCTTTGACAGGTGTGCAAAGTTTGAATCAAATCTGATCGTTCAAAGTAAGACAAAATCGAGCTCAAAGGGGTCGGTTACATACATACATACAAGCAAACATACATACAGGTGAAGCTAATAAAAGCGTTATAATAAAAACCTTCAGTAGTGGAGAGGCACCCTAAGAAAAAAAAGAGAAGAAACTTCAAACTGTAAATGCCCGCTTTATAATGTTTATTAATCATCATGTGCACAATAAAGAATCAGTGTTTGTTACGTCATGTGCATTATGTGCAATGTGACACACTTACTGATTGTACAGTACAATCATGAGCTCCAGCTAAAGTAGGATAGTTAAAAAAAAAAATTTTTGAGTTTCAGTTTCAAGTATGGGGACCCCCGAAATTTATAGTATTTTTTTTATTTTTATGTAAAAATCTTAATGCGGTTCACAGAATACATCTACTTGCCAAGTTTCATCAGTCTAGCTCTTACGGTTTCGGAGAAAAATGGCTGTGACATACGGACGGACAGACAGACAGACAGACAGACAGACAGACAGACAGACATGACGAATCTATAAAAATGTTGTTCTTCCTAGATTTCTAGAATTAATATTGAATTTTCAATTTTGTGAATATCAATTTGTTCTTTATACCTGTGTCTGTGAAGACACAATTCGCTCGTTATGTAACTAATAAAAGTAGCTAGCTACCCAATTTAATTTGATTATAGTGAATTTACCCAAGCAGGATACACTAGATACTTTGTTAGTAGCAAGCATACCAAGGCGTTTTTCGTGACTGTAGTAGGTATAGGTACATACCTATTATAGATTTTATGAACTAGCGGCCGCCCGCGGCAGGTAGTAGTGGTCATTGGTACATGATTTTATAGATCTACTGTATTTATTTTTCGAGTGGAGCATTGCGGCGAGCGAAGCGAGCCGCCATGCGACCATGGGAACAGCGCGGCGAGCGAAGCGAGCCGTGCTGTGACTCCCCCCAAGCCCCCCAGAACCCCCTCCTCCTCTAGGACCTATTCAAAATCAAATCAAAAAATCAAAATCAAAAATGTTTATTTTGGAATAAATACATGGCACAAATAAGGTCAAAGCACGATAACGTTCGCAGAAGTTATAAACTGTGTCGCGAACATTAACGCCCTCCTCCGACTTAGGGAATTCCAAACTGTAGAAGAATTGAAGCTATAACATAATATAAACTACATATTAGTAGGTGGTGACTCCTTTTCATTTAGGTTCCTTGACATTTGTATAAAGGTGGGCCAGATAAAAAACTATTGTAAACAGAATAGATATTTGACACAGTGATTTATTGCAATTAAGTTTATAATAATATATCAGCAGTTATAACCAGATATTATAGAGATCTATAAATCACTAATAACCTACTAAATACGACAAAGGAAAGTGAAGTCAATAATATAATAACAGCAGAGTAAATAATCATTACAGCGGCACCAGCAGCGGGTTCAGGAGTAGAGGCGCAGCACTGCGTCCGCGCCGGCGGCCAGCAGCCACGGCTGCGCGGGGTGCCACGCCACCTGCAGCACGCACAGCGAGCCCGCGCGCGCGCCGCCCGCCAGCTGCTGCAGCGGCACCAGCAGCGGGTTCAGGAGTAGAGGCGCAGCACTGCGTCCGCGCCGGCGGCCAGCAGCCACGGCTGCGCGGGGTGCCACGCCACCTGCAGCACGCACAGCGAGCCCGCGCGCGCGCCGCCCGCCAGCTGCTTCAGCGGCACCAGCAGCGGGTTCTGCAGCAGGTCGCTGCAACACAACACAACCTAACTACACACCCGATAATTGTTATAAAGGCGAGAGCCCTTGAAACAAACCTATAGTTTAGTTAGTGTTGGATTGAATGAATTGGACATGTGTAGATACGCACTTGTAGACCATGCCGTGCGAGACGACGATGCGGGTGTCGTCCCCCGCGGACGCGAACAGCGGGTAGCGGCGGTGGAAGGCCACGGAGCGCACCGCGCCGCCGTGCAGCCGCAGCGTCTGGTACGGCTTGCCCGACAGCTCCAGGTATCAAATGCTTTATTACTTTGGCTTCTTCGCGCTAGCTTTAAGACGCTGAAAACCATTAAACAACTTCTCGCTCGCATGCTTAGACCTCTTGAAAAATAAAAACATAAGCACTGGACTAATTTATTGAAAACTAGTGGAAACCCACGCGTAGGTCGTGGGTTCGATCCCCACCGAGATCAAATCTTTGTGGTGAACACATTATGTTTGTCTGTCTGGGTGTTTTATTGTATTCCAAGTAGGTATGTATTTACAAAAAGGATATAAGAAATAAATCAGCTCTCCGGTTCCCATAGTACAAGCTTAATTTAGGGCTAGATAGTGTTGTACAGATTGTCTACAATATTTATTTATTGATCATTAAGGCAAAACAAAAACTTCTGTAAAAAAGGATTCATAATCATACTTCATAAGCAATGCTGATTAATGGAACGCTGTCAAATATCGCTGTCAAATCTCACTTCACTTCACTTCACTTCTTCTTTTTTGGCTACTGCGACTTTATGCCACAATTCTGCCAGTGTCCGTTTCATGCTAGTGTCATAAACTTAAGATGGAGTAGAGTAATAAGAACATGGCCGGTATTATGTTACCTGTCAAATCTCAATTCTGACAGCGATATTTGACAGCGTTTCACTGATCGCTACCGCCAGCGAACTAGGTGTGTTCGAGCCTTAAGTTGTCAAAGTTTAGGTTTGTTATTAAGACCGCTTTACATTGAAATGAAGCAACTTTCATCATGTTTTTTGAATGAAAGGTGAATTATTCGGGAATGCTCTTACTCGTAGCTATATTTTGATGAAAATCGATTCAAGATGGCCGCCGTCACAAGATGGCCGCTGTCATAAAATGGCAGATGGCAGATATTATGGGTATCAAATGAAAGGGCACAAAAAGTATAGACGACCATGCCAACCAAAGGCTAATAAAAAAACAAATTACCGAACTTATATTTCTATAAAAATGTACTAATTTGTTGTTAATATAATATTGTCTAGAAAAGAAAATAAGTACAACAGAAGCTAACCTTTCTCTTCTTAGCTAATATTTTTTAAAAACTCACAATTTATGGTAATTTTCCCTTTTAAACTGTATCCTTCTCAATCACAAATATTTAAATTGGTGATGTTTGAAGATCACGATGCAACGGCTGAACGGAAAAATACAAATATTCATCGTTTCGAAATAAATAATGTAAAAGGTATCTTTAAATTACAACGTCCTCAAGAAACAAATTGTTTGGCACAGATACCACTGCAATAAATGAAAGTCGACAGATGCATTCATTCGGAGTTCTTGGAATAATCATTCTTTAAAACGGTACTAACTAACGGTAAACCAGCTACCAGGCTTAAAGTATCCTTTATGCAAACCAGTACTAATCAGCTACTTAACAAAGGATGGAGTTATGACATAATAACAGTTGCAAATGATTGTTTGCCATTGTAACAGAGTCTAGACTAGACGAAGTTATAGCACTTTGCAATGAGAATCATCGATTTTTCTGTTCTCTTGTGGTCCGAAAATACATGCTCCTGCTTTGACCGACCAGAGCGGCCAAGGTTCCACACCACAACCGCCCCATTGGTAGCTGCAGTAGCTAAAGTATTCTCTGTTGCAAGGTTTCAAAAAGATAAGTGTTTGGCACATCGCCCGTATTTACTTTACTGCATTTTTTCGTTCAAAGCAATAATTTTATGACGAAAGTAATTATTTTATCTTTTTAACTCCAATGAAAAAGCACCGATTCATGGCCACATTGTCGGCTGTTCATTTCATGATTGGCTTTAGAAAAAGTGGCTATGTTCAATCGGTTGCTACTCGAGCGTCGTGGGGACCTATTAGATTTTAAAGCTTAGAGAAAGAAAAAAGGTTATTGTTATTAACTTATACTTACTCTAAAGAAAATGTAGCCACTACCTACGTTAGTTGTAATTATTTATCTCTTGTTCTAACACTGCTACAGTCTTCTCCAGAACACCAATCACTGTGGCATAGGTTGTACAGCATGTTATTGTACACTTAGTTAAAACAAAACCTAAAAATCCTCCTTTTTATTTCTGTTAAACAAACCACCTGAGCTTGTTCGACAAAATATTTCGAGTCGAGTAGGTAAAAGAGAGACCGAGAAACAGATGTTTTCTCTTTCAGTCCTAGAGCAAATAGACTGCGAGAGACTGGCGAAGACAGTAAGCAAGCGAGCAGTCATCCTAACAAACTTCATGCTCAGTAATCTCATGGATGATTTTCTTGTTATCTTGGTAAGAAGTAAATAATGAAGCTCATTACAAAAACATTCATCTAAATAAAAATGAAAGCACTGGTAGTGTAGTGGTAGTAACCCTGCCTTTCAATCCTTCGTCAAGGGTTCGAATCCATAGAAGGTATGAATTTTTCTGTTTGAAAAAAATATGTACACAATGTTCGGTTTATAGAACTTTATTTATAACTCATACAGACTTCTCAGTCCACTTATAATGATATTGTGTTGTTGTGAATGTTAGTGCTCTTAAACGGTGAAGGAAAACATCGTGTGGAATCCCGCGGCTTTATCAGCTCCGCATGAATTAAGCTTGTCTTTCCTGTGAATTAGGCCGAGTAAGCTGTCAGGATGGTATAGGTGCTAGGGAAGACTATTCTATCTAAAATCCTGTCCCAGGCACAATAGCGTCTCGTAAGTAGGGACATGAGTAAACATCAGTTGCCCCTGGCGCTATACAAATCATCTACAATAGATGCAAAAGATTAGATCAACGTTTTAAAGTCAAGTGAATCAAGGTGCCTTTTGCACGTGACCAGACCTAGAAGAAAAATCAAAAGGATCTTTTTGAATCGGATTAAAGCTTTAAAACTTTGTAATCAAGCGAAGAAAAACACGAAACAAAGCCCAAGCCCCAAATTAAGCAGACTATGAGAACCAGATAGCTGATATAATACTTATATACATTTTTTTATAAATACATACTTAGAATACAATATAACAAACACCCAGACAGAGAACAAACATCTGTAAGGGAGGAAAGCTCCATAAATACAGCCATCGGCTGTATTTATGGAGCTTTCTCTTCACTTATATCTTTCATTTTTATTTAGGTAGGTATTTACTTAGTTTATTAGATTATGTACCATAAATAATCGGTTATAAAAATGAATATTTAAAGACTAAACAGGAATCATGTTAAATGTCATCAACTTATTCTCAACGCTGTGGGACGACTCCGGAAAGTCAGCTACTAAATTCAGTTTTTAAGCGACTGTAAAGTGTTATAAAAATCCAGATTCAAACTCGGGGCACTCCGACTTAAGTCACAAAAGTAACAGTAGGTTGTTAGGTTTTTTTTTTATACCTACTTAATTTCAAGAATGGTGCCCCCGCAGTACCCGTATAAATAATTATAAATTGTTCGTACGGTAACCGTATTAATAATTATAAATTGTTCGTACAGTACCTGTATTAATAGACTCAGTCTATAAATTTTTAAATAATAAACAATATTTCGATACTAAGCATTTTTGAACGCTCTAATCACCCTCCTTTCATGTTTGACAACTCATAATTATTAACTCATAATTATTTTCATTTTTAACATTTTATTAAGTAGGTAAATTTCAATCAAAATTTTAACATACACCCATCTATTATAATAAATTATGGAAAATCTCATGGTTTGCCTATTAAATAACATCTATGTAACTCATTTATTCCTTGGATAACATTTTGATAATTCACGGACCACCGTACATATTATTTTTCTGTTTCGGCTTCGATTAATACTCCTGTGATGTTAAGGTTGGCTGTGCTTGTTTGTAGAAGTTGACGATTAATTTGAGGGACAACCCCTCCCTGTGATATCGTGACTCCATGCAGCATCCTGTCTAGTACCTCATCAAAATGGTTGGCCAGTAGGATATGGCGTTTTAGCCATAAAAGCTAATATTAGGCGAATACTTTTCTTTCAGTAGCGTGGCATATTCCTTGGGTACAATAAGGATCACTTTGCACAACTCATAATTATTAACTCATAATTATTTTCATTTTTAACATTTTATTAAGTAGGTAAATTTCAATCAAAATTTTAACATACACCCATCTATTATAATAAATTATGGAAAATCTCATGGTTTGCCTATTTAATAACATCTATCATCTTAGTAAAAATAACATAGTTGACAGCCCTCTTAGCTCAGTTTGTATATGATCAAATGAACTTCCAAGTGAAGTTCTATCATTATTTGCTCTACGAGGCTGAGCAGACGGAAAATAGGTTTTAATGTTTGTTTTATAAATCTATAAAAAAGGTGCGGTTGTTACCCAGTATATTAACTTATAAATACATGTAGTGTTGACTTGCAAAAATAATTAACTTGATGGTTTGTCCAAAAAAACCGGATGTTCATTTCTTTCAAATATCTAAATGTTTTTTTATTTATAACCCGATAAAAAATATGGAAAATATAGTAAACCGGTTTTGGGAATAGGACATCACTACTGAGACATGGCAAAGAGATACATCAATCGGTTCATAAATGACGAAGCTATGCTATAGCAAACAAAAAACCAAGGATGAGACAGGAAAATTCTATAAATCTTAGGAGCAATTTTTTTAGTTCTATGATTTTTTGTCACGCACAGTATATAATATGGGCAGTTGGAAAAACTGTCGTATTTACAGTTTTGCACACTGGTCCATTGTGGCCACAATGGTGTATTCAGAGAAGCATTATTGTTGTTTAACAAGCCCCCGAAGATAAAGGGATCGCTTGCAATGTGACGGCTGGGCGCTTGCGTCATCGCAGTTACGCCTTCGACAGCTTTTGTGTCTCTCAACTTTATTTGTGTCGATTCCTCGTAAGTTCGGCCCTCCTTGTTTGTTTGTTTGTTTTTTCTTTTCTCTGACTTGACTGACTGAACTGAACTCTATGGGATTCTTTTTCTGTCATTTTGGGTAGTCACATAGCTTTTTGATTTTAATTGTTTTTCTGGTGTTATTTTGAGTTCTGTTGTGTAATTTCTGTGGTATTTTAACCAACATTTATGGTACAGTGGGGAAGCCCCCTCCTCCGTTCCCGAGTTTTCGGGAAGTATCGTTGCTTAGCCTAAGTTCACTTACGTTCAGCGTTAATGAATACTTTATTTTACCAAATATGTGCCTTCGACTTTTTTTCATTAAACATGTTCAGTAAGTACGATTTATTGCAGAGTAAGGAGGCTGTGTAAGGTCATTCAAGTTTTATGAGATGCGCTCTACAGCTAACGGTTTCACACGCCAGCAGTTTTAATAAATGATTCCATGAATTTTATGTTTCAGTTTAGGTTTATTCGTGTTATACCTACCCTCCGTCTTTAAAGTCAATAGCCTGCCAATATGTTTTAAGAGGAAGACCAAGGTTAAGCTACATGAGCTAAATAAAAGTGAAGATTACCGTCATGTCGTATAAAGAGGTCACGGAGGTTGCCCTCAAAAGAAATACTTGAATAAAGATGCATACATTACGCCGACAAGGGCATTGCTCTTAGATAAGAGGCAGCAGCTCAATTCAGAATACAAAATTATCATCAGGTTCTCAGTTGGCGTATAATAACAGACGATTGGCATTCGCGAGAAGCAAGCTTCGCCGCGGGCAACAGTCACGGGCAGCGATATTTGCGCGAAAAGAGCAGCAAAAAACGAACTTTGTACAAATTAACAATGTAAGACTAACTACTCTCGAATGTAACTTTTTATGTTAATTAACAAATAACATATTTGATTCTTCTCTGAAGCATACATCGTTATTTAGACATAAATACTGTTAGGTGAAAACTATCCATTGAATACAGCTAGAACTCGTTAAACTCTTTACTACAGAACAACCCCTTCTTTCTTTATTCCGACGCCATTACTCTCTCCACGCCTAGAGATGTGTTTCGTTCCTCCGTCTGAATAGTGATGTCCTATTACTAAAAAACCGCTATTAGTTCGGCCTTCCTGACACTTCTAGCGCCCCCGCTGGACTTCACGGAAGGTTTGTGCACCGCGTACACCCTGCTGCTACCGCCGTGTCGCGGCCAACCTCAAAACGGCGCGCTTGGTCCAGTATTTGATCATGCAGCCGCTTGGCAACATCCATGTTGCAGTAGGTATGCTGTGGGTTTTAAAATAAGCTTTTAATCAAAATCTCGGGAGGCGCCAAATATCAGGCCCCACGGTATGAGTTATAAGGCCTCCAACGGCATCAGTTATTAAGGCCCCAACGGTATCAAATATTGGGTGTTGGATTCGTCAAACGTCAACCTCGCATGGCATTTAATACGTTACGTGTCGAAGTCTTCAGATGTAAAGCTCCTCACTCACAGGCGCCGCACGCGCTTACCAAGCGGCGGAGCGCCGCATGTGCTACCAAGAAGCAGAGCGCCGCATGCACCCTCCAAATGGCGGAGAGTCGCACGCGTTCACCAAGCGGCGGAGCGCCGCACGCGCTCACCAAGCAGCGGAGCGCCGCATGCACCCTCCAAGTGGCAGAGAGTCACACGCGTTCACCAAGCGGCGGAGCGCCGCACGCGCTCACCAAGCAGCGGAGCGCCGCATGCGCCCTCCAAGCGGCGGAGAGTCGCACGCGTTCACCAGCGGCGGAGCGCCGCACGCGCTCACCAAGCAGCGGAGCGCCGCATGCGCCCTCCAAGCGGCGGAGAGTCGCACGCGTTCATCAGTGGCGGAGCGCCGCACGCACTCACCAAGCAGCGGAGCGCCGCATGCGCCCTCCAAGCGGCGGAGAGTCGCACGCTTTCATCAGCGGCGGAGCGCCGCACGCGCTCACCAAGCAGCGGAGCGCCGCATGCGCCCTCCAAGCGGCGGAGAGTCGCACGCGTTTGCCAGCGGCAGAGCGCCGCACGCGCTCACCAAGCAGCGGAGCGCTGCATGCGCCCTCCAAGCGGCGGAGAGTCGCACGCTTTCATCAGCGGCGGAGTGCCGCACGCGTTCACCAAGCAGCGGAGTGCCGCATGCGCCCTCCAAGCGGCGGAGAGTCGCACGCTTTCATGAGCGGCGGAGCGCCGCACGCGCTCACCAAGCAGCGGAGCGCCGCATGCGCCCTCCAAGTGGCGGAGCGCCGCATGCGCCCTCCAAGCGGCGGAGAGTCACACGCGCTCACCAAGCAGCGGAGCGCGCCGCTGTCATCGTCGTTGCAATCATCAGACATTAAGCCCCGTAGGCGTCACTTGTGATCCTCAGACGTTAAGCCCCGTAGGCGTCCTTTGAAAGCATCAGACGTTAAGCCCCAAAGGCGTCCTTTGCAAGCAGTAACCATTGAGCCCCGTAAGCTCCTTTAATACTCATCAGACGTTAAGCCCCGTAGGCGTCCTTTGCAAGCATCAGACGTTAAGCCCCGTAGGCGTCCTTTGCAAGCATCAGATGTCAAGCCCCGTAGGCATTCTTTGCAAGCAGTAAACATTGAGCCCCGTAAGCTCCTTTAATACTCATCAGACGTTAAGCCCCGTAGGCGTCCTTTGCAAGCATCAGACGTTAAGCCCCGTAGGCATTCTTTGCAAGCAGTAAACATTGAGCGCCGTAAGCTCCTTTAATACTCATCAGACGTTAAGCCCCGTAGGCGTCCTTTGCAAGCATCAGACGTTAAGCCCCGTAGGCGTCCTTTGCAAGCCTCAGATGTTAAGCCCCGTAGGCATCCTTTGCAAGCAGTAAACATTGAGCACCGTAAGCTCCTTTAATACTCATCAGACGTTAAGCCCCGTAGGCGTCCTTTGCAAGCATCAGACGTTAAGCCCCGTAGGCGTCCTTTGCAAGCCTCAGATGTTAAGCCCCGTAGGCATCCTTTGCAAGCAGTAAACATTGAGCACCGTAAGCTCCTTTAATACTCATCAGACGTTAAGCCCCGTAGGCATCCAATACTCTAGAGTGAAGTTATTTTTGTTTGCTCATCTTGTATCTTGTATTAAGACTCTGGAAACGTTAGTCTTCTGATACAAAATCTGATACTCTGACCCCTGTTGGTGTGAAATGGAAACCAACCTTAAACACTTTATTAAGTATATCCTTTTTATTGACCTTTGGCCCCAGTCAATGTGAAATGGAGACTGACCCTATAGATATTTCTTATTGGTTATGTGTGATTCTGATGGTATAGGAAGGTTAAGTTGTTGAAAGGTTTCCACCATCAGTGCCCATCATGAGTCTGCGCATTATAACCATTCACATTACCAACTGGTACTTGTGGTGTTAGGAACACCCCTGTTCTTATGGCCCTTAGAGAATTTGTTAAAAAGGAACTCTTGATTGAGAGTAAATAAGTAACACCATAATGATTGTCGACCATATCACACCTCATATCATCTCAGCAGACACTGTTTAAACATTTTATTTGGTCATCCCATTCGCTCATTGAATCTAGATAAAACCTGTAGCCTGAGACAAGTTCTCAAACAGACATAGACTTCTTCAGGCTGATGATGGTGATTTTAAGACATATAGTATGGAGAAATGATGTTGCTATCAGCCTCACATAATTAGTGTTTAGGCTACCAAAACAAACATTAGTTATACTTAGACGACCAACTTCAATATATTCAGAGCACATAATTGTTTTGAACAGGTAGGCACTTCTGTCACAATTCCTTGCAATATTTATGTTGTCACTTACCAACACCTGGAGTATAATTCCAAAAATGCATATCATCCTCTTACCAGAAAATAACACTTTACCGCAGACATTTTTATTATTTGTACTCTTACAAACTCCATGAATAGTGTTATTGCTTGTTAGCCTTTGTTATTCAGTTCAATAAATTAGATGATAACATGAGGCATCATTCAGCCACCTAAAATGAACACAAACACAGTATACAAACATCAACGGTGAAGATATCCTGTGAGAATGAACATAGATCAAACAATCAGTTTATCAATCCATGTGGAAGTAGTTGATCAACACAGCACCAGAAGCACATAGTAAGGTTGTAGATAAATAGACTTCTAGTCTTCCTTGAATTATCACCATTCATGATCACCTCTTTCTATCCAAGAAATATAACGGCTAATTACAGATTCACATTTTCAATAAATTATTGGATATTTCCCACAAATGCAAATAAGAAATATGAATAACATGGTACCCAAGGGTACAAAAGATCCAGCCAGAATGTATGTTACAATCCTCAAAATCATCTAATTGTCTTTTGAATAACCCACAACTTGAACTACCAAACAAAACTTGTTTGAATTTTATAAACTTGTTATGACACACCGATTAGCTTCAATGTATGCAGGCATATAACTTTCAGTAGGTGATATATTATAATATCCCGGCTTGTTCGAGTTGAGTTCAACTCCAAACAAGACAGCCTCAGTGTTTTCTGTCGTTGGGATCTTCAAATAGGAACAAAATCTTCCGGTCTTTTGCTCATAGCAGGAACTAGCCGGAGGCTGTGCCAATAGTCACCAGAGTGCCCAACAATGTCAATGCTCTGCATTGGAGTTAACATCTCATTGTATCGTATACCAACTTTTCAACTTTTTCAACAATTTACTTTATGTTAATCGCCACGAACGGTTTGTTTTATTGGCGCGTGTCTCAGATCCCAATTCTGATCTGTTAGGTGAAAACTATCCATTGAATACAGCTAGAACTCGTTAAACTCTTTACTACAGAACAACCCCTTCTTTCTTTATTCCGACGCCATTACTCTCTCCACGCCTAGAGATGTGTTTCGTTCCTCCGTCTGAATAGTGATGTCCTATTACTAAAAAACCGCTATTAATACATACGAGGACAACTTGAATTCATAGAGACCTCGTGTGACTTTACCACAGATAAAGTGACTAAGCTGAAAGGATCAGGAGGCACACAACTAATAAAATCTTCAATAGATTGCAATCACTCGAAAAGAATACACTAGGGTTAATTTTAAACCAATATTTTGCATTTATTTATCTACACGCTAATCAATTTTTAAATCAATTCATTTAATATGGTGCATTGTGACTAGTTTGTTATATTGTATACTTTTTTAATAAATTGTTAAGTACTGTTAAAGTGAGTATTAATAAATAATTTTCACAAATTTTCTTATTGCATTATAAGTTAAAGTTTGACTTGCCCTAACAATAAACAATGATGTTAAATTATAGCTTAAGATTAATTTCACAAGTATAACTCGACATATTTTAACACTAAAATTAATGACTAATTTCAATAAATAGGTACAAATAAAATCGAATAGAAATAAATTAGGTAAAACAAATAAGTTAATAACCAAATAAATACTTTTACCCATTTCAAAAGAGCTTAAAGTTCTCTTTGTTTTGAAAAATAGTTCTTACAAACGCATATAGCCTGCGAGGTTCGGTCTGAATACCAACGAAAAAACATTTAGACATATCAAAACTAAATCGGTACCCTGTCAGAATGTGGAACCCTAGAAAGTAGGGCGGTACAACAATGCCAAGACTCACGTTTTAATTTGAATAGTTCTTCCTGGAAATCTATATAGGGGAGGCCAATATTCAGCAGTGGACTTCTCAGCACCTGTATGGAAAACCGAGTGCAAAAGGCCTATTATTGTATTGGAATTGTGATGGCCTCAAAGGGGTTTTCAATGGAAGTAGGTCGGTGTATTGAAGTTGAAGGCAAAACGCCCAGGTTTCGGCCAGCCACTGGTCCGGAACACTGAACCCTTGCTTCCTTAGAACTGATGACCGTTATTTGATTTATATAATTGCATAGAGATCAAGCATCAAACGGTGGTTCGCTTCTCCATAGGCCAAACATAATTCGTAAGATTTTAAGGGTATGATATCTTTCTAATACCTAGCTGTTATTTCCCAAAAATGATCCGAGATGAGCCGAGAATTAGGCTCCAAGTCAGCTGTTGTATCAACGAGTATGAGATGACATTCTAAATAATTATGAATAAAACATATTATGAACTACTCACATCATTCATAATTTTTTTACGGCTATTGCATAATGATTGCCATGGAGAACAGGACGATGACCCACCCATGCGGTGACTGAACGCAGAGTGTCGCTCACGGCGCGCGGGCGTGGATCAAAGGTCAAATAGACGCCCAAATTGGAATAACTTAATTTAACTTTCCTTTTGGGAATGTTTAAGTCGTGCACATTTAATGTTATTTCTGTTCTCTTCTGTTGGTTTTCAATTTTCATACAAACGTAATACCAGAATTATTACTAGTTTAGGCAGATTTTCACTATATTATTGTAATAACTGTATTCGTATAGTATTTATCTAGGTTCCTGAACAGTTTTTATTTTAAATTACTTACCTCAAAAGAAATAAACACCAATCGCATTTTACACATTTTTTTTCATTGTAAAATGTGATTGGCTTTATTTTCATTTGAGGTAAGTAATTTAAAATGAAAACCGCCCAGGATCCTAGATAAATACAATAAAAATACAATTATTACAATAATAACTGTTAAAGATCGATTACGAAGTGGTTTTTATAAACGTGCTAGATATGTCAGATTCATTAGTCTTGTACCTTTTGGCAGAGGGGAAGATCCATGCAAGGCAGGTCCTGATCTAAATTGTCTAAGTTCTGAAGATAAATAAAATAAATAAATAATGCGGACAATCCACACAACACTATCTAGCCCCAAATTAAGCAGAGCTTGTACTAGGGGAACCACATAGCTGATACTTATTATGATTTTTTATGACTTATTATGATTTTTTTATGAGCTGAGAAGCTGAGTACTTAACTAGTGCTTACTAGTTATTTGAGGGAGTATAATAAGAGTATAACTAGCGGCACATAACTTTAGCGCCGAGCGATACGCGGAGGGGATAGCTGCGCATGCGTCGTACTGTGCGCATGTCGCGCACACTGGATGTGTGCAGAGTGTCCTATTGGTACGAAGAGCGGAGTGCGACTGGAGAACCAATCAGAGCTACACACGCCCGCCCTTCATTCCGCTAGGCCCCCTCAGGTTATTTTTGACTTCTGCGCAATAACGGTCAGCGCTTATGTTATGTGGCGCTACCTATAGTTGCAAGGCATTCCCCAATATAACTTTTACGTATCACTATTCCTACTGGTAGGGATAGTGAGGAAGGTACTTGGAATAACTACTAATTAAACGTGAGCATCAGTTTTGTAGTAGCTTTTACAAAAACAAAATTTATTTTTGTGAGTTAGACTGATGGTGATTTAACACTGAGGGCGCCCTGCAGCAAGATGGATGGACGACATCGTCAAAGTCGCGGGGAGTTAATGCGTTAGACTGGCACAAACTAAGGGAGGGTTATACTCAGCAGTGCGTGAGATGGGCTGTGGATGATGATGAACACAAACCTGAGTTTTATTTGGTTTTCAGCCTGAGAATGTGCTGCTAGAAAGTAAGGAAGAAGACACACTAGTCAAGTTGACTGACTTTGGACTGAGCAAGTTTGTTGGTGAAGACAGTTTCATGAAAACCATCTGTGGCACACCACTGTACCTGGCGCCTGAGGTGATCAGATCAAACGGCGTCAAGTGCTATGGACCTGAGGTTGATGTGTGGAGTTTGGGCGTCATATTCTTTGTCTGGTAAGTTTTCAGGCTGAGTCTCGTTAGGCATCTCGTGGTTGTCCAACAACAAAAATATAGGGAAGTGAGAAAGATTGTGTGGGGGGGGGGGGTTGATAAAGTAGGATTAGTGAGCACTAGAGAGAGCACCTATCAAATACCTAGATTTGTGGGTTAGAATCCAAGGCACTTATACATTTAGCCATTCAAAATTTGCATTTGAATTTGGTGGTTTACATTACCGTGGCAGAACCAATAGCGCAAAAAAATATGAACTCTATATAGTATCACTTTTTCCAGCGTTATTTTTACATGACGCGAACTATCCCACCAATTAGACTTCTTTTAAATTACCTACTCCGCTAGGCTCTTTTAGGAGACGTGCTTATTACCTGACAGAATCCACAGTAGATGCACTTGGTCATGTCGATGTCATAGCGCGTGGTTCGTCGTGAGCCATCTTTGCGCTCCTCAGCCTCGATAGTTATAGCCTGAAAGATGCAAATACAATAAAAAAGATTTAGAAAATTATTTTTTTATTTGGAAGGTTATTCTTACGTCCAGATTGTCCCAAACAAATTTGATTAAAATCGGTTTAACCGTTTGACAATGAAGTCGGTTTCTCAAGTTTTTTAAACTTATAATTGTTACTGGTATTCTGTATTTCGAACCCAGCCTAGGTTATATTTAGGTTGTGGTCTTATACATATTAATGTATAAGACCATAACCTGTGACATGGGTCGCTAGCACGCTAGATAGTCCGCTCTTGTCATCCGACTAAAAAAATAATGAGTTCGTTTCAGGAATGCGAGGGCGTATTAGCGATTTCGGAAACAAATTCTAGGAAACCCCAGGTCACTTCTTTTCACCTACAAAGCTCTGTGAATAAAATAACTGTGATCTTACCTGTCCTTTACTCAGAACTTTCAGTGCATATTCTTTGCCTTCCTTTATTTGCTTCACTTTGTAAACTTCACCAAACGCGCCTTTAGCTATCATTAAAAATTTTGCTTAGTTTTCGGGTGATAAACGACTGGGCTTGAAGTCGGTAATTCCCGGTAGGTACGGTTCGATACCCACCTCAATAAACCGTACAGCCGTACTATATAAAAACTATGAGGTCTGCGGAAAGTAGACCTCACATAAAAAGTGAGCAGTTTACTGCATTTCGAGGAGCTATTTTCCTCATCACGCCGATGATCCGTTTGAAGTGATGAAGTTTTTACACGAGCTTTTTAAGTTAGTTAGTTACTATCTTTTAATTAAAATCCTGACAAAAAATATCAAATTGTTTGGAATAAAAGAGTTTTTGGTTCGCTTAATATTTATTTCATAAATTATGTCTTATTTTAGTTTTTTATTATAAGGTTATAAGAGAACTTTCTTGAAAAAAAGAATAGAATAAAGTTCAAAACAGATCGACTAAAAAAACACGCTACAACAAAAAATCTACGTGAAAATTATTCGTAATTTATTCTGTAAAATTTTAGAAGAATTTTTCGGTTACTGGAATTCATGTCTGAAATATAAAATATTTGATTTGATTCATCATCTATACCAACCAACCATACCAACTTCATCAGCATGCCATAGGTATTATTCCTATAAGCACCATGTTTTGACGATAACTTCGGCGGTACACAAGGATACGCATCAGACTATACACTGCTAGCTCTGATGTCGTTACGATAAGCGTAATTTTGACGTGATAACGTCTTATAAATCGATGGAGCCGGCTGCACGAACGAAAACACATGACTCATGCGTCGTAACCGTCGTTCCGCCGTTCCGTCGTTCCGTCGAGCCCGAGCCCGAGCCCGGGTAAGGGAGTCCGAGTTGAGAGAGTTTTCTTATGACGTTGTCACGTTCAACTATCGCCAGTACACTTTACAGACAACCAATTTTTTTTTTCTTTGTTTTTAGGTAACTTGAGCTGTATCCCACTGTACATTTTATATCTTAAATATATAGGCAAATACAGATTCACACACTTCGCCAGAATAACCCAGCATGCAAACACGATAAAGAAAACAGGCAAGTAGGCAGGGTAGTAGGTTTGGCCTTAAAAGCGTTTTTTTTTGTATTTAGGTGTGGCGGGCTGGACTCGGGCGGGGCTGCACCCTAATGCAATGATTCATATTATTCGGCTTGCGGGCGAGTTGAACGTCTTCCATTATTGTCATTCATCGGAGGAAGTGGGCGGCGAGGGGCGGCGCGGGTGCCGGCGGAGCCCCCCGCGCGGTTCTCAGTCGCGAGCCGACACTCTCGCCGCCGACACGCGAGAGCTGCGATGCACATCGCCTACGCCTGACGCATTCGTTCGCGGTCCGTGTGTGTGTGCCCTCCTCGTGCTCGAGATTAAATTATAAAAAGTATCTAAAGAGTGACGGTGCTCAAAAACTTGGAGCTCAAATGTTCACAAACTATTCTGAATAGTGTAGTAGTGATCTATTAGACATTTTGCACAGAAATTATATAAATCACACGCAATCGGTTTCTAAAACTTCTCTTTCGTTGAAAGTCACGTTTTTTGAGTCCCGAGACGGGTTTGGCGCCAGAGCGTTAGCGAGGGCGCCAATGGAGCTTGAGGGACTTAAAAGACTTTCACCCGAGGTAAACACTGTGCTTTTCAGACCATTATTTTAAGAAGGCGTCCACTTCATTCCTCTATCTTCGCTGTGGTCTACCGCGAGGTCGCATACATTTTAATAGCTTTTTTTTTTATTTCAATCGATCCATTAACTTGTCGATTTTACAAAGTGATTCTCGTATCGTATTGAATAAACGTTTATTGAATTGAATTGAATTGAATTATAAAAAAGCATGATATCCCCAAATCGATAGTGTGGTTAGCACGCATTTTCGTATCAACGGGATGGTCAAAGTTCAAATACTTTTTGATTAATAAAGCTTATTTAGATAAGTGCACATTTATAATCATTTTTACAAGGTAGTTTGATGCTGTTCTTACTGGACTACTGGACACAGGCTTTTGAGCCTTCTTCTTTGGGTTTAGCTAAAAAAACCTATTATATTCTAATAAATTGCCCTAAAGTAAATAAAAAGTATCTGATTCCCGGTTTTACAGCTAATGTAAACTGGAGATATTGTCTAAGTTTATTTTAAGGCCTGATGTTGTGTAGAATAGAATAGAATATAGTTTCAATTACTATTTTTCTGTATCTGAGTTTTGAAAATGGAAGGAATTATTACGCCGAAACAAAACATCTAGTTTTAATTAAAATTTTAATTTTATACCGTTTAAATTATCTAGGTACTTTATAATAGTAATTATCATGAGAAACCACCAATAAAGGTTAGGTTAATGAAATCTTGAAATTTCCAAATTCTCCGTCATATGGGTTCTGGTTGAGACTGGCATTGATAAAATCATATATGCTGGAATTTATCGGTCACATAGTGGAGACCAAGAGACGACTCAGCTGTTTAGCTACCTGAGTGAGACAGCGGACTTAGCTCAGCAGCATGTATAAAATAAAACCAATTAGATAAATTGGTTCAGTTCAGTTGGACAGTGGTATGCAGGTAACAAACATATAAACGAAACGGCTGAACCGATTCTGATGAAAATATGACTTTCCAGATAAAAAAAAAGATTCTTTACAAATGACGAAATTAGTCACGCATGTGAGGAACGTGCCCTACGATGTACAGCCCTGCGTCCATCAACTTGAGGCATACAGATGTTCAGCCTCACGTGCCAGTAATTTCACTGCTGACTATACTACCAGTAGGTTACCTAAACATTATTATGTCGATCAGTGTTTTATATCGTTCCATATAAAACACTGTCAAAATGGAACAAAAACCATATCCATTAGCAAATTGGGGTACTAAGTGGTTATTTTTTTTTGCCTCAATTCTCGTATGGCAATCAAGGAATTCATACCATGCAAAATATTAGAATCATAGATTATCACGTATAACCTCAGGGCTCAAACAACGGTTCAGCTATCTAAGGAATTCATTAAAGTTTCATTTACATAAAACGTTAGAGTTTTTCTTTCTTTGAATGAGTGTTGAGCTGTTTCTTATTGTCACCAAATTGTTTTTATAGTGAGTGACCGAAATTGATATTGATATGGATGTGTAGAGTCACGAGAAAGGATAAGTTTTTTGGAAAATCGTTAAGTTTTATCCTGTTTATTCATCAGCGTTCGTCAGCTGGTTCTTTGGTCACCCTGTGTAACAGCTCAAGTGAGTCACCTTAAGGAAACCAGTGACCCTGGCAAGAGTCTTGAGACTGACGTAGGTACATAGTTAGGTTATCAAAACTGCCTGAAAAATGTGTTCTAAATTCAAAATTACACAGCTTATAATACATTGGGTAGCACACACACAGATTTGTAAACCTCTAAGCTGCAAACTGACATAATGTCAAGCTCAATCGCACTCAAGAAGTATGATTTAGCATCCTTTTAAACCTAATTATTTTAGTTCGTGTAAAATTATCATTTTCGGTTAAAAAAATATGTCGCGTAGAATAATAAACACTCAAACGATGCAGAAAAGTTGTTTTTAACAAAGACAAAGTAGGATCGGGTCGAAACGAAAATATAAATGCAAAAAATCATATTCATTGCTTACAATATTGAATATTATTTTGATCCTTATTTTTATTTTTATTTTATTTATTTTAGGAAAACTTACAGCTATGTACAATATTGGTTATGATTTATTTATCACATACGAGATCTAAGCAACTCTTCTAGGCTGTGTACTCTCTCAGCGATTATTAACGCAAATTGAAAAATACAATAAATTGGCGGGAACGAGAACCCGCGATAAAGAATTTGAATTAAGAACGAACACCAAAGAGTATCTTTCTTTTCCAAGCCTAGTCCTTTCCCGGATTATAGAAAAATACTGTATTAGTCCGGATGAACTAATTTACAAATAGTTAGGTTTCATATCGTGTCATTGGTTCTCTAAGGAATTTTAGTGTGCCTCAGTGAGGCTCCTTTCGTGCACTCGACACATTTGTTCTATTTTTTAAATTCTATGACTTGCCAGAAATTTTACTTTTACTCTCATCCGGACAATAACAGTGTTATTGTCCGGATCAGCTAACCAAATTCGGAATACCAATGGCCAAACCCGACTTCTGTTGCCATCCTAAGCCTTGGAAAAAACATAGTGATCTATCAACGCACAGCCCAAACCACTGGACGGATCGGGCTAAAATTTGGCATGCAGGTAGATGTTATGACGTAGGCATCCGCTAAGAAAGGAAAATGGAAAATTATTTTCCAAAGAGGCAGCTTACTCAAATTGTTATGCAAGAAAAACTAAGGGTGCCTGCTTATCTACATATATCTATACTTCTATTATAAAGAGGAAAGATTTGTATTTTTGTGTGTACGAGTATGTTTGCAATGAATAAACTCAAAAACTACTGTGCCGGTTCAAAAATTATTTCACCATTGGAAAGCTACATTCACCCCCGAGTAAAATAACCTATATTTATGTGCCTAAAAAATTAATGTCCACCGCTAGTGCCTAATAAAAGGCAAGAGCTAAGAGGGGATGTCTACTTGTCTGGTTAGGTATCTACTTATTTTCTTGGGCACCTACTTACTACCGAGCTATGTTTTTTGCTCTACCTATTGTGGAGTTGGCGTTCAGGGTAGATTTTGCCAAATCGCTGGTAACGGTAACCACTTCCCATCAGGTGGGTCGTATGCTTGTTTATCTACTTTGCTGAACATGCACCAGTACGGATTCTTAAAAATACTTGAACTCTTCAAAAATCGAGGTCAAAATTGTTATAATACTAAAGAGATTCCCCAAAATGGTGACCGCAGGAAAACTAAGTTTGCCCGGACGAAATCGCGAGAACTGCTGGTCTTGTTACTTATTTAACCCAATAAGATAATACTGAAAAATGCAATCCCAAATTCTAGTATTATACATTGGGGGAAGTTTATTTAAATTAAAGTTCTGCAGAGCTCCATTTCTGCTTGGTAGCAATACTTGAGATAATTGGATTGGTTGTAACAAAGTCTCTGTCTGGGTGTTATATTGTATTCTAAGTATGTATTTACAAAAAAAAATGTATTCAAGTATTATATCAGCTATCCGGTTCCCATATTACAAGCTCTGCTTAGTTTGGGGCTGGGTAGTGTTGTGTGAATTGTCCACAATATTTATTATTATTATTATTATTATTTGTGTGCGTAAATCTTATATTTCAACTGTCAAAACTGACATCTCAACTGTCAAATGTCAAGAGGTCAATGTCATGCTTGCTTCTGCTTGCTACTGTTCTATAATTCTTGCTAGGCTATTTCGAGATACGAGCTACTAAAATCATCCGGAATATTAAATAGGACAGAAATGCGATGGCTGGAACAGCATCAGTAATTAATGATCTGTCTAATTATTATCATTTGAAGAGTATTTACCATTTCCTACAACACAGACGTTGCGTACTCGATCTAAAAGTGTTATGCCGAGCATGGCTCGCTCCATGGCCCGTTGTGCAACTGTTGGTCGAAAGGTAAATTGCGGCTTACGATTTATGACGTATAAAAAAAAACTACCCACTAGATTTCGTTCAAACCAAATATAGTTGGAAGTTTGCATAATAATGTACATCACATATTTTTTTCATTAGGACAAGAAAATGTCCACCAATATTTATTTATTTACTGCTGAATGTCTTAGAAGATTTCTTAGAACGAAGAAATTTTCTGAGAAGCTCGTTAAAATGTAATTGGTTATGCAAATTATTTTAAATTTACACAAGCATTAAGTCTTTAGCCCCTTCTGCGTGAGCGCAGAGCACTCCAGGTACTTGACGGAGTTGATTTCCTTCGACATGCCGAGACCCTGGAAATAAAAACAATAACATTAGAAACAGCGAAAAGTCCACAAGAAGCCCGTAGTAAGTAGTAACCCAAACCTTACTCTGCTCAGCCGTTCTTGAGTTATAATATAAACACGACTTTGTCATAAACATATGATTAAAAACAAATATATCCCACGGGAACCATACATTTACCGGGGTAAAAAGTATTATGTGCTATTTTAGACCATACGAAGGATACGTGGATCAAGATCATCGGCAATGCCACGCAAGTTGTAAAAGACGAGTACAAAGAGAGGATTGTCAAGCTCCTGAGTGCTATAAAGGAGGAGTTTCCGAAGTTCAAAAAGTTCGCAAAGTAAGCTTTGTTTATCGAAGTTTCCTATCAATATTTTGAATAAAGAAGAGCTTGACAAATAATTTAAATATAATTTTGGTTGAAAGTTGAACTTTCCATCAAAGTAAAGTCAAAGTGCGGTCTATGAATCTGGGCCTAGGTATGAAGTATGACATTAGCTTAAAGAGCGCTAGAGTAGAGTACCTACTCTGCTGACTTCACTGCATATTGCAGCGACGTATACTGATATTATTATATAGGCGTATGCGATATAAAATAGAACTGGGTGGAGATCGTTTTTTGACATCGATCTCGACAAAGAGTACCTTACTAACAAAATCGATTGTTAGTTGCTTTTCAGCAAGGCATTACCGTCAGCTTCTTGGGTCGCTTCAGTCTGGTACTGATTTTGAACAGTTGAGCTATCTCTAGATCATTTATAACGGTCTGCAGATAGCTCAACTGTTTGTAAACAGTTGAGCTATCTGCAGCTTGTTTTTGAAACTGAATAGACAGAATACACCGATAAGTTAACGTCACAAATTATATCAAAATGTGTTCATGATCAAGGCACTGGTGCAAGCGAAAACCAAATTGAAGTTATTCTAACTACCGAAAGTAATCTCTATTGATCGCCGAAAACAAACCACTGACACTCCCAAATAATAAATCTCTCCTAAAATGCCTACTGATACTAACGCCCATCGGAGACGTTAATGGCCTATACATTTCTCAAGTGGCTCTACTAAGTCAGTGGGGCACATAATAATACTAGACATCGCACAGATAAGACGTACCCTATAGGGTGCCTTCATGATATCTATCTGGTCAGTCAGTGGGACACAGAATAATACGTGCCCTATAGTGTGCCTTCGTGTTATGTGAACAGAGTAAAAGCCTTCAGGCTGATGATGCTGTCAAGTTAAAAAGCACATCGCTTTCTGTAATCGGGAGGGGTCAATTCCGTGATCGCTTGTCCTCATTTCGTTACTTCCGAGTTTTGTTTTGTTTTATAAAAAGTACAAGATATCTATATCCTGTGGTCTTAGCCCAGATTAAAATATAATAAAAACAACAGCTAATTTTAAAATCCTAAGTAAAACAATATTCGTTGGTTGCAAAAAATGAGCACTCTATAGTACTAGCGCCATCTTTAGACATTTGAGATACTTTTATTGTTAAAAGCGTAAAGAAGCAATAACTTCGCGGGTCTGTACTGACTTCGAAAGTCTTTGTTGTGCGTGGTATGACACGCTCTTGGCACCAATTTATCTAAAGTAAACCTACCACTTACTTGCTAGTAAAAGCGAACCATAACAGTATAGTCCAGCTTTGATGATGAGCAAAAAATAATTTAATTGATAATAAACCTTAAAGCTATCGTGACATGGTTCTAAACTTAATAAAATAAACAGTGCTAAAATAAAATTCTATTTGCCAAGAGATGGCACTTCTCATTCAGTATTTTTTTCTTTTAGTCTCTATTTAGTTATAATAAGATTGATAATACAATGGCTGTTACTTTATTGACAACAAAACAAAGCTACTTGACGCTAGATGGCGTTATAGAAAACAATTCTGTTAGTCTTTATCCACAAGGTATAAGATTCATAATACAATGGCTATTACTTGACATAGCCACTCACTTAGTGATGTGCCAAGGTGGATACAAGACAAATGTATCGACATCGATGATTACCTACCTACTTCTTATCGTGTCACTGGTTTTTTCGAACCAAGTGAGGTGAAAGGATTTTAAGTGCGCCCCAAAGAGGCTCTGAGTATTAGGTAATAGTGGTGAAATGAAATTAAAATATTTATTTGCAAGACGTATGGTCAGTGAGTAGGGTATGTAAAAAAAAATTGGCTCACATACTTCGTTAGAGACCGACATAGGTACATTGTAAGAACCTTTATATTATGTTACTTGATGTAACATAATAAGGTTCTTGTAGTTCGTCGAAAGGTAAATTGCGGTTTACGGTTTATGACGTATAAAAAAAAAAACTACTGACTAGATCTCATTCAAACCAAAAATCGTTGGAAGTTTACATAGTAATGTACAACATATATTTTTTTTAGTATTATCATTCTCTTACTTTAGAAGTTAGAGGGGGGGGGGACCAACTTTTTTCCACTTTGGAAGTGTCTCTCGCGCAAACTATTAAGTTTAGAAAAAAACGATATTAGAAACCTCAACATCATTTTTGAAGACCTATTCATAGATACCCCACACGTATGGGTTCGATGAAAAAAAAATTTTTGAGTTTCAGTTTCAAGTATGGGGACCCCTGAAATTTATAGTTTTTTTTTTATTTTTATGTTAAATTCTTAATGCGGTTCACAGAATACTCACCAAGTTTCATCAGTCTAGCTCTTACAGTTTCGGAGAAAAATGGCTGTGACATACGGACGGACGGACAGACAGACAGACAGACAGACAGACAGACAGATAGCATTATCTACCAGCTAACCTTTGGGTAATAGGGAGATAGGTTGGGTGGTGCACATATAAGATGAGGGCTTACGTAACTCATTCAATCAAATCATTAAATCTGTTAATGAAACAAATTAGTAGCTTCTTTTTAGAAATATACGTATTTGCATGAATCATAAAAACTTCGATGAATTTTTTTAGTAAAAACTTCATGGTTGGTTTTTCTTTTTAGACATTATTTTGACAGTTGGGAAAGAAAAAGCACTAGTGCGGGAAAGGTAAAAAAAAAGCACGAGTGTGTAATAGCCCACATCCCGAACGCTATACGTCCCTGCAATACGCCACTTTTTGAGCAACTGTATTAAAAATACCTATACGTAGGTTTAAGTTCTGTAAATAAAACACGCATTGTAATGTGTACTAAAGGTTTATTTATTTTATAAGTTGCTCATTGTTTTTGTTGGTAGAGCCGGTTGACCCACGAAAGGTATAAGGTTAGGTAGGTACCTACTTACCTACTCTACCTATTTATTACGCACTTAGCACATTTTACCTACCCTACAAATTTAAGACGGGATGAAAAGTTACGTGTTGCACTCGAGTGCATATTCCAGTGTGAACCCATTTTTAGAGAAGAGTTGGTTCTACACGTTGTAAGTAATTTGGCCTTCACCGCCCTTCTCAAAAAACCACCCTGTATAGAAATATTTTTGATAATTTTGCTCACTGTTTATTATCACAAAAACACTTTCAATTCTTTAACTAAATAAAATAAATATTATAGACAATCCACACAACGCTATCTAGCCCCAAACCAAGCAGAGTTTGTACTATGGGAAACAGATAGCTGATAATAATACTTAAATATTTTTTTTTGTAAATACATTCTTAGAATACAATATAACACCCATACAGAGAACAAACATCAATGATCTGCGTTAACCTCTGGACAGATGGGTTCCCTGATGGCGCAGTTTGGGCTCCCGGCTGAAGTGTCCGAAGCGGCCAATTCCGCCAACATGCAAGCATTCTTCAAAGCCCTGGAGAAAAGAACCAATCAAGGCTCTACAGAGGTCTCTTCTACAGTCTCTGAAGACGATAAAAAAGATGTCAAGCCAAAAGACGAAAAGAAAGATGATAAGGGGGACGATAACGATATGGCGCTCGATTGATAAACGCTTTATTATCCCGCCTTTAATTTTCAACGCAATTATATTAGATGGTTGCACTGCGTTAAATATTTGAAAAATAAATGGTTTCAATGTGTAATCAGGTTTGTTTTATTGCAAGGACAAGGAACTATATAATTAAGTATAGCATTATGATCTTCTTACAAGTACGGTACTTTTAATTAGCAAGGTCTTTAGCTGACGAAGACCTGCGTCGGAGGGGAGGATCTCCAACAGCAGAAAGAGAAGATCCAAACGTTAGCCGAGGAAACCGCCAGCGCCCTCAAGAAAAATGTCTACGAGAACTACATGCAGTTCATTGAGACAGCGACTGAGATATCCCACCTCGAGGCGGAAATGTATAAGCTCTCCCATTTGCTCAGTGAGCAACGAACCGTCCTCACTACGCTGTCCCACTCGTCGATCTTGGGCTATGATAATACCATATCCCGTGAATCGTTACATCCGCCCGCGACCACGGCTTTTGCAAAATAGCCGAAACGTTTATACGCGATAAATACCCGTTTAATAGTTTATATATGATTTATGTTTTTCAGGGGCAATTGGTAACTCAAGCCTTACTTGCGAGACGCTATAGTGCCTGGGACAGGATTTTAAATGGAATATCCTTGACTAGCCTAGCACCTATACCATCCTGACAGCTTAGTCGGCTTAATCCACAGGAAAGACATGGTCAATACGTGCGGAATTAAGCTATGGGTTTCTCACGATGTTTACCTACATCGTTTGAGAGCACAAGCAATATTGTCCACAAAATGAGATAAGTCACGATCCTCAACTATGAGGATCCAACTATGGGGAAGGAAGTAACCTAAATGACCTCATCATCATCATCATCATCATCATGAAGAAGTCCACTGCTGTTCGGCGGTACGTAGAAGGCGCCCCAGATATCTTCTCGACATTTCCTGAAGATCCTGTCAACGATTTTGATGTTCAAACGTGAGTTTTCTTACCGCTTCATCATCGATCAATCAATCGAATATTAAAATAATCTGGTTTCTGTGGTTTCCAGCGACATGCCTTTAAGGTAAAAATACACTATTTTTGTTATGTCCCTAAAGTTAAGAGACATCGTTGGTCGGATTCATCATTGTCGGAGTAGTTGGGCAGTAATGGCGGAGACTGGCACAGGGCCGAAGAGAGTGGCCTATTAGGTAGGAGGCCTATACCTAGTTTATGGAACAAGCATATTGCCCACCTGATGTTAAGTAGAAACCATCGCCGATAACAAAGCAATGCTTTCTGATTGATGTAACGTGCCCTACGATGCGTCTATCAACTTCAAAAAGTCAAAGTGCTGTTTCACGGTTTTTAGCGTTTTTGGGCCACAAACACAGATTTGTAAATACATCTTGTGTCAAAGAAACTTATACTCAATGAAGTAATGACTAATAAATGTGTAAATAAGGATAGGAAGAACCCTCTAAAAAATAATTGCTACAGGTCCAGAAGTCAGCTCACCATCCAGTGCCAGCGCAGGCGGTCGCAAGGAGCAACGCTCCCAGCCGAGCAGGCAGATGGAGAGGATGGATGCTGTGCAGCAGAGGACGTCTAGTGTGCTCCAGCATGAGCAGAGAATCCAATCTGGCGAGGGAAATAAGTAGATCGGAGTCAGATTTAGCAAAAAATATTAAATATAGGAAGATCTGAGTAGTATTTGTTAGAGTGGCAATGGGCAGGGAATAAGGACTTTTAATTGGCAATCATTAGACCGAATATCGAACCGCAAAACCAACTGTTGATAAGCTTACTGTGATAAGACACTACTGCGATATTCATGATCAAACCCACAGAATACCTACCGCTCAAAACCAAACTACGACAACTTTCCGAAAGTTTCCATTTCTAGCATAAGCTGTGCTAAGGATTTGGGCTAAATGGTGTTGTTTTACACATTCTATTTTTAAGTGTTTTCGAATAAGCTTCTAGTAAAGATACTTACTCAAATGAAACAAGAACAGCTCCCTGGCCGCCGCCATGGGCAGCACAAATACCCCGACCAGCAAATCAGCGGTTGCCAGACTTGCCAGCGGATAGTGAGCAGGCGCCCGCCGCAGCCGACAAAGACAGCATTCCTTGGCAGTGGTTTAGATTTAAGGACAAAGAAAGACTTTATTACCTCAACTCCTCTTTCTAAAAGAAAGACGTGTCCGTCGGAAAGTTCAGTATTTGAAAAGTGCACAAATTATTCTAGTGTTAGTGACCTTAGTAAGGGCATTTCCGAGCCTGATATACTTAGTGTCAGTTCTATTCGTACAACGGACACATCGAGGGTCTGTCTGTCTGTCTGTCCGGCCGTGTCACAGCCATTTTTCTCCGAAACCATAAAAGCTAGACTGATGAAAGTTGGTGAGTAAATGTATTCTGTGAACCGCATTAAGGTTTTTACACAAAAATAGAAAAAAAACTATAAATTTTGGGGGTCCCCCATACTTGAAACTGAAACTCAAAAATTTTTTTTTCATCGAACCCATACGTGTGGGGTATCTATGAATAGGTCTTTAAAAATGATGTTGAGGTTTCTAATATAGTTTTTTTCTAAACTGAATAGTTTGCGCGAGAGACACTTCCAAAGTGGAAAAAAGTTGGTCCCCCCCCCTCTAACTTCTAAAGTAAGAGAATGATAATACTAAAAAAAATGTATGTTGTACATTACTATGTAAACTTTCAACGATATTTAGTTTGAACGAGATCTAGTCAGTAGTTTTTTTTTTATACGTCATAAACGGAAACTCAAAAAAAATTTTTTCATCGAACCCATACTGTGGGGTATTTATGAATAGGTCTTCAAAAATGATGTTGAGGTTTCTAATATCGTTTTTTTCTAAACTGAATAGTTTGCGCGAGAGACACTTCCAAAGTGGAAAAAAGTTGGTCCCCCCCCCTCTAACTTCTAAAGTAAGAGAATGATAATACTAAAAAAAATACATGTTGTACATTACTATGTAAACTTTCAACGATATTTGGTTTGAACGAGATCTAGTCAGTAGTTTTTTTTTTATACGTCATAAACCGTAAACCGCAATTTACCTTTCAACGAACTATAGGAACCTTATTATGTTACATCAAGTAACATATATAAAGGTTCCTGTAGTTCGTCGTGCTACGGAACCCTTCATGGGCGAGTCCGACTCACACTTGGCTGCTTTTTTCTTTGTCTATTATGTCATTGTGTACAATAAAAAATACAACTCAAACTATAAAAACAATATACTCAAGAGGTTGGTTTTAATAAATTGTATAATGTACGACATTTATAAAATATTTATTTTCAATAAAATCACATTCTGTTACAATCTAATTGTGGCACATCAACAAATACATAACGGTAAGTATATATTGATACAAATCATCGTAATTCTACATATTGTTGTATTGAGGTATTTTATTTTCATTGTAACGGGCTACCCCACTACTAATACTTTAAACGGTACCTTTTATATTAAACTTACTTAGAAATACAGATTCTTAATTTACAAAAAAACACTCAGATCTCTTAGGGTGTTATTAATAATCCTGGCGTAGCGTTGGACTAGTTAATCCGTGTTTTGTCTCTTGCATTGACATGCCTCATCAAATGCAAGAGGTAATGCACTCTATGGGGTCTTCAATGAGCAAGACCTTTGCATTTTAAACACCGGTAGTATCACTACAGTCCAGGGGCCTACTAGAGCTGCCTCAGCTATAGATGTTTCTTGTGCAAGTCCAGTTATTGCTCCTCTTTGTGAATGGCATGTAACATAACATAAGTTCTTTTTCTGATCGTGTCACTGATTCTTTCGAAACATAAGTTTAACAAACTTGAAAATCGACTACATGGTCACACTAAAAATAATCTATGGGACTAATCTTGACGTACCTATTCAGATAAAAAATAATTTATCTCTCTGAGGGTTCACAGATATGAAGAGTGGTTGCAATGCTGGTGGGTCTGATGATTTGTCTAGAAGCAAAAACAATTTTTATTACTAATGTTCATAAAAATACCACAACCAATTCGAAACATCTTTCTCACCATGTAAATTTACAACTTCGGCTAGTTTTTCTAGTTCGTCAGGACAAATACCTGGGCAGTGAGTAAATCCAAAGTATATCAGCAGCCACTTTCCTAATAAGTCCGTGCTTTTGACTAGTTTTCCCTGTAATTAAAGAGGGAATAGATGTTACTCAATATTATGTAAAGAGTAATCCTTTACTTATGGAGGGCAGATTGAAATGTTATTATTTCTTACCTCTGAATCTACAAGTTCAAAGCTTCCACCAATCTTTGCTTTTCCAAGCTGCCGCTTCCGTTCACGGTCTACAGCTTCTTGCTTTTCTTTCCTTAAAGTTAAATAAAACGATCTTTTTGTAAGCAAACTGTAGAATAAGAATTGATTGAAGATATTATAACAGTGCTACCAACTTATCTTAAAAATTGCGAAATCAACCTAATTAAAATAGAATCGTTATTATTTGATGGCTAGACAAGTTACAGATAAGTTTGTGGCACTGTAATATGTTTTTTTACAGGACCCTTGTCAATTTAAAAAGTTTTACTTAAAAGACAATAAAGCAAACTATATACATTGTTATTTTATTTAGGGCGAATTTTTCCAAATACAGGTCAATCAAATCAAAAATGTATTTATTCAGTAGGTACCCAAGCTGGGAGTTATGCTATCCATTTCGTCAAATGTTGTTTTCGTGTGAGCACGTGTCTCTCTCTTTTGTATGGAAAATTGATGAGACAACAACTTGTTTCGTTCGTTTTTACGTAACGTATTTTTGCTGTCTCATATTTTCTCCATACAATAGAGAGAGACAAATAGGCGAAACGAAAACAACATTTCGTAGACTATAATATTATGTTGTAAATGAAGTGGGACTTGCCCTTCTGGAAAGAAGCAGAAGCAGTCTTATACCTGGTTCATAATACGAGTGTTATACAATCGTACATCCATTCACAAAATTATCTGTTCAGTTTTGAAATTCGTCTCACAGGTTTTTCTAATTATAGCGCGAACAATATTGAAAATAATTTAATTTTTAGACAATTCACGATACCAAACTTTAAAAAAACATAATTTAAAGCTAGTTTTTATCAAATATTAAAAGATAAAAAGGAATACATATTAAGATTTTAGAAAAATATTATAAATTTTAATTACTTAAATTATAAGAATACATAGATTGATTATAAACTCATTATAAGAACATGGTAGGCAATAACTTAATTTCACGTTCAATACAGCAATTGTAGAAGCTTTTATCGACAGCCACTTGCCATATAATCGGAATGAACACGTCGCCAAACCAACGGAATCCCTCGTGAATCTCTCTGAATTCACATTACAATCATAATATTTAATAATAACCTTCGTTATTGTTACACCTTACATAACTATACAATCATGACACCCCGTGGGCTTGTAAAACTTATTGAAACGCATACGGAACATTTTGGTATTACGTTTGTATGAAAATTCGCATTAAAGCATGATTTTCAAAAGATTTATATCTTTCGACGGGTATTTATACTAGCCTTAAAAATTAAAAAATATGAGCATTTTAGGTACCGCGCTGGGAAGTCATCTAATATTGTTAAAAACGTTTTGATTTAACGCAGTTACTTTTTTTATGAATGGTATATTTTTGTATACTTGAGGCGATACAAAATCGAAGAGGAAAAATGTTTGGACATCTTCTACGACATGACAGCGCGACTAATAAATCATCAACATTTCACATTAACAGCTTTGTTCAAATTTATTTGACAAATTGCGGTGTTTTTCCAGGTTCGCAGCCCTAAGGTCAACTTGCTCCTTCATCATGTCAAATGTGATAGTTGGTAATTAATTTTGCATTAATGCGGGTAACTTGAGAGACTGTTTGCCGACCCATTTTCCTTGCAAAGGCTTCGTATTATTTCCAGTCAGCTCGCTGACCATGCAGATGCTTCGAAAACACTAAAGGTGATATCAAACGATTCATTTTTTCTTAATTTTTGCCTTTCATTCGGCATTATTAAACTTTGTGATTCGCCTTTCGAGATTACACATTATTCACTTGTAGTAGCACGCATATGTGCTGCCACCATACACAATTTTAAAGCACTAAACTAAAATAAAATGAAATAATATTTTGATGTGGGTACTCATACACGTTTTGTGTCGCGGCCATCGTACACGTATATTTTTCGTTCTGTGAAAGTTTTTCTTGTTTTTAGTGGTTTTTTTCAGCAAATAACATGGGAAACGTAAACATAAGGACGAAGAAGAGTATTTACAAAAGAAAATGCGGAAGTTAGAACAGAAGATGGCAAAAATTCACCTTAAACAAGTTTCGTCGTCGTCAGTACAAAACCTTGCCACGGAAGAAATAGCACATTGTGTCTTAATTGTGTTCGAAGGTTGAACAAATACAAGGTAAACAAACCTTAGAGGTATCTAGACTGTTGTTGACCTGAATTATTTTACCGTAAACTAAGGAAATATTTTATAAGCAAGGAAGCGAGTATGGTCTGCAAGGCCATACCAACCTTTAAATACCTCAGTTCACCCTGTAAGGCTGATCGTTGTATTTTGGTTATTCCTATTATTTTACCGTAAACTAAGGAAATATTATATAAGCAAGGAAGCGAGTATGGTCTGCAAGGCCATACCAACCTTTAAATACCTCAGTTCACCCTGTAAGGCTGATCGTTGTATTTTGGTTATTCCTACATTATTCTAGAATATGGTCTGGAAGGCTATATCACGAATATTTTTCACAAAGCGCAACCTTAGTATATCTACCTTGTTTATAAAAACGGCTTCTGCTCTTCAGATTAATCTGTAAGGTTAATTGCTGAGCGTAATAAACCAACATAGCCCTACACATGTGTGTGAGTGCGTGCACCTACGTAGTTTTTACTACAGCGGTTTGTATTTTTTATAAATACTACCTACGAAGATGCTATCCTTAATCTATGAATATGAACGCAGTGGACCCGGACTAGCTTGAAGTCGTTGCAGATGTACCTCAAGACAAGTATATCTTGAATATTTTAGGAGATGAGCCTGCTAAATACTCTTTTAACGCCAGCATTCATAACGATATTGCTGTGAGAAATATTATTGAATGGATTGAAGAATGATACCAGTAAGGATATTCTAAAATCATACTTATGTACCAGAAAAATTAAAACTAGCACTGCCTCCGCGAGATGGCATCTTTAATGACAAGCATAAGCATTTAGCCTGTGGCATATCTTGCTTAGCCACACTTTTGTCAAATATAATAAATGATAAAGCCTTGATTAACAACAATCAGGCTAGTGCGGCATTAAAATTACTAAGTGACGCAAACAGTTTCTAATGTCGGCTTAAGCAAGAACTACTTCTACTTAAATACCTAAAAAAGAGACCAATGGCTCTTTGGTGCAGAGCTCTCCAAGAAACTATGATCGTTGAAGGCCATTTCCAAGTCTGGTGCTGAAATGAAAGCAACCCCACCTATCGGTAAAGCAAAGGCCTCATTAAGAACAGACAACCAGAGGCGTCTACGTCCTGGGCTTTAAACTGGAGGGCCCCGCCACCGCCGCCGCAGCCTCGCCACGCGTCAACGAGGCCGAGCTCGACGACTGGTGGGTGCCGGCAGCCGCCGCGCCGGTGACGTCATACCGCGCCGTGCCACATCGCCGGCCAGCCCGCTCGCCGCTGCAGCAGACCAGGCGCCGCTAACCGATGACGCTCAGGCTGGTACACTTAAGTTTTCTATAAAAGTTGGCTATGTGTTACATCTGACCCTGAAGTATTTCTTTGGTATCCGGATTCCAGATTTCAGATAATGTATGGCAGTACAAAGTTCCTCTCAACAAGCCGCAATCAGAGAAAGGAAATAACTCACTTATGTGCATCAAACAATATTTGCCATGCGACGATCATTTTTGCTCTGACATATTCCTTACCGGAAAAAGTATCAGAAAAAAGAGGTTTATTTTAAATCTTAATGAATTAAATAAGTTCAATTATCTGCGCCTCACTTCAAACTTGAAGTTTATAGAACAGCTATGTTGCTCATATTTAAGGATGCTTACATGTGTTCAATTGACCTTAAAGACGCTTATTTCATAATGATGATCTGTACCTATTCGTAATGATTACAAAAGAACTTTTTGTATGGCAAGGTAAACTCTGGAAATATGAAGCCGTTGCCGTCGGGCAAGGGCTTGACACATTATTATAACATCATAAAGGGGTATAAAAAAAAAAAAAAAAAAATGCGTCCTGTAATGCAGTGCCTACGCAGTGAGCCTATTACCTATTGTTTTCCCACATTTAAGCAGATTACAAACAGATTTTTCGTTTACAAGAAATGTGCGGGAATCTTTAGGATTTACAATCAATCCATAGAGAAGCGTAAGCACTCTTAGTAAGCGAAGTGCATTTTTAGGCTTTGGTTTTCAACTCTGACGATCTAACAATAAGCACAACAAGTAATCAAAAATGCTAGATTAAAGAGGAATTTTAGCGATTTTCTACATTGAAAAGATGAAGATTACGTAACTTTGCTCATCTAATTGGTTTGCTTATTTCCATTTGCCCAGCAATTAAATACAAAATATTGGTTGCATACAAAATATTTTGAGCGAACCAAATTTTTGTGTCTTAAGCAACGGGAAGATTATGCTCAATACATATCATTACCGGACCCCATAAGCGAGTATTTTAATTGGTGGCTATAGATAATAGCGATACGTCTAGCGCTCCAATACGTTCCAGCCAATACTGCCTAGAGATCTCTATTTCTGATCGATTCGTACGGGTTGAGGTGTCAGCTGTTCTTGCCAAACATAATTATTAATTATTTGGAGCTACCAACGGCATATTTTACTTTAAAAATGTTTGCAAAGGATTTGAGTAATTGTGAGATACTGCTCCGCATCGGCAATACTACTGCAATTTCTTACATAAATAGAATGGGCGGAATTCAATTCCCACATTTAAATTTCTTAAGTCGACTTAAACTCTTACTTACTTGACTTAGGATCAGGCAGTGGTGTGAACACCACGGTGTTTCGATTTTTGCGTCTTGTATCTGTTAAGTATTAATATATTACAGTAATAAATCTGATATAATATCTTCAGTTCTACTGACGATTACGTTGCTGATTACGAATCAAGCCGTATTAACGTCGACGTAGAATGAGAGCTCAATGACAAAGCGTTTTTAAAAAAATATTCAGATTTTTGGAATACCTGTAGTACCTAGATTTATTGGTAAGCCGTTTAAACACAGAAGCATTTACTAATGATGCATTCAATCTATCATGGTTAAACTGTGTTTTTTTTTTTTTTTTTTTTTTTTTTTTAATTTTTTCTCCGTTTTGTTTAATTCTGAGAGTATTACAAAAATATTTCTTTGTTTGTTTTTTGAATAACAAAGGTGCCGCTATGGCCTTCCCAGCCATATCCACTTTACAAAAAAATTCATATCCGATACTATCATTTTCTCTCCCGACCAAAAATGGTTGTCTTCCCAACCTTACAGCTCGGATTCAACAGAAGCTTAGCCTGGTTGCCAGGATTCTCTTAGGGTAGCGTTTGTCAATCAAAGCAGTTCCTTTGAGGCCACAAACGTGATCCCGATCCCTGTTTAAAACAATGGCATTCGTATTGCACTATCAATCGAAATGATTTCTATAGAGCTGCAGTTAAGTCTGCACTAAGTTTAATCTTAGGCTCAGGAATTATGAACAGCTCCGTTACAAAACGCTTCATTAAAGGCGTTCATAAACTAAGAACTTCTCTGCCCAGACACAATATTGTCACCTGGGCACCTGCGATTGTACTCAATTTCCTAGGTAACTGGTTTTCTAACGAAGATATTTCTTTCAAAACTCTTTTAGTATTGGCGACAGCACACCGAATCCATGCGTTATAATTAATACGAACTTCTAAATTCATAAAATTAATAATGTGAAGATATTATGATTATTATTAAAATATCAGATCAGATGAAAACCTCTGCAGTTAATAGATTATAGCCATATTTTGCTAAGAGACCAGCCATTTTGTCGTGCAAGGACACTGGAATATTATTTACGCAAGACGGCTGAAAGATAAAATTCTGACTGTAATTTCTTGTTTATAAGTATTAAAAAGCCTTATAAGGGTGTATGCCCACAGTCTCTAAGTCACTGGATAAAGGAAACCTTGAAATAGAGCGGAATAGACACTGCAATGTTTAGCGCCCATAACACGGGACATGCATCTACGTCTGCAGCTCGCAGATTCGGCGTAAGCATTGATCTCATCAAAAGGACAGCCGGTTGGACAGGCAACTCGGAAGCTTTTGCTATATTTTACATACAGAGAGGTGTCAGGTAGTTCCACTAAATCTTTTGCGCGCTCTCTTTGCTTTTATCCGAATAGAGAAAAATTGTTTTCTAAAAATGAATGTTGGATTGTATACTGATGATACTGAACTTTTTGTTCACAAATACTTCATTTAAACGTCTTTTGATTTTCAATAGACCTATTTCGTGCATCTTTAAACATCTACAAGTGAATAATGTGTAATCTCGAAAGGCGAATCACAAAGTTTAATATAGAATCAAACGAACTTACCCTGTAAGTGACGTTCGATGATTATTAAACGTTGTGATTCGCCTGAGAGATTACACCCCACCCTGACCCTAGACGTGAAAAACGATTACTCACCGTTTTTTCAACTATGCCCTTTTTGGCACGAAATAGCTGACGATAGCCGCTAGGGTCAAACGTGTATGAGTACCCACATCAAAATATTATTTCATTTTATTTTAGTTTAGTGCTTTAAAATTGTGTATGGTGGCAGCACATATGCGTGCTACTACAAGTGAATAATGTGTAATCTCTCAGGCGAATCACAACGTTTAATAATCATCGAACGTCACTTACAGGGTAAGTTCGTTTGATTCTATATTCTATTTAACATTCGGAATGCGAGTGAAAGATGCCGAATGAAAATATTCAATATGGTTATACACTCAACAAAAATAATCGTCGCGACACACTGTTCAATGCGAAATAGAAATGAAAATATCTGGCTTGCTTTCTATAAGAGAGAGAGAGACAGAAGGACAGAGAAACACGCGCACGCCGCACAGCTTACGATAGCTTACTACTTATAGCAAAAAGTGTCGTGACAATTTTTGGTAAGATTTTTTTCCGTCTAGCCCCCCCCTTTCATCTCAGTACTCACACCTTTCTTGGACATATTATCATGTATCTCGGTTTGAAGCTTCTGGGTTCGGGAAATATTAAAAACGCAGTCTTTCTATGAACGTCTTATATGAGCGGGAACAAGAATAATGTAGGTACATTAAATTGAAAGGGAATGAGGAATATGTTGTGCAGGGGGGTTTTCAAATTTTTTTGTTTATTTTACAATTCGAATAATCCATTGGATTTCAGTGCGTGGGAGCCAATATAACCTACACTGAATTCATTACCTTCTGAACTATTATCTACCTACACCTTTCCCTTTTAAATATTAGAGCAATCAAATAACCCCTGGAACAATAAAAACAATTGTTAGTTTCCAGAGTAAGTATTAACCTATGTAAATAGTAAATGTTTGAGGAAAGTAAAGAGCGTAAAACTACCAAACAACGAAATTAGAACGATTACATGGGGGCTACAGCTAAGAATCAACGCACAACCACATAATTTTACTAAAATAAAATTTGTCATCATTGGGAGCGCTATTGGTTAAAAGATTTATTAATATTATTATTGCGTTATGAGACACAGAATAGTAATTAGTATATTCGATATTAGTAATAGGTATAAACTGCATAGCAAGGTTAGCATTGCTTAAATTATAAAAGTACCTACTAAGTATTTTTCATCATTTTCATCAGTCTCGCTCGCGCGCTCGCTCTGTGCGTACCTACGGGTGTGAGTGTAAGTGCCTACCGTGGTAAAATGTCGTCGGCAACCAAAGTGCTTAAATGTAATAATTGTAATCTCGTAGTCAGTGAATTACTAACGTTTGTGCAAAATAAACATGAAGTAATGGATTCACAAAGTCTTGTGAGAATTTGTGCAACGGCCTTTACAATGGAGGACATCGAAAAAGCGAAGTTGTTGTTGTTTCAATCAATATCTACAGAAATACGGCGCGTACGTCGCAAAAAGAAGGAAGGAAAATGTGACAAGGATCTGTTTGATATTATTGAGGTTTTCAAGTCGTCAGACCCGGAGAATATCCCGATATTCGTGGCTCAAAATCTGAATGCCCTACCCCCAATTACTTTTGATTCATTGGATGCCAGTAAATTATTGAAGGATATTCTTTTACTGCAAAACGAGATAAAAGTTATCAAGTCTACGTATGTGACGACAGATCAGCTGTTACTAGCAAGGGGTGAGATTGCCGGTGCCTGCGATGGTGACTCATTGACACGGCAAACTAATATGAAAAGTTCATACCGAAACATTAACATGCGACGGGGTGCATGCCTAGCCAGTTTTGACTATGATAGTGGACCCATGGGCCTTACGAACATAGATACGTCGTCAACAGTGCCGGCCCTAGAAAGCGCCGCGACGCCGCCGCAGAGTAGCACGAGTTGTCTAGCTGACAAGTCAATCAGCTGTAAACAATCATCTCTGTTGTCCGTGCGTAAAACGGAAGTTAGCGCGGATAAAAGTCATGTTTTGTCTTCATCCAATAAACTGTCGGATACCAAAATTACTACTGGTTCTATACAAGCAACGGGGGCCACAAAATTTACTGTGATAAGCACCGAGCGTTCAGGCCACAAGGGATTTCCTGATAGAACTACCTCGCCGACTTCGCCGAACATAGGTAAGAGTGGAGGCCTACTACCTACTGCAAGCACCTGTGTGACTGACGGTGCATCGTTCGCGGCGCAGCCCCCCCCGCCCGCGCGGCCAAGCTACAGCTGTTTGACTACTAACTCATTCGCTGAGCTGGTGAGTGAACCAGGAGAGTGGAAACAACCAGAAAAAAGCAGTGAATGGATAGAGGTACAAAGAAATAGGTACAAAAATAGATTCATAGGAAAGAAAGGAATAGCCTCAACGGCACCAGAGTGTAGATTTAAAGCTGCAGAGATAAATGTACCTCTGTTTATAAATAATGTTGACAGAAACGCCTCTCATGAGGATATAGTAGAGTATATTAAGGAAAGAACCAAAGTTTGCGTGACGCTAGAAAAAATCATAATGAAGCAGCAAAAAGATTACAATGCTTTTAAGATCTTTGTACCTAGACACAGAATGAATTTATTTATGAATGACCAAATATGGCCTGAAGGGATATCCTTTCGGCGTTTCATAGACTTTGGAAATAGAAGACGCTTTATAAATGTTTATGATGGATTACAACAAGACAGTAAGGCCCAAAAGTAGCTGTAGTTTCATCAGCTTTAATTGTAAGTCATTGAGACGCTCCGTGGACCACGTAAAATCCCTCTGCCAGCGAGTAGATCTAATAGCCCTGCAAGAGACATGGCTATTTTCGCATGATTTATCGTTTCTGGGAACGGTGGACCAGGACTTTGCTTACGCTGGCAGTACCGCTATGGACACATCAGCTGGTATACTGCGTGGAAGACCGTATGGCGGTGTTGCGTTATTATGGCGTAAAAGTGTGTTCGACTCGGTAACAGTGATCCCGTGCAGTAGTGTGCGTCTAGTGGCTATAAAAGCGGTCGTATGTGATCAGTCATTTTTGTTCTTCTCTGCTCACATGCCAGTGTGCGTGCCTGAGAACTTAATAGAATTCACCGACTGCTTAAGTGAAATTAGTGCCATAATTGAAAGTAGTGAAGTAGCGTCAGTTTTCATGTTAGGAGATTTTAATGCTAGTCCAACAAAATTATTTGGTAAAGAATTGTTAAAGTTCTGTGCCGATCAGAATTGGATTTGTGCAGACATTAAGAAGCTAGGTAGTGCGTCGAGTACCTTTACATTTATAAGCGATGCCCACGGCACGACAAGTTGGCTTGACCATTTCTTAGTAACTGAAGCAGCGTGGGCAACCGTGGTAGATGTAAGGGTACACTATGACTGTACCTGGTCCGATCATTTGCCTATTGAATTAATTTGTAATTTGTCAGTTATTGTACCGAAGTTAATTTTAAATGGAAATAATAATAATTTTAATAAAAATAGGATATTGTGGGGAGATAGGGATGGGGATCAAATTACTTATTATCAGAAAATCTGTAATGACCAACTAAGGGAAGTCGACTTCCCAGCAGAGTTATTTGTGTGTTGTGATAGTATGTGCACTGACTTGGACCATAGAGTAATAATTGACAAACTTTATAAGAGTATTATTGATATTATGTGTGAAGCTGCTGTTATCAGTTCGGGTATTGATAAGGATGTTGTTATAAAGCGAAAGCGTGTGGTGGTGGGCTGGAACAGGCATGTTCGTACTGTTCATGAGGCCGCCAGGCTTAGTTTCCAAAGTTGGGTGCTTCACGGTAGACCCCCAACAGGCCCTATTTTTGAAGACATGACAATGTCTAGGCGTGTTTTTAAATCAAAACTTAAATGGTGCCAGAACAACGAGGACCAAATCAAGGTGGACATTTTAGCTTCACACCACGCTAAAAAAGATTTCAAAAACTTCTGGAAATGTACAAAGAAGCTTAACCCTAAATCTAGTATACCTCTAAGCGTCAATGGTGTTACTGAACCTCATGACATTGCAAACATGTTTAAAGCTCATTTCTTGGTGGAACCATCATCACTAGCACCCGCGCTCAGTACTAAGACCAATCAGTCAGCTGGCGTACCACCTTCCGGATTCACTGCAAAGGAGGTATCTTTGGCAATTAAGCGCATGACAAAAGGAAAATCCCCAGGGTATGATGGTCTTAGTATTGAGCATTTTCAAAATGCCGGTGTTCATTTGCCAAGGGTGCTAGCCATGTTTTACACCTTCTGTGTGAGGCACTCATACCTGCCGGACGATTGTATGAAGACGGTGGTTGTGCCAATAGTGAAAAATAGGACGGGAGACTCTTCCGATAAAAGTAATTATAGGCCCATTTCACTAGCAACTACGACGGCTAAAGTACTGGACAGTTTGCTTGATGGAGTATTGAACAGTCATCTGAAGTTGAATGATGCCCAATTTGGGTTTAGGCCTGGGCTCTCCACAGATACTGCGATTTTATGTCTCAAGCATACTGTCCGGTACTACACGGACAGAAAGACTCCGGTCTACGCCTGCTTTCTAGATCTTTCAAAGGCTTTTGATCTGGTTTCCTATGATGTACTTTGGAAAAAAATGCGGACGGAAACTAATATTCCTGAGGACATTATTGGTATTTTTGACTATTGGTACAATAACCAGGTCAATGTTGTTAGGTGGGCTGGAGTTGTTTCTGATGCATACAGGTTAAAATGTGGAGTCAGGCAGGGCGGGTTGACGTCTCCTCGACTTTTTAACCTGTATGTAAATGGTCTTATAGAGGAGCTCAGCAGCACTAAAGTTGGCTGTGCCATTCACGGTAAATTTATCAACAACCTAAGTTACGCTGATGATATGGTGCTGTTGGGACCTTCAATAAGTGCCATCAGAAAACTTCTTAAGAAATGTGAAGAGTATGCTGTAGCCCATGGGCTGAGGTACAACGTTAAGAAGAGTGAGCTCCTGGTATTTCAGCCACCAAACCATAAAGTCAAAATTGTACCATCAGTTTTTCTTGGTGGCGTTGCATTGCCTAGAGTGTCGCGCTTCAAGTACCTGGGCCACTGGGTCACCGAAGACCTAAAGGATAGTGAGGATATTGAGAGGGAGCGTCGGGCGTTGGCTGTCAGGAGCAATATGTTGGCTCGTAGGTTTGCACGATGTACGAGTGCAGTAAAGATTGTCCTTTTTAAGGCTTTTTGCCAGTCTTTTTATACGTGCACCTTATGGGTCAACTATACGCAAGCGGCAATCAACGCCCTGCGCGTACAGTATAACAACGCTTTCAGGATGTTGTTGGGGCTGCCGAGGTTCTGCAGCGCATCAGGCATGTTTGCTGATGCTCACACAGACGGTTATCATGCCATTATTCGAAAGAGAGCCGCCTCGATGTTAAGCCGCGTCCGGAGCAGTTCCAACAGCATCTTGCGCGTTGTAGCGGACCGGGTGGAGTGTCCTCTAATGTGGCGGCTGGTTCAGCTTCACATTCAGTAGTCGAAGGTCATATTTGTTATTTTTGTCAAATTGTATTTATTTATTGTTACTAACACTTTAACTTTGTATTTACTAACAAATTATGGATAATATTATGATCTGAAATAAATTAATTGAATTGAATTGAATTATTACCTAGGTCTTTTATCATCACGAAATACATAACGCATGGGGAAATTAAATTCCATGAAAGCCTGATACCACTACTAACGCAATATGTAAATTACGTTCCTATACATATTTAACAAAATTGATATGAATTCAACCTACAAAAAGTATTTTTTATAACTATGTATTGTGTAAAAAAAAAACTTGGCATAATTTTGCTTTGAAGTCATACTCATGCTCATATTCATTTATTGCAATTATTATTTTACACGGTAAGGTCTTAAAGTTAAAAATGGTGAATACATAATAGGCCCATAAGTTTAGGTCATAGTCAATAGTTTATTGAAGGGACTTTTTAAATGAAGTGACGTATTTTTTAAGGTACCGATGAAATAATATTTTCAAGTATATACTTCGCAGTCAGACAGATAAATAGCGGCACTTAGTGGACCTGTTGATAACATATAAATAAATAATCTAGATTCTAGAAAATCCACACAGCATTATCTAGCCCCAAACTAAGCAGAGCTTGTACGATGGGAACCAGATAGCTGATATAATACTTATACAGGTAGGTTTTTTGAGAAGGCTCATTTTTTATGGCTAAGTCTGAAACCACAAGAGTTAAGAAAAGTCGTGAAAGGAGTCATGCCCTCGATTTATAAGAAAACAATAACTATACTTAATTCTTTTTTTCAAAAACCTTTTACTTTTGATGGAAATGGACCCGAATGATATTTTTTTTAAATTACTCCCTGTATTATATTGAACCAATGAACTTTGTTGCTGATAACTTGATAAGGGCAAAATTCATTGGAATAACAAATTTTCACTATTTTATATTTTAAACGGAATATAACACACCTCCTTATCAAACTTTTAAAGTAAACGATTTTTGAAAAAAATTAATCTACAGTTATTGTTTTGTTTTCTTATAAATCGCGCATGGCAACAACGTACCTTACGATGCACTTCCCTGCGTCCATCAACTTGAGGCATACAGATGTTCAGCCTCACGTGCCAGTAATTTCAAATCTTAAGAGAAACTATGAAAATAAGTATAAAAGACTGTATTTTGCATGACAACGATGACGCGGAATTGTGTTGATGCTAGGATTTATATTTTACTGCATCTATAAGATGCTGATATTTATTTTACGACGGATTGTTAGTCTGATCTTCCTCAAAAATAAAGAGAAAGTTGAGTAGAAGGTATTTTAATAGGTCTAACACGGTCAGTACTAGGTGTGCGCAGGCCTTAAAGGCCTGCGCACACCTAGGTCACCTAAACTAAATGTACGTGACACCTAAACGCTGTCAAATATCGTATTAATCAAGATCCAAAAGAGTTGAGATACATGCGCCTAGGTCTTCCCCTTCCAGCAGTTCCATAAAGAATAATGTATGCAATTGAATGGATAAAGGGGGAGGGGGGGGGGGGCGTAGGGGGAATGGTTCAAGTTCTGAAAAAAGTGATGTTGGCTGTCAAACTTTAGACACAGATAAGTTTGTAAACTGTATTTTAACTAAAATATTAAATGTAAGAACTAAGGGACCCAGTCTCAGCACAAAATCAATTGTTAACTAAATTTCTAGAACGTTCTAGACTTAGTATTCGTAGTGTCGCTCTATGAAAAATGTGCGCGCAGCGTCGCGCCGCGTCGCGTCTCGGTGTGAACTGACCCTTAGAGTGTGCATAGATAAATTAATGAAGTGATTTTTATTCCCAATTATGTGCCTAGTACGTAAACACGTAAACCTACCTAATAATAAATTACATTTGCGTAAGTACTTGCATTGACAATAAACACTTGTTGCATTTTGACAGTTCTATCTTGAGAACAACTAAATTATAAATTATGTACCGCGTGCTTAAAGGGTGCTTACGTGTGAAATATGGCGCAAATATTGAAACACAGCAATGCTGCTTTTCGGCAGAAATAGGCTTACAATACAACAATAACACAACGTTTATACGGGTATGACAAAATGTAATTTTAATTTGAGAAAAATAAACTTACAATAATATTATTAATTTTATTAAAATTAATAATAAATAATATCATGGTACCGTAGACAATATGTTTATTTTTATTTTTTCCAGTCCCAAGGTCCTACCCATTACCAAAAGTTACAAAAATTTGGCTTGATCGAACTTGGCGAAAAGACTTATTACCAGGGGACGAACAAAAAAAAGAACAATAATTTTGTATTGTTGTGGTTTTCAATCTGTAACTTAGCGCTGCCAGAATGTTCTTCTACTTCTGGTTGCTTTTGACCCGACTAAATACAAAAAATGGATGGAATGAGATTATTGGGACAGGAAAACTTGTTTTTGTGTAACAAAGTACCATAATGTATTGTGCTGTTTTCCACATAATTTAAGTTAAAATTACTTTTTGAACTGTTTTTGTTTCGTTCATAATAAATAAATAATAAATATTGTAGACAATTCACACAACACTGTCCAGCCCCAAACTAAGCAGAGTTTGTACTATGGGAACCAGATAGGTGATATAATACTTATATAATGTTTTTTTTTGTAAATACATACTTAGAATACATAACACTCTGACAGAGAACAAACATCTGTGTTTACCACACAAATATTTGTTGTCGGAGGGGATTGAACCCACGACCTATGGCGCATAAGGCAGAGCTACTACCAACTGATCTGAGAGTCCAGTGAATAATAATAACTATAATACTTTATTAAATTCTGTTAAATGTTTATGTACTGTCTTTTGTATATTACAGACATTTCAACCTGAGACCACTGATATATATGACAAAAAGAACATGCCCCGGGTAATATACTGCATCCATGCCCTGAGCTCTCACCTTTTCAAACTGGGCAAGGCCCAAAAATAATATTTTTATTTGACGGATATATTTATCTGTAGATGGAAAAAAATCACCCTAAATTTAAAATGCCACAGTCAAACAACAGTTCATATACTTGTATTTGGGATTATATTGTACCTAATTACCGAATAGTTAAGATCAGTTCATGATTATACAACAAAACAAAATGATTGAATACAGTTTTCTGAAACTATTCATATTTAATTCATTCTAATACAGTCGGTGATAAAAATGAGTTTTTCCAATTGTATACATTCTAGTCTAGCCAGTACTTAGTAGCAAGAATATGAGTATAAATGTATACAGTAAAGAAAATACCTACAAATTTGCACGAGCATGCGGCGAACTCTTGTAGATGGTAAAATTTCTTGAGACAGAGTGATAGGAGAAGACTTCAAGCTTTATAACAGAAAGATCGAGATAGATATTCCTGGTTTAAAATAGCGGTCTTGTTGTTCGGAAATAATTTCTACGCATTCTTGTGCGCCTGGTATTTTTTGTTAAAATACTAGTGCACCATGTGATTGCAAAATTTTAAATTTTTTGTTGCTGTTTTCGGTGTTTTGTACTGATGGGTGAGTTTTTATTGTTTTTATTTTCTATTGCATAGGCTGAATTTTGAAACAAAATGAAATTAAATGAAAATTATTTTTGTAACTAACTAAAGCAAACATTTTAACATAAATAGTGTTGGTAAGTGGCGTTAAAATATAATTAGATTATAAAAAGTAACTAGATTATATTATTATGATAGATTATGATATTATAAATGCGAATGGCTCATTTACGCCTTTACCAATAGTGGACTGATTTGGATGAAAATTGGAACAAATTTCTAAGGAAAATAAACACATAAATAGGTAAAATAAGTACTTAAAAAAACCAGGATTAGGAATAAAACTCCACGTGGTTATAATTTATTAATTACCTCTTGATCTGCATGTCCGCTGCTCAGCAGTTCGAGGAGTGCTGCCCGATCCACCTTCTCATCCTGAGGGTCACGCTGCGGGGAAGGATGCGTCTGCTTCGGAAGCTCGAGGTCTACTGCTTCTGCTTCGTGAGCCGTCTTGTACTCTATGCGGACCCTTAGCGATGCTGGGGATATACAATATCGGTCAAATCCTTTCATACTCCAGCGAAATTCGTAATACAGCATCTTGGTGTGGATTTCTATAAATATAATCGCGAAATTTTTAAGTTAGTTAATGGGATGGGTTAGAATTAAGACCCAAAACTTGAGAATGTAAAGTTTAGCAACAGAATTATTGACACGTGAGGCTGAAACATCTGTATGCCTTAAGGGGCCGGCGGAGGGCGAATTTTCATAGTTATTACATTAATATAGTGAAAATCTGCCTGTACTAGTAATAATTTTGGTATTACGTTTGTACGAAAATTCGCCCTCCGCCAGCCTCTTAAGTTGGTGGACACAGGGAAGTGCATCGTAGGGCACGTTCCTGAAGTGCGTGACCTATGAGGCAATACTTTTGTTATAGGCGATGGTCACCACTTATCATCAGTCGGGCCATATTCGTGTTGCTGATATAATATAAGTATTATATCAGCCATCTGGTTCCCATTCAAGCCTCAAGCATAGATTTTTTGACAGTTCCCCGTTTAAAAGTGTCAAAAATCTATGCTTGAGGCAAACATAGGGCTATAGAAGCTAATAGGTATAGTTTGGCTTCATAGAGCGTAGCGTTCGTCACAAAGAGATTCTTGGGCGTTATTAAGTTGTTTTATTATACCTTCTCACTCTATGGTAATTGTTTTAATATCATAATTTAAATATGTATTGTCGGAAACTTTTCTAAAATGCTACGTGATGAAAAAGCGGCTAGTCTATAAACAAATATTAAGCCTATATAACTTTTGAAACTATCATGGTTTTAACATTATTTTTATTAAACAACGGGATATTTACCGTGATTAAATTTTTGAGTTCACTTCCTATATTTCGGCACAGTTGCATGCACCATGATCACGGTTCAACCGTAATAATATTAAGACTATCTAAATATGACATACTTTTTTGTAAATAACCCTTGGTTGCCAAATATAGATAATCAGAATTTCAAAAACCACAACAATAACCATTCGTCACCTAATAAAAATAATAATAAAATATTAATTGAGAGGAACAAGAGGCGCCAATGACACATAAATCAAAACAATAACATAACGATCTGTGTTAACACAGCGTCTGTTTCACTGTCATTTTATCTCCTTGATGGGGCCGGGCTTTAATAGCTGGCAAATAAGTACTGTAAAACTAACCCCAGACTCACATACATAGAATATTCTAACATTGACGTGCCTTACAACTCAGTGGGTAGTAGCTCTACCTTCTACGCTGAGAATATTTTAACATTGACTGGCCTCAAAACTCAGTGGGCAGTAACTCTGCCTTCTGCGCTGGAGGGCGTGGGTTCGATCCCAAGATAAAACAAACATTTGTGTGATGAACATAGATGTTTGTTCTCTGTCTGAGTGTTGTATTTACTACTTATTTGCCGGCTATTATACTTTAAGGATGTTTTTCAGATGACTCAGATTTAGCTTTAGTTAAGTAAAGTTATTCTTTTTGTTAGTTACGTGTTTTTTTTTAAGTCCTTAAATTCACTAAATTAATTTGAAATATTAATAAGAATAAATGCGTTATATATCCAATATTTCAATAAAAGTTTTGTTCAATTTGAGATCATTTTTTTTTTACTTTAGAACTGTTTTCCTCTGTCATGTTACAAGTACTAATTGTACTGAACTTACCTGCTTGGAAACTAATTAATATTTTATCAAATTACTTTATTTAGATAGACACTTCAGACCTTGTCTGTAGTCCACTAGATTCAAAGAAATTATAGTTATTTTTACGTGGTAAGGCATATCGCATTTTTAATTTAGCGTTTATTTAGTGATAGGGTGGTAAATGGTCTCACAACTATTTTAGTGTACCCAAAGTGCACCCGCTATGGGTAATATTGTCCATTCATATTAATGCAACTTATAGCAGTTATTTGTTAAAGCCTGTCACCTACGTACCTATAATATAATATTAATATGCCGTGCTCTAGAGTATTTAGAACGTTTAATTACGATATAAGTTGGTGACGTCATAGAAATATATATTATAGCTGCAAAAGATCCAGATCGCGTAGAATCTCCTGCGCTATCCACGCTCAGCTTGTCCCCGGTCAGTTCAGAGATATCCTTGTACGGCAAAAGCCCTCAGCGCTATCCCGAAACTGGATACTTAGGAGAACCACGAAACAGAGTACTGTAAAACGAAGTAGGTAGTCCATTTACATATTAGGAACGAAGGTACTTCAGGCAACTTGAGACTTCATGGAATTGTAAATACAGCTGCCTAAAATAGTGCACTCAGCACATAAGTGTAGTGCTCGTATTATTGATGATGATAGCTCTATTTGTCAACGCCGTAAAATGTTTTTGGCAACAAAGAAAACATTATTATTTTAGGTATTTCATATATTTTTTTCCTTTTATTAGGTAATACAGTTCAGCGTTAATAAAATAAAATAAATATTAGACAATCCACACAACATCTAGCCACAAATTAAGCAGAGCTTGTACTATGGGAATCAGTTAGCCGATATAATACTTAATTTTGTTTTTTTTTATATTAACTTAGAATTACAAAGTTATCCATACATTTGTTTTTGTAAATACATCCTTAGAACACAAAAGTAGATTAGCGATTTTTATGATTATGCTCCCTTTTTTTCTGGATTTGGCAACAGCCAGTGATAGGTATAATTCGGGATCGTGTGTTATTGCGTGTTTGCATATGTCTGCAGTCAGACCATCTGATCCTGGGGCCTTTTTGGGGTTGAAGTGCTCGGTTGCGGTTTTTACCTCTTCAGGGGTAAATGGTGGGTCATGATTTTCAGCATGCTCCCAACCATTTACTTGGTCGGCTTTTTCCCTAATATGCTGATGGTCACCATTGTCATTCTCCTCGGTATCTTCCGGGTAGAATGTTTTGGCCAGCATTTCCGCAGATGCTCTCGGGCTGAGAACCTTCCCCTCCGTGACCGCCACGCGGCCCGGCAGCAGGAACGTGCGCCGCACGCGCCGCGCCAGCCAGCGCACGCGCCGCGCGCCGTCCGCCGGCAGCGCTCGGCCTGGTAGCAGCCAACCGGAGCTACCAGTACATGAGAGACATCTACTGGCAGAACATCAAACGGCATTCCTTGTCCAAGAGGGATAACGAGAACATCCTCGGAAAGAAGGTACAAAAAACTCTCATTGACGAACTAGTGTACGAGATAGTTGACAACACGTCCATTTTAACTATTATCATGTTGTTGAATTTTACAACTTTATTTAGGATGATGAGTGAGTTCTGTACATTAAAATATTTTAAAATTTAACAAGCTAATTTAATTGGTGCTTGCTTATTCAAATAATAAGTTCATTTTTATTTTTTCATTCTGTTCTTATGAAAGTTAGTGTAAAAGTTACCAAGCGCTGAATCTTGGATAGGAAATGGTGCCATGGTTGAATTAATTAAATCACCAACATCTAAATCAAGGCTGGCCAATAGTTTTTCCAGGTGGAAACACACTATTCAAAGAGCGCCAGAGGAACAAGGATTCTCCTTATAACTTCAACAATCCTCCGTCGACGACACTAAACCTCGAAGAGTACGAGAAGACAGGCGAAACTAAGGTGACCCCTTTAGATTCATCAGCAAGCTCCGATGAAGGTAATAATTTTGTTGTCGAGGAGAGCCAGTCCCACGACATTTCGTCTACAAAATGTTGTTTTCGTTTCGCCTATTCTCTCTCTATTGTATGGAGAAAATATGAGACAGCAAAAATACGTTACGTATAAACGATCGAAACTATTTGTTGTCTCCTCAATTTTCCACACAAAAAAGAGAGACACGTGCTCACACGAAAACAACATAATGGTAGACGAATGTGGTAGCAAAACTCCGACTTCGGGTACTGAGATCAAATAATAACTGATCATTAGCTACAAAATAACAATAAATGCTCTCATATTTCGTTTGTGTTATTCATTATTAGCTGCAAATACTCAGGAATTAGGTTCAACAAATAGAATAAAAAATATTTATGACTTTAAAGATCAACAACTCTCGTTGTTATTACAATATCCAAAAACATGTTGTGTCAGAAAAAAATCATAATCGCTTATATTTCATATGAAAAAATTTAACGTGATTATTGATTTTAAGTATTCAAATTATAAGTAATTAAGAAAATGAAATTAAAAAATATGAGCGATTTTGATATTTCCGTAGCGCAGTGTGCGCGCAGACTAAATTCTACTGTTGTCAATGTTGAATCAAAAAGGGACAGCCTATAACTTCGTGTATTCAGAAATAAACAACATTATACTAGATCCAGGCAAAGGCTGCAGGCTAGGTATGCGATCACAGGGTAGTGAAGTCTGGTGGCATTTTCAATTCCGAGGTTTGCATAATAAGAGCATGGTTCCATTGTTATAGCGAAGACGTATTTATTCTTGTTTTGCTAGCAATTACTTACTAACATGTAGACCGGCGATCACTCTTCTTGCAATGAGAATACCTAGATGCGTATTTAAAATATCAGTCATTTCAAAGCCGCTGAATGTTCTATTACAATCTGGGCTTCTTCAAGGCAAGAGTAAATAGGTGTCTTTAAAATCATCCAAATGATTAATAAAGAATTTGCAATCATTTCTCCAATTAACAATCCGTAATGTAAGTGATACTGTACATAATTTCTGTACGGTTTAATGCATGTTTGATTATTTTATTATGATTTATTCTAAAAATAAAAGATGATGAAGATGACGTTAGGTACGCATCGATGGAACTTTGTTCTTTACAAAGCAAAGTTTTATTTGAAATAAATATTCGATTGCTTGATCGTCGTTAGCTCGACTAATGTCGACAAAAGTTTATTTTAAACAAATAAATGAACAACAAGGAACAGCAATCAAGTATTTTGTTACTGGCATAGTGTACAAAATTTTTGGGCAGAAATCTCATTGGTATACGACTGGATTTGAACCCACGAGTTTAGAATCGGAAGGCGGGGTCGCTACCACTACGACGCCATAAAGAGTCAGGAGCAGAAGAAAAAAATGTATGTAATGTCTTAATCATCAATGCATTTGCAAAAAAAGTAATACTAACATTGCCTTAGCTTTGGCCAGTTCCAGAGAGGTGACCCAGCTTTGTCGTTCCACCTCATCATGGGCTCGTATGTGGAAGGTCTGAGTGCCTCCGTTACTGATGACAAATGTGCAGGAATCAGCTGCGGATGCGTTATGGGCTAAATCCACAACCGATTGGACTCCTAAAAACGGGAAACGACCTCGCGGCAGACCACGGCGAGCCATATGCTTCTTCCATCAGCAAGTTGTATAAAAAAAACAGGAAAACTTCTCTAGAGATCTGGAACACCCTGTGCATAAAGTGTTTGTTTTTAGTCAATCTACCGCGAAGGTTGCTGCGATCTTTGATCTGCCGATTTTAATTTAACCCAGTGACTAACAGGCATTTTGTAGAACTCACTAATTACACATGATAAGTGTAAAGAATAAAAAAACAGGCCTTTGCATCTATTGTAGATGATTTATAAAGCGTCAGGGGCAACTAGTGATTACTCAAGCCGTATTACTTGCAAAAAAAAAAAAAATGCTAATTACAGGATACCTAGCCACAAAAACCATGTAGGTATCAAATATTTTAAAAACATCCTAAGGAAGTTAGTTATATACTTAAAATATTTTTTGAAATTTCTGAGCATCATTGCCTACAAAACGAATGAATTATGAAACTGAGAAAAACCTAAAAGTTTATGGCTCAATAAAATGCTGACTCAGAAAATTTGATATTATTGTTTTAGTTTGCTTCGCTTTAGTTTAAACAATCAAGCTAAATCGCTCATCTCTATTGTAAAAAGTAGGGACTGTATAAGTAAAATATGTAGGTAAAGTAGTAGTAGTGGTCTGATGTAGCTTTGAAGTAGGTACTTGGCAGCGTTTATAGTGCCTTTGACTAGGCTGTATTTTACTTTAAATGCGGTTATAAAATAAATGGCCACAATTTATTTATTTAGTAAGAGTAAAGGTTATTGCTATTCTCTAAAGGCCATAGGTTTTACTTTTACACGTATTGAGAGAAAGTGCTAGGGACCTGTTGAGATCATTTTATGGTTCCATAAACTCGAGTCTTCCGGCTGTAGCTTTGTAAAGCTGGAGTCTGCAAATAACGAATTTCTCTCTTGACAGAACATTGGTAGTAATCAATACTTTTTCCAATCCAGCTCTAAAACGATCGAGAACAGCTATTCTTTGTTCTACTGTAAGTTCTCCTGAGAGCACTGCCACTGAGTGTCCATCCTTTGACATTTTTTCTGACAACCAGCCTGCAGTCTTCCTTGTGTGGCAGAATATAATGGCTTGTCCAATTGTTATAACACCATAAATGTTGCAAATTGCTCTGTATTTGTCTTCAGCATTTTTACATTTCACATAATATTGCTTTATGTTATCCAATGATTCCTCTTCTCTCAACAATCTTATTATAATAGGATTCAAATAGAGATAGCAACAGACTTGGTGATAATTTAGCAGGCTGCTAATTAGCCATAGGAACATTATGAACATGGGCATCTGTTAGATTAGCTTCAAATGACACGCTAGTCAATAACTCGTTATTTACTACTAGCAGCCACTCGCAGCTTCGCACGCTCAGTTCCCGTTGCACCCCGTTCCGGTAACCTTTTTGATATAAAAAGTCCCATGTCGTGGTTCTAAACTTCCTCCCCACCAATTTTCAGCCAAATCCAGGTCCAGCCGTTCCACCAAGGGAAATATTGATTAATTTTAATATAATATGCACATAGATTTACAGATCAGATTCCACCAAAAGCTTTTGTTTTATCGAAAACCATTCATAATCTAAAGAAGTTACTGCTGGACAGGCCTCTTCCATACATTTCCAGGAAGGACTATTATTTAGCCCTCTTCATCCACCCACTTTCTTGAGTTTATAAGGTTGCCATTTATTACATTGGTAAGCGTTAAATACCACAGTTTAATGCGTACTCACGCATTAAACTGTGGTAAAGTGATGAGAACTGCTTTTATTTTTACGTCCAGTAACGGAGTGGTCCAAGACCCATCTGCTCTCTCTTCCGAGATTCAATTAAATTTTTACTGAAGATTATCACGCAGACGGTGAAGACGGATAAGGAGTACCTGAACACTGCAAATATTTTTGTAAGTGATCATTGTCATGCTGGAATGTCCAAATGACCGGTAGAACGTCTACAGCGTATGGTAACATTGTTTCTTCCAGTATATTTTTGTATTGGAACTGATCCATGTTACCTTTTATCAACTTTACAGGTCCTACACCATGTCCAGAAAAGCAACCCCAAATTTTCACATTTCCACCACCGCGCTTTAATGTAACTTTCGTGTACTTTGGGTCGAATGCTGTATTCGGGGGACGTCGTACATATCGTTTTCCATCAGAACATACTCTGTTTATTTTCGTCTCGTCAGAAAAAAGTACATTTTTCCACTGTTGCACAGTCCATTTGTTGCTCATATGATTTATTTCTTCCCGCTAATTAAAATAATGCAAGTTCAAAGTAAAAACATAATTATACTACATAATAATATTAAGAAATTCTTAATTTTAGATGTTTTTAACGGTTATGTGTGGGTGCTTTAACGGCTAGACAGATAGGGATAAAGCTTTGAATAGACATATAAGAAGAAGAACTATTTAAATTAAAATTATTATATAAAAATACATTAACTTGCTACCATGCCGACCAATGAGAGACTTCGACTAACGATGATTCGTATCGCAACTAACAGACGCTCGTATGTTACTTTATTATTTTCAATTCAAACCATAGCTGTCACTTCATTGCCCTGGTGGTCTTTAGACGTGACCAAGGAGTGGCCACCGCTGAGCGATTGTTGGCACCCGGTGACTGTAACCATACCTCGGCCATTGGCAAACCCAATGTGCTTTTCATCAGAGGATATAGCCAAGCGAGTGATTGCTCCATCCTGAAAAGATATAGTTTTCATAGTTAAATGAGCTGACTAAGCCGCGGGTTTCCTCACAATGTTTTCCATCACCGAGAGCATTGGCATTGTGTTCAAATGCCAAATTCTACAAGTGAAGGTTATAATTCTTGAAAATAAACAGAAAAAATAAATTTTGATGAGACCAATCTAGACCTACCTTTCAGAAAAAAAAGAATGTTTCCAATTGGTTAACAAATGACGAAATTATGAAATTACAATCATTTAAATAAAATATGACTGAATTGAGAACCTCCTCTTTTTTTATTTGAAGTCGGTTAAAAATGGTTCTCCTCCCATTTATAATTAGTATATGTCATCTCCCATTATACTACCTTATTAGGAATAAGCTGCACAAATTCAAAAATACATGACACTCAATTTGATTATCTTATGCTCTCGTCAAAAACTTTATGAGGTTTCTAGTGTCGTTTGAGATGAAAAAGAAATAGGTTTGATTTAATTTTTGAGAAAATTTCAACGTAGATTATATCTACCTTTAATAAAGTTACTATCTTACTAGTTAAGATCAGTAGAATTGATTTTTATTTCGTTTGAAGCAATATTATATACTAGCAGACCGGATCATACTAGAAATTCATTGCAATTTTTATTTTTGTTTTGTAAAGGTGCTCGCTGATTAGTAGTCTTCAAGAGTAAGGGATTCTAAAGTACCTATTTACAACGACAATGTCGTATTCTTGAGTCATAATACCGTCGACTTAATCTCCATACTCTATTGCATGCGGCTAAGCATGCTCCATCTTAGGCTGCATCCTCACTTTTCATCAGGTGTATGGTAGTTAAACGCATAACTAGTAGTAGCTAAGCGTATCATAGGTACTAGCCACAAATTGTTAGGAATTGGGATTACCTTCCCTGGGCATTTATCATTACCTACCCATGGTGACTCACTAGGAAGCAGTCACTTCATCAAGATTAGCTTGGATCCAGAAGATTAGGCTACAGTTCAACGACCCCATAAAGCTGACGTCAGTAAAAATATTCCTCGGATGCTGAGAACTGAGAGTCCGTTATTCCTACCTGTCTGTGACGTAGTGTTTTGATATCAAATTCATATAAAAACCCAAGCTACCTCACCACAAGTGGAGCTAATTCTTTTAATCAAACGATTAGTGTTGATTCATAAGAAACCTACGTCACAGAAAATGTCAATGACATTACAGATTTAAGCTGAAAAAATCATTTGCGGTTACACTGGGGTTTCTTGATTTATCATAGCCTAACGACCCTACATAAAGGAATTTCCCTACAATGCACTTCCCGGCGTCCGTCAACTTGAAGCTTACAGATGTTCAGCCTCACGTGCCAGTAATTACACCGGCACCCACACCCTTCAAACTGAAACACAGCAATGCTGCTTCACGGCAGAAATAGGCATGGTGGTAGTACTTCCCCGGACGAGCCCTTCACAAAGAGCTCTACTACTACATTTTTTAACTGATGCGTACCCTATGGTATATAATTGCTACAGACGTTTTTGTCCGTTAGTAACCTTGGCCTTATTCTAAGATTTCTATTGTGTTGAGCTCACGTTTCACAACCGTAACCTTAACCACCTTTTGTTCAATGGTGGTTTATTAACCACTTGTTATTATTATTATGCTATAACAGCACTGACATTCCCTCAACACAAGTTATCGTAAAAGCGTGTCCGAATCCCCTGGATGACACCGAGCAAATTGTACAAGAGATAAACTGATTACAGTTGACCAAGTGGATAGGTAGATGGAACTAGCTGTTAACACAGTCGTAGAAGTCTAAATTTAATTGTAACCAGCTTAAAGAGTTCACTTAGGCAGCGCGTAAACCATCAATCTTATGCACTATCATGTAATGCTATAGTTTGTGTAGAGGATAAACTCGATAATTTATTCGACCTCCGAAAAATAAAGTACTTGAGGGTAGGAGACTCACTTAGCTCGCATGTATGTGTTTGTTTTGTCCATAAATACGTTATCACTGTAAAAATCTCTCGAAAAACAACACCAGTTCAACACAACACCAATATACATGGTTTAATTTAGTCAAGCCATCCAAGCCAGTGGTTGAGCTAGATCGTGAATCCATTGCATAGTAGTAAAAATAACATCTGTTAGTGCATTCAAATTGTAAACAGTGTGATAAAGTACATCATCATCAGCTTGAGAAGTCCACACGATCTAGATTGCATAACACAAAGCTGAGTTTAAAGAAAAATATGGTCTTTTCTGTTGCAAAACAACAACGTCAGCCGATTCCGTTTCCACCGAAAGGCATGGCAGAGAGAGAGAATCGGCTTAAAAATGCGTTACGGGTTACGGCCTTCCTTTACTGCGGTAGCAAGGAGTTTAAACAGTCTATGCATCTATTTATAGAACTCTTTAGTAGAATATGTTATAGTACCTAGTTATCAAAACTATCTATGCAACCTCCTTGTCATCGTTTTTCATCCACACTTTGAGAAATCACAAAGATTATGTAATCCTAGTTGGTTCCTAACTTGGGATAATAAAGGTATCTTTGTAATGAAAATTGTTACGTGATCGATATTGTGATATTACATAATAGGGATTAAGTTGAAGTTTACCTACGTGTTTAAGCCCACACTCTCGAAGCATTTCTCTGTGGTTTGTTCTATCCCTTCAACAACAACAAACAGACTTAAAATTAGTAGCGGAATCTTTTTGACGTGGAATATAATAGACACCATGAAGCTTGGGATATTACCTGAAATATATTGTGCGTAATGTCTTTGTTACCGCTGACTAGATTTTTATGCACTTAAAAACAAAACAATATAATAAAGGCTAACAAGTTAAGTTCTCCTGAGGCACCAGTCTCTCAATAAAAGTCTGGGCAACAGGAGACACCTTGTGGTAGAAGTAAGTTGTGTATTTGTGTGTGATTAGCAATGATCAAAAGTCGTTGAACAAAAGTTGTTCCCCGGAGGGTGGAAATTCACCCCCCTTCAGGATAGTACACATATTTTGATACACGTTGTATAGATGATGAGAAGAATGATCAATAGATGAGAAATAGTGATTACAAGATCAAACTACGTCTTTGACGTATAAAGGTACTTCAAATGCTTATTCAAACGGTAAGTTCAAATTATTTAATCTGGGTGGGGCGACAATCTGCGAAATGTAGCAAGCACTGGAGGAGAATAAATAAATAAATAATGCTGGATAATTCACATAACATTATCTGATGGGTACGTTGGATCTTATGGATACTGCAGGCAAAAGTTGAGTAGCTAAACAACTTGAGATCACCACCGAAACAGGGGTGTTTTTGTAATGGTATAGGTACCATTAAAATTAGTGTTTGATAAGGATTGCATCGGACAATAAGCCATCAACACATTTTTATGTTTTTTAAGTTTCTTCTCTGATTTTTTTAAAAAGCTGCTAAGTTTTACATATTTTTTTATTCTGTTACTCCCTTTTATCAATGGAGTTACTCCTTGGCACTTAGGTGTAATAAAGTTAACTAGAGAGAAGTCCGGGTCATCGTTGACCAGCTCAGTCTGTATGTCCAGGCTACTATAATCTTCTGATATTGACGCATGAACTGATTCATAATGCTTATTTTTTAATCTACACTCGTACAACTCCTGCTTTAAGTCCTGGATTTTCTGCATTGCCAGTTCATACACATCCTGACATTGGTGCACACTGTCAAGTTTTGACCGCAGGGATTCCATTTCCCCACAAACATCTTCATACTTGGTGGAGAGCTCGGCCAGTTGCTTCTTGAGGGTTTGGTTTTGCCTCAGAATCGCCATCATTTCAGCCTCACTCTCATCTCGCTCTTGTAGTAGCTGCTCTTGAATCCTTTTTGATTCCTTGAGTTCCGTGGTGACCACATTCAGTTTGGCCTCAAAGTCACGCCTCACGGCTTTCCGGGTCATAGTCATGTTGAGTATAGTCTGAAACACAAGTTAGCAAGTGAGTATAGGGTCTAGAAAAGTAAGTATAGTAAATTAGGTATAATCACTTATCTAAATGAGTGATTATAATTGGTAGAAAATTAAAAATGAAAGTAAAGTTAAATTTATACAATGGTTGGGGTGGGAGAAAGTTATTAGAATAAGATTGAAAAGAAAAAAAAAGAAAGTTACACTTGCTGACCATACATATACAATATGTAAGCATGCACCTATATTTTAAAGTAATACAATACAAGTACTTAGATATTTTCAAAATAATCTAAGTTCCTTGCACCTCCAATTGGTAGACATCACCCGATGGTTCTCAAAGATAAAGTCGAGCATTGTAGTTGCATTATTGAGTCCGTTTACTTCACGTTAATTAAAGATAACGAGCTAAATCTATACATACACCGTATATTAATAGAGCTTGTTGGTGCGATCGATAACGATGGAGATACCAAGTTTGTCTTTATTTACAAGTGTTTTTAAGTAGCTGATTCACTATTATTATAAGCTTATAAGCTTAAGTTTTATGGTCTGTCTATAAATCATCCTACAACTATGGTCAAATCAGATTGTTTTGTGTGTGGTATATTAAATTATAGGCATATAAAAGTCACTTGGTGCATATATCAAAATAGAAAATAATGCACCGTTTGATATATTGAAATATTGAATTATGACAGACATAAGGTACGTAGTACCTGCTTAATTGATAATTAGCCTCTGGACTGATGATGGGGTTAAGAGAGATTCAGTTTCGTGATAGTTAAGACTACTGAGCCAGTCGGAAGTTAATCTTCTACACCTTTTTCTAGTTAGTGATATTAAGTTAAGTTTTTTATTTAATTTTGTGTATATGAATGGTCCTAGGTAGTAGTGACATCGCTTGCCGAAGCTAGTCCTTACTTTAGGTATTTTCCATACGAGCCTACGGTTCGTATGTGTTTCCAGCATATTTGTATGTGCCGTTTTGTGGAAGTTTATGGCAGTGATAAGCAGAAAGAGTTGTCTAACAGAGAGGAGTCTGGTATCCTGGTACAATGAAGTGGTAGGGTATCGGTATGGTTTAGAGTAGGCGACCTTTAATACTGCTCGCTGAGCTCGTTCTAGGCGAAGTAAGTGAGTTTTACAAGCTGAACCCCATGTGGAAATACAGTACGTGAGTACTGACTGGCAGAGGGCCTGATAGACCAGTTTTATGGTTTGACTGTCAGCGCAAGATCTCAACATTTTGAATAAGTATAGCAGTTTTCGTAATCTACCGCACATTGCTGCTATTTGGTTTTTCCAAGAAAGGTTCTCATCAATTTTCTTACAAAATGTTATGTTTTCATGTTCATAGTGCCTTTTAGTGTTCAGTAGAGTAATAAAATGTAATATCGGCATGGCCGTTCTAAATAGTGCACAGAGGAGGTAGTATTAAGTTATTTTCTATTCTAATAAAAATTGAGTTCGAATCGAAAACAGAAATTTTAAAATAAACGCAAGTTATAATTGATTTCATGGTTTTGAATCTCAGTTTTAATTTCAAAAGTGTATTGACCACCATTCAGATTATTTTGGATCATGATTACTTGCCTAATATTATAAGGTGATATAGTCTAATGAGATACTCGAAGAGAAACTTGCACAACTTCTTGCAATAATTGTAAAAGTATAAATTAAGAAGGGCATGGTTTTTATTGATGTTTTATTTTCTGATTAAATCAGATTTCAAGAATAATCATTCTCAGAAGGACTTGCAACTTGAAAGTTCATTCTAAAATGGTTTTATTCCCACTTTATCCCACTGTTTATCCCAAAAAGCTTCAAAACTAATGTAGACAAGACAAGCGCTAACAAGTTCCACGTTATCTGAGCTAGATGGCGCAAGTTCTCTCTTTGCGTGCCAGTTGCTTTTTAACCGACTTCAAATAAAACAAAAACGTTATCTAGCCCCAAACTAAACAGAGCTTAACACAAGGTTACGCATCAGACTATACATTACTAGTTCTTATTTTCATGCAGTAAGCGTCATTTTTCTTTGTTTTTAGGTAACTTGAGCTGTACTAAAAAAATCAGATAGAAGAATCAGACTTATCTATTTTTTTTTATAAATACTTACTTAGAATACAATGTAATACCCAGACAGATAATAAATATTTGAGTTGACCACACAAATATTTTTCTCGGTGGGGATCGAACCCACGACCTACGGCGCAGAAGGCAGAGCTATTACCAACTCAGCTGAGAGGCTAGTCCATAAAAGTTTCAAGCGTAAATCATGTCCATTGTGTAATCATGAGTCACATCAGCTGTCAGCGAAGATGAACTGCACAAAATGCAATGTCGCAACAAAAATGCGAGAAAAACTCTTGGAAAACACTGAAACCACACTCTAGTGAAGTGAGAGGGAGGCACTCACACTGCTAATACCCGTTCGGTCCGCCAACAAAACTAAATTTTCATCAGAATTGGTTCAGCAGTCTTGTTATGAAGTTGGATTATTTCTCTTGCTCGAAATAGGTTCAAAAAGGCATTTCCCCAGGTTTAGTGAACCAAATTCTAATTTTTTTAACGAAAACTGATTTTCTGAAACTGTTGGTTGTTTATTTTCCTTGAAAACAATAATTTTTCTAAGTACTAGAAATATAGTACAACTGTATACCTAACCTACCTATTTGATTGATTTATTAGCTTAAATAAAAGGCTTGTTTCAGCTACATCACATGAGCTAATTTTGGCCAAATTTAAAGACTGCGTTTTAGTTAATTAAAAAGCTCGATGACAGTTTTATTTGTTTTATAATTGCTGAACCATTTTAAACTGACCGTTACATTCTGTTGGAAAGTTTTACTGGCCAACCAAGTTCAATGATAAACAAATAAGTAAAGTAAACAGACCTTTGCATCAAAGTTCAAAGTTCATTTATTCATAACACGGTTACACGTCAAATACAGTAAGTAATTCATTGAACTATATGCTACACAGTAGGTATGTATGCTCATTCTGTAGCAGAGCTCTTTGTGAAGGGCTCGTCAGATGAAGTACTACTACCATGCCTATGGCTGCCGGGAAGCAGCATTGCTGTGTTTCAGTTTGAAGGGTATGGCTATTACGGTATGGAAATTACTAGCACGAAAGGCTGAATATCTGCATTCTCAAGTTGATGCACGCAGGGCAGTGCATCGTAGGGCACATTTCTGACGTGCGTGATCTGCGAGGCTTTGTTATAGGCTACCACTTACCATCAGGTGAGCTATAAGCTTGATCCATGACCTAGTTGTATATAAAAGCCTCTTTTATTGGTGTGTTTTAGGCTTGTCCCGAGTTCATATATTTTACTAAGGTGAGTTCTATCACACTTTTGAAGTTACTGGCTCATGTATAACAGTCATAAAGAAATGCCAAATTATCATGAACACTGGAAATCAGTTTTATGCTCAATGTATTCCATATGATCCAGCAGCTTAAAGGCCAATTAATTGAGCTTATGGAAAAGGGTAGTTTTGTTCTTCATAAATGGTGTTCCAACAGTCCCCAAATTCTTGATGATCTTCCAAAAGAAGTCAAATATTTTAAGAAACTTGATATAAACAAAAATGATATTGTTAAAACACTAGGTCTGAAATGTGATATTTTGCTAGATCAGCTTAGTTTTACAGCCCCTTTGGTTGAGAAAAATGATGTTAACACTAAAAGAAAGGTGTTAAGTTTCTGTGTACAATGGAGACCTTTTATTCTAAACCAACTGGACTGGACTATTGCCGCACAAGTCAGTAAGAATGTACCAAGGTTGAAAAATGCTGCTATTTTATTCAATTCTTTGTCCTTGAAGGGAAAGGGCATTTTGAGTCCTGAAAATAATAAATAAATTATTAATTGCATAAGTCAAAGTCAAAAAGAGTATTTATTCACTTTGACTTTATAAGTACCATTTAGAAACAAAACTTATCATGAGATGAGAAGTTTTCCTATAAGCTCTATCAAGGATTTCACTATTTTTATAAAGGCCTAAAATCGGCTACTAGTTTTTGAGTCTTCTTCTTGTCATGTCAATAGAAAATTAAAGCTGGTGTGGTGGATTATGAATGTGCCTCAAAAGTTTTGCTACTTCACGTTGGTTTCATTTATTGTTTAATGCAATAAAGAAGTTATTCTAATAGGTGAATTAAGTTTAAACGATTCTTATATTTAAGGACGGGTCAAGTTAATGTACTATAATTGTATTTATTAAATTGCCTATATTGCCTCGAATGTTGAGGTCACAATTAAGACATTTTCCATGTTTTATTTGCTTTCACTGGGTAGGCTAGATCCTAGCTAAAGGTACATAGATTATACCTAGCTCCTAAATTTAAGACAGCCCAATTATGGCGTTCCGTGTACCCAAGCCAAATGACTCGAGAGCAGGTTGTAGCTCGTGAAATCAGAGATATAAGAAAAACAAACGTTTTATTCCTAATAGCTTAGCCCGCCTAGAAACTATCGAAATGTGATGCCTCAAAAAATAAACCAATGAGCAGGTAGAGAAACCCTCAAAACTTGTCTCCAAGATGGCTTTCATCATCATCATCCACAGCCCGACTTCACCCACTGCTGTGTATAGGCCTCCCTTAGTTTGTGCCATCTACCTCGATCCTGTGCCAGTCTAAACCATTGCCGCCCCGCGACCCTGTCTATGTCATCCATCCATCTTGCTGCAGGGTGCCCTAAAGGCCCGAACACACCTAGGCCGCTGGCGGTAGCGATCAGTGAAACGCTGTCAAATATCGCTGTCAAATTTGACAGCGTTTCACTGATCGCCGACGCCAGCGAACTAGGTGTGCGCAGGCCTTATGATGGCTTTAAAACAATTAATACAACGTTCCTTTTGACGATGGTAGGTAAAATTCACAAAACATCACTAATGTAATCATTGTAACTTATTGTAAATTAAGTTCCCTGTAATGTTTTTAGAATAAAATTTAGCATTTTGCCAAAATAAATAGGTTAGGTAGTATAAGTAGCTCTATTTTAAATTATCTTTATTTAGGTTTAGTAATTATTTATTTATTGAATTTAGGTCACTATATTTGTTTCGAATTAAAAGTATGGTCATGTTACCCTTGATGTTTAATTGTAGAGGTATATCTATATCACCCATTCAATTATATAGTTTACAGGTCAAATAAGTTTACACTTGCCTGGCGAAATGAGTGTACCCGAGATATTTAGATGCCCGAGCGAGCAAAGCGAGCGAGGGCAAATATAGTTCAAGGGTGCAATAGCTACTTATGCCCAAGGTAAGCATTCTACTTTACATCATTCATGCGAGGTAAATTTTTAACTAGCTGATGGAACAAACATGTGGCCCACCTGATGTTAAGTGGTAACCATTGCCTATAGCAAAGCATTGGCTCGTAGGTCAAGCACGTCAGGAACGTGCCCTACAATGCACTGCCCTACGATTATCAACTTGAGGCATACGGATGTTCCAACACTATCTAGCCCCAAACTAAGCAGAGCTTGTACTATGGGAACCAGATAGCTGATATAATTCACTATTTCATGTTTATTAAGTCAACATTGTATCTTGTTGCAATCATTCCTTGTCAAAAATGGTTTGTTGCAATCGAATTCAAAATTCAGTCAAAGCACAGATGCGACTAAATTTTGATTGCAACAAAACGCAATCACGCCACTGAAGGCCAACATACGTAACATCATTATTTTTTGCAGAAACGGAGTTTCATTAAATATCGTACACATTCTGTAAAAATGAATTATTTCTCTGTAAGTGAACTCTGTTCTTTGAGAAAATAAATATCTTTAGGTCGCTAATATCTTTAGAAAAAATGATTTTACATACCTAACGCTATCATTTCTTTGTCAAAACAAAACAAATGAAATTAAACGCTAAGTACGTATTTATTACCAAAACAACGTTTATTTATTGAAATACGTCTCACATGAATGTGATCAGCCAACGCTGTCAAAATGACAGTGACTTTGGCAGTGTTTCACTGATCGCCATCGCAGAATGCTTAGATGTGTGCAAGGCTTTAGATAAATACTAATGTAGCGCTAAATAAAGTAAATATTATTCAAACACTTTTTGTTGATTTTCTTGGGGCTTAAAAAAAGTTTCACTTGCGTCATATTTTCTTAGGCGATAGAATCTCACAATAAAAAATATTCTATTTATCCGAATATTTTATAAACTCGTTTATATAACTCATTAATATACCTCCTTTGTTCGTCACTCATATTTTAAATCACACATGTACTATCACCAAGTCTCAACTTGTAATAAACCAGTAGCTTCCATATTCTTCAAGAAACTTCTACAGTCATAAAAAAAATGCTATCTGGTTCTCATAGTACAAGCTCTGCTTAATTTGGGGCTAAATAATGTTGTACGAGTTGTCCACAATATTTACTTAGTATTTCTATCATCAACGCAAACCAAGCCAAAACCAGTAGAAACATTACATAGGTTTATTTTCTACTCTTCTTCTGCCTGTTAATTAATGGTATCTGTCCATTCGGATAATTTTGCCAATGTCAAGTGACAAGTACGATAAATGTTTTTTTTGTCAAGTCGGCAATAGACAAGTCGGCCGTTTGGCTTTAAAGAAAATGGTGGGCTTTCTTCAAAACCAGCGAAAACATTTTCGTCCAAAGTGATTATTTTATTGCTTCGTCGTTGCTTCGTTATTGCTAGAAAAACTAATCAACAATGACAATGTCTATACGAATTACCTAATAATTTAAGTTCATATTCTACAACCATCAATTATTCCATCTTTTCAACCTCAGACAAGTAACAAGTTTTTTACCGCATTTTTTCGAACCATCTATATAAATTATCCATATTTTTTTGTTCGCAAGTGTGACAAATTGCGACAAGTACACTTGCGTGTACATAATTGACGCACTTGTGTTGACTTAACGCGAAATTATGCGACACATTGGTCACCGGGTGCGGTAGAATGCGTTTGTGAGCTATGGCTTTTTTTTTTTTTTTTTTGACCTGCATGCCTGCGTTTTAATCTTTTTTTTTCAATACAAAAAAGTTGATACTCTCTGTTATTCAAGGAATTTACATGCGAAGTATATACAATTCTTATTACCTTTTGATCCCGTAAAGTGATAAGTCTAACTATTCCTAAATAGCAACAACAAAGTATTAAATTACAGGTTACCATCTTACTTGTTGTGCAAATCCAATTAGACTATTGACTACCCTCATAGCACAGTTGGGAGTAGCTCTGTCTTCTGCGGTGGCTGGTGCGTGGGTTCATCTCCACCGAGAACAAATATGGTGCTTAGTTTGGAGCTAGATAGTGTTATGTGGATTGTCCACAATATATATGTATTATTATTATTATTATTTATAAATTAATCTGGGCGGCTTCGTGCCCGATAGAATTGTAGGAGTATCGAAAAGTCAGTGCGGATGGAGAAGGTAGGAAAGAAGGAGTAGGAGTGAGGCCTATATCCAGCAGTGGACTTCTTCAGGCAGATGATGGTATTTACCTGAGTGATACTGAGATAATTACTAATTTATTCGAATGCAGCTGAATTGTACGAGTCGGCATTAAAGCTTCAAACTGTATCACCACAGAGCCACGGAAAGTTTTTTGGTTCATGTCCGGCCATAAGGTGAGATTGTAGTTCTTTGGCACTATATGCCTTGGGAGTCTGTAGAAGTTCTGGAATCAAATAAATCAATGTAAAATACTCCTAGGCCTCAAGGGTTTTATTTACTATCCTACACTCTGCTATTGCTGGGCAAAGCATTGCTTTTGTTAACATGACAATATACTTTGATAAAAAATTATTTATTCCACAAAATAAGAAGTTCTAACACAACAGGTGAGCTGAATACTAGACAGTATTATACCAGCTAACCTTTGGGTAAAATAATTACAGTGATATTTGACAGCGATATAATGATTGCCATCGCAGATCGCAGCTTATCGCCTAGGTGTGCAAGGCTTCATTGTATTTTACTATAGTCTGATGTATTGAATAACAATGCGTTTCTTTAATCATTTTAATGAAATTTCTTATTCACGGCCATAACTCATGAGTAATGCGCATTGTTAGTGCCTTGGCGTGGCACTAACAATGCGTGGCACTTGGCGTTCAAAGGTAAATGTGTATGTGTTTATCAATTGGCGTTATTGTTTAAGCTTTTGAGCTGTCTATCACTTATCAGAATGCATTAGTATTACTGGAACTATGGATAACATTACGCTTGTTCTATCAGCTAGTTGTATAAAAAAACATTAATTCAATGATGAAAATAACATTTCACCACACCTACTAAATTATAATACTTACATATATCGCTAGAAGACTTAAGTAGGTACTTATAGATATAATATAAGATCTGTGAGAAAAATAGTTCCTAGCAGATAATTTATTACCACCATATTTTCTTGCATCTATATTAAAATCCAGGCTATATCTTACAGCTTCATTATCATATTCTAGTCAGGCCAGGTGCAAAAGTTGCAACACGTATTACGAGATACTTTTTGTCCCATTTATTCCTGACTGGAACCTATTGGCAAATAAAGGATAAGAGTGTGGACGTACTGAGAAAGCTGCAAAGGGGGTGAATTAGTCAGGGCCAGCATGATATAGTGTGTATTTTAAATTAAATGCTGTAAACTTAGATAAAAACGTACACAAAGTATAAGCAGTAAAAATAAATGCCTTACTGTGGACATTTTATTTTTAACACATAAATATAGCCTATGTTACTCAAAGTGAATGTAGCTTTCCAATGGTGAAAGAATTTTTGAAATCGTTACAGTAGTTTCTGAGTTTATTTAATAAAAACATACAAAAATACAAATCTTTCCTCTTTAGGAATATGATAGCCAGAAAGTTACGACAATATAAAAAAAACCATCGCCTATCAAAGCCTCTGCTTATTTTTAATCAGATTTCTTACTGAAATCTTCTGAAATCTCTTTCTTGTAATAAAATATTACAAAAAACCTACTACCTGTCTAGATACAATTCAATAACATGTTTATTCCTGAGAGCAATGCAGACTATTAATTATGTATCATTTAAACCCGCCACCACCGGACACTGCGCACTTAACACACACGTGTTTACACACTGATAGTACAGGCGAACTGCGAGAGAGGGGAGTGGAACAGTACAAGGGGGGAGGTCACTTAACAGCAAAAATAGACCTTGATTCTATTCACTCGCACTAATCAATAAACACTAATCGCACTTAACACTAATCACTTCACGCTTCCGTTCACACCTTGATTACTAAACACCTGCACTAATCACCTGCAGTGTTAACTTAACAAAGTGTAAACCGGCTATAATAGCATGTAAATTTAAAATTGACAGATCTTAGTACTAGTTTTTGAATCAATACATAATTTACCCTGTAAGAGTGTTGAGTGGCGACCAATTTTTATGTCATCGTTACTTGTTAAAGATCCTTGTGTAATATTTGTGTGGCATAAAATAAATATTCTGATTTTAAGGGTTCCGTAGCCAAATGGCAAAAATGGAACCCTTATAGATTCGTCATGTCTGTCTGTCTGTCTGTCTGTCTGTCCGGCCGTGTCACAGCCATTTTTCTCCGAAACTATAAGAGCTAGACTGATGAAACTTGGTGAGTAGATGTATTCTGTGAACCGCATTAAGGTTTTTACACAAAAATAGAAAAAAAACTATAAATTTTGGGGGTCCCCATACTTGAAACTGAAACTCAACAATTTTTTTTTCATCGAACCCATACGTGTGGGGTATCTATGGATAGGTCTTCAAAAATGATGTTGATTCAAGATTCAAGATTCAATAAGCGTTTATTCAATACGATACAAGAATCACTTTGAAACGTCTTAAAGCTAGGTTTGGCCAGCAGGTCCATAGCTTTTGTTATTCCTACAATGTTAGAAAAATTATATAATTAAAATCAATTTTCTGGTTTATGTACCTGTAAACCTAATAAAAAATCATGTGTTTTAAGTTACAAGAAATAATTAATTCATTTCTTTATAATATAGTGTAAACTATTTTAAGAAAAAAAATTAACGGGCAATAAACTAATAAATAATAAAGGAAATTCGATTTAAATTATTAATGAATTTTAATAATTAAAGCTTACTTGTCCATGAGTTCTCGGTACAATGGCATGTGTTTTTCTTCAGCCATGATAGCATCGTCTGTTTCATTTCGTACAAAGTTACGCGTGTTTTGATGTTTTAATGTAGAAATTTGCATCTGCAGCGAATTATAAACTTTGGGATTTGCGTAGATTACAATCTGCGAAGATTAAATTGGTGGACGGCCCGAATTCATCGTTTTATTTGAAGCTTGATTAATTTGAAGGCAGGATTACGTATTTCATTCGTGTATAACTAAAAAGTTTCAAATAACGTAACAGGAGTTGATCGTACGTTTTTTGACAGTGTGTGGTGTGGTGTAACGTGCATCCAATTTTTGTTTTTATTTTTCTGATAAGCTCCCGGTACTTTTGGTTACAACCCAGCTCAAGCTCCATTGGCGCCCTCGCTAACGCTCTGGCGCCAAACCCGTCTCGGGATTTAAAAAACGTGACTTTCAACACTCAGGTAGCAAGGCTATGTTTCCTCTTGTAGGGTGGGGGTGTCCTTTAGATCCTAAGGTCGTGGGTTCAAATCCAGTTGTGATCAATGAGTTTTTGCGTCCATAAATATATTATGTGCACTATGCCAGTAATCTCAAAAAGTGAAGGAAAAAACAGTCATGTCCTAGAATCTATAAAGTTTGAAAAACATGTGTCAAGTGTACAAAGGAAGCTTCTTTATGGCGCACTTAAAATCCTATCACCACACTGGGTTGAAAGATCCAGTTGACACGATACGAAGAACAGGAAGGATATGAACGGCCGCCGCGGCAGCAGGGCAGCTCGTCTGTCAGCCCACCTGATGTTAAGTTGTAACCATTGTCTCGTAAGTCACGCACGTCAGGAACGTGCCCTACGATGCACTCCCCTGCGTCCATCAACTTGAGACATACAGTTGTTCAGCCTCCCGTGCCAGTAATTTTATCAGCACCCTTCAAACCAAAACACAGGAATGCTGCTTCGCGGCAGAAATAGGATTGGTGGTAGTACACCCCCGGAAATATTTTGATTTTCAATTAAAAAAATAATTATTCAGTTTCATATTATTTTATTTCGGATAATTTGATCCATAATTGTTAGTATGTACACACTTAATGACACCCGTGCGAAGCCGGAACAAATCCCTAGTAATAAATAGTATAACCCATGTTATCATATGATGGCATGGGTTATACTAATAATGTTGAGATTGACCAACTTTGTGTTTGGTACTGACTTCACGCTGGAATTAACTGTCAAAATCCTTAGAAATATTATTAGTTTTGCTGGTGTCTACCTCTGCTTCGCGCGTAGGTGAACCTTTACGCATGGCTACGCTCGTAGAAGAACCTCTACGCTCGTAGCTTGAATTATTCAATATTTATAGACACAATAATTGTGTCTGAAAATATTGAATAATTTTTATTCTTCACAATTTTTATAAAAATGCATTTGATTGTTTCAGATCCTTGGCAGCACAATTACTTACTTGGTTGTTATCATACAACTTTAATTCGTATTTAGAAAAAAATAGCTATTTTTGTTTATGTATGTGTAATGTGTGTGAATTCACGTTTAAATAAAACAGTCAGTTCCAATGCAATATTTTATTGAGCAACTCACCTTTCTTTCTTCTCATTATGGTCTTCTATAGCTTGTTCAACCTTCAAAGCTTGTTCTTCAACTTCTTCAGGGGATAAATACAATTTGTTCCAATCTATAGATCCTAGAAAACTTTCATCCCTGTTCACGTCTCTCTTTTTATTCTTTCCCTTATACTTTTTTCCCATTTTGGTTGTTTTTGTTTTATCATTAAACTTCGATTCCAATTTATTATTATTGTTCCGACTTTCTGTTATTTTAAATTCTGATATCTCTGTTATAACTTCATTTGTAGCATGATCGCTGTCAGGATTCGTATGCTTCACATCATCTGCGTTGTTTATAGCAATATTTCTTCCCAATGGTACGATATCTTCAGCTGAATCCATATAATAATCACAAGAAACAGCTCAACAAACCTCTTTATTAGAGTACAAATACAAGTCAAAAGTACAAAATAAGTATTAAGTTCATCACAATCACAATAAAAATATAGCATTTGTGAAGTTCTCGTAATTTCCTTAAAAAACTAACTTATTTCTTCAAAATGAACATTTATCTCGAACAAAGTCGCGGGAATAACACTAACTTGTGAGTATTAAGCTTAGCGTGCTTCAATGCAGTAATGGAATTGTAATGGTTTTCATGGAATATGAATCAATAACACGGCCATAGACAAAGTAAAACCTGCAGACAAGTCCTTTTTACACGTTGAAAAACTTGTTCTAGATTTTGTATGATCTGTGGGTATGGTTGACCGAGGTGGTCAGGTGGCGTGAGGTATTCGAACCTCTGAAAACCTTAACTTCTTGCGCTTCGCCCTGGATTGAGATCTCGTGATGTCCACCCAATCTTGCAACTAATTCATAAACAATATTTGGATGTAACAAAGTGTCGTTTCGCCTATTTGTCTCTCTATTGTATGGAGAAAGATGAGATAGTAAAAATATGTTACGTAGAAACGATTGAAATGAGTTGTTGTCCCATCAATTTTCCATACAAAATCGAGAGACACGTGCTCACACGAAAACAACATTTGGGTTTCTTCGGGTACAGGAAAGGATCAAGAAAGTTGCACCTGTTGGTAAAGTGACTTATAAGCGGCAAAGCCTTTTCGGCATTACATCTATGGGAAAACAAAGTATAAATGTACACTAAAATAGCTGTAATATAATTTTACAGTGGTCTTTATTGCCGGCCAGTTATATAAAGTTGGAGAAAACTGTAGGATAACAGAAATATTAATAAAAAACCAAAAAAGTAATTTTTTCGTCATTCTTTCTAACGGGTACTTTGGAAGTGTCTCTCGCGCAAACTATTCAGTTTAGAAAAAAACGATATTAGAAATCTCAACATCATTTTTAAAGACCTATCCATAGATACCCCACACGTATGGGTTCGATGAAAAAAAAAATTGCGGTTTACGATTGTTGACGTATAAAAAAAAAACTACTGACTAGATCTCGTTCAAACCAAATATCGTTGAAAGTTTGCATAGTAATGTACAACATATATTTTTTTTGGATTTATCATTCTCTTATTTTAGAAGTTAGAGGGGGGGGGGGACCAACTTTTTTCCACTTTGGAAGTGTCTCACGCGCAAACTATTCAGTTTAGAAAAAAACGATATTAGAAACCTCAACATCATTTTTAAAGACCTATCCATAGATACCCCAAACGTATGGGTTCGATGAAAAAAAAATTTTTGAGTTTCAGTTTCAAGTACGGGGACCCCCAAAATTTATAGTTTTTTTTCTATTTTTATGTGTGTGTGTGTAAAACCTTAATGCGGTTCACAGAATACATCTACTCACCAAGTTTCATCAGTCTAGCTTTTATGGTTTCGGAGAAAAATGGCTGTGACACGGTCGGACAGACAGACAGACAGACAGACAGACAGACATGACGAATCTATAAGGGTTCCGTTTTTGCCATTTGGCTACGGAACCCTAAAAACCGATTCTTTAGGAGTAAACTCCAATAAGTAATTCAGGTTTTGTTTTTTGTCAAAAGTTTTGTAGGAATTAAAACTAGCGCTGTCGTTGAAACAGACAATGTGGCGGCTCCTTTTATGACAAAGCTGACAGACGAGCAGACGATGGAAAGCAGTCACCGTCGCCCATCGACTGCAGCATCAGAGGTGGTGCTGATGCGCTGCTGGCCTTTTAAGAAGAGATAGACCCGTTTATATCTGTTTATATCTGTTTATATCTGTTTATATCTGTTTATATCTGTTTATATCTGTTTATATCAATTCAAATGTTGAGATGGACAGGATCAAAACGCGTTGCGTACACTTACTTTTTCCAAAAATTTAGGAAAACCATCGAGCAGTCCTATTTAACGTACTATAAAAATGACTAACCCCCGAATACTGAAACGCAACTCAGATTTAAGCACGTCTCAAGCGACGAATTTTCGTTGATTATTGAATATTTGACAGATTTTCATTGAAAACTGTCAAATATTCGTCGCTTGAGACGTGCTTAAATCTGAGTTGCATTTACTTAGGGTTTTTCTGTTTTACACCATTTGCTTTCGTGTATTTTAGTCTACTTTGGTATGTTTTTCTTATACATGTTGTGTGCTTTTACCCTGTAACATTGTACTGTTTGTGAAAATGTTTTGTGACATTGCTTATTTTGTTATTTGGTATACGTAAGTAGGTAAGTAGGCACTCTACGAATACCTACTACCAATTTTCAAGATGTCGGTACGTACACGTTTTAGTAGCCTGTAACCTCTTAGGTGATTGGATTTACTCATGAAATAAAATATCAAAATTATGTGTTGTATAGCCGCAAAAAAAATATAATTGCCGACACACATCATTTTATTGAGGTTAACAGATAACTAAAACACGTATGTATGTTACAATCCAATATTCGTGGAATACCTACTATACGGAAATGAATAAGTAAATGTTACATAAGCAGTTTTGTAAGCGGTACTATATTATAGGGTAAAATATTACAACTTACTTTGTAGAATATACCAAAGTTATACTTGTAAAATGTATGAAAGCAAATCGTCAAAATTACAAAACTGATTTTGATAAAAGAACAATACTAATACGGGTAAAATATACAAATCTTGGGGACGTTAACGATAACCAACCAACGATAGACGTTATTTTCCTAAGCGATGACGCTACGCCTAAAATATCGGAATCCGCGCAGTTAGACGAGTTTGTAGCTAGAATATCGGTCCACGATCCCATTTTTTTTTTTTAAATCTCAAATTTTCGCACGACCCGCTCTTAATAAGAGGGTATTTCTATATACCTATAACTACATATTAAGGTTGGTCAATTTCCATACAAACTGATTTTACACAATTGTGGGTATTAAAATGTGATTGTACACTGAAGTAGCTGCAATTGGCTTTTGTATTGTTCCTTATTGACGGCAAATTATATAAAATTGAAGGAAACTGTAGAATAACAGAAATAATGATTTAAAATAAAACTTTTTTTTTGTTTTTATTATTATTGTTATTAATCTGCATTTAATGAAAATTGCCGTAATTGGGGACTAAATTGGAAGCCAGTTACAGCTGTTTCGGTGTACAATTATGCTTTAATCGCCAATAGTTGTGTAAAATCGGTTCGTATGCCAATCGTACTCCCTTAAGAGTGTACCTTATGTTCGTTAGTGATTACTGTCTCTATTTTTAAGGAAATCTCCTCGAAGTCACTTCTATTCATGAGGCCATATTCTTTTAAGTAGTGTTCAACTACACTCTTAACCAGGCAGTTTCTACTGCTGGTGTCCAGTCTACCGTTTTTTTGTAGAGTTGCTAGACACAATTGCCCAGCGTTGTTACTTTTTAGAATTTGTGTAAGGTCAACCTCCTAAAGGAATAAATAGAATGAGAATAATCAATGATCAAATTAGTGCACATAGGCAGACAGTAGGTACCTAGCATGGGCTCGGAAAGTCCTGCCTGTCTGACTCTGATGTTGCCTTAATAAGCCTTTTAAGGAGAGCTTTAGTAGCAAGCAAAAAATACCTTTTTTATCCGTTTTTTAATGGGCTCTTCGTCTGTGAAATCTTTGTCGGGAGCAGAAGCCTAGAAATAAATACTAAGGTTACAACAAGAAGTAAGTGAACGTACCTGCAGTGAAGTAGGAAATTAGGGACAGGGTATCTTCTAAATATATAAAACTCTTACGTTACTACCTGATGGTAGCTGATTAAATTTTCAGACGAAAACATAATTATAAGGTCTCGAATTATTAGTTCTTACACCTACATGATCGACGAACGTAATATGATTCGCAGCAATATTGGTTTCTTTTGTTTCGTCTCATATCTTAGTATTCAGGTAGGTATAAATACCGTTAGTTTTTACAGCGTTTGGTCTACATTCGATAATTTGGATCGTATCTTTTACTATTATTTATTTATATAGTATTTGATGTATTATATGAGTAATATATTCGCACAATGTTGTATCTTTCAATCTTTAGGTACAATATATATCGCATATACCTAGATACATCCAATGAGCTAATTACCCAAATCTGTAAAATATTTCTATCGTTGTCATGCAAATTATTCTGTTTACTAAATTCGCAAGGAAGGTTAAAAGAAGCTGATTGTTCTCAACGCATATCTAATTCGGGTTAGTTGGAATATTTTAAATGAAATGGGCTCAAGTGTCGTGTGTGATGGACACATAATATGAAAACTTTGTGTGTCTATGAAAATAAAATGTAATGTTATTTATAATCGCTCGCCTCGTTCCCGTTTTTTTTTTCGGGATAAAAAGTATCTTATGACATTCTCCTGGTTTTAAGCTACCGCCCCACCAATTTTCAGCCGTTCTTGAGTTATAAATAGTGTAACTAACACGACCTTCTTTTATATATATAGATATAGATTAGTAGGTACATTACGTGTAGATCTGCCTGAGAAGAAGCTTTCTATGGATTAGGCCGACTAAGGAATAAGTATGAGTCTTTCACAGAGAACAGAAAAGCTGTTATATTTTATGCTGACTTTATTACTTAAACCCTTAAATACATGGCAATACAGTCGAAAATTAAATGAACAGCCACACAACAGACTAAGACTGTTATTGGATTTTTTACTAACAGATGGTGCTACTGGTGATTTTGGTCATAGATAATTAAAATAATACTTATTTGTCAAAATAATACTTGTGTGTTATACACACGTAAATCATATTAATTTTATGACAAACCCTAAATTGATTATTTAATCATAGTTAATGTCGAAGTAGGCGGATACCGGCATCAATGTATTGCGTCATGTGACACAGGCTATAGACAAATAGCTAGTTAAGTTCAATACTCTTGGTGGAGTTCATTTTTTTTATGGTTTCACAGAAAATAAAACCTCAGGTGCTTAGGTATGTGCCTTTTAAAAGTTTACTAAATACCCATTGTTTTTTTGCAATAGTCAAAGGCCATTTAAGACGATTTTACTGGAATTTAAGCGCTGTTCTGCCTACGCAGTCGGATCGACTGTTTGGTCTCAATGGTGATTAACGTGCTGTGACCATCGATTAGAGCACAGTTTAAAGCCAAATTGACTGAAATCCCGAAGTATTGACTTTATGGTTTAAAGTTGGGTACATATCACATAGGTCTTAGGTGTATGTAGTATCACAAGACATAAATAAATAATGCGGACAATTATCCACACAACACTATCTAGCCCCAAACTAAGCAGAGCTTGTACTATGGGAACCAGATAGCTGATTATAATACTCAAATACTTGTTTTTGTAAATACATACGTAGGATACAACGGACAGAGAAAAAACATCTGTGTTCAACACACAAACATTTGTTCTCGGTATCGAACCCACGACTTAAGGCGCAGAAGGCAGAGCGGCTACCAACTGAACTGAGAGGCCAGTCACATGAATCATGCTTAGGGCTTCCTAGTTCGATGCCCACTAAGAACAAATATTTGTGTGGCAGATGTTTGTTATCTGTATTGGTGCTATACTGTATTTTCTAAGTAGGTATGTATTTACAATAAAAAGCAGCCAAGTGCGAGTCGGACTCGCCCATGAAGGGTTCCGTAGCATGTAGTAACATAATATAAAGGTTCTTGTAGTTCGTCGAAAGGTAAATTGCGGTTTACGATTTATGACGTATAAAAAAAAACTACTGACTATATCTCGTTCAAACCAAATATCGTTGGAAGTTTGCATAGTAATGTGATGACTGCCCAGTTCTATTGCGAAGGAGTTGCTTAGGAGCGGTTGGTTCCCAACGCTGCTGGAGGCATTGGAGTCGTCTGTGCTGTAGGAAATGGTAAATACTCTTCAGATGATAATAATAAGACAGATCATTAATTACCGAAAACGGTATACAAGAAGTCCACTGCTGTGTACATACATTTAATTTTGTATTTAGTTTTAACGTTTGTGTGTGATTTTTCTTATGTACCTACCTACTATGGACTTTGTAATATTTATAAGTTCTGAAATAAAAATATTGAATTGAATTGAATATGGCTGTATAGCAGGGGACTTCTTCAGGCTGATGATGATGACTGTACTTACATTCACTAGATTTACATAGAATAGAATGTGTAAACCAGGCTCTAAAGTCGCTAAGTCATGAAAACACCTTCAAACTGTCTAACTCCGCAACGAGAGTTAGGTACCACTTAGCTCATACAAACTCACTTATTTACCATCAAACTTCCAAGCACTGAGTTATGTATACATAGGTACCTAGGTATTAAAAACATTATGGTGAGTAGATAGAGACCTCGAAGTAAATGCTCATACGTTTGCTTACATTACCTCGTCCGCTTTTATGCATAGGCGCGTTATTACAGTCAAAATATAAATTCAGTTGGCACAAGCAAAGCCCCTACCTACCTAGACCTACACCAAGATTTTTTTTAAACGTCGGTACATTTTTCATTGTGCCTTAGTTTAGTCCTCAAATTAATAGAATATTATAATGTGTTGAGCCCGGTGAGCCTCATGTTTTCATGCCCACATCTAAAGTTTTAGACGATCCATCGTCGTATTATATCAAGTTGTGGTACAAATGATCGATTACGGTTTCTGTGTGTTTTACTGTACGAGTAATTTCCATTTTATATCAATTTTTAATTTAACTCTCACACAATTTTATAGTGTGAAAGTTGCACGGCCGAGACAGAACGCTTATATGTGCACAAGGCCGAACGGGTACGTGTTTTATATCTAGCCATGATTATGTGCTTTACATTTTTATTTTTTAAGTAACTTAGTTTTAAATTGCACGTTATTTATAAGTTTATTTTAGATTTTCTACTCATTCACTAAGCTGAAATTATATATATCAACTGGTTATTTTAAGTTGAACTATTTGGAACTTAAAACCTCTCTGTAGTTATATTTGAGGAGGAAGATCTATTTTACTGTAACTAAAAGACGTATTACCTAATAATGAATTATAAAATATTGTTATTAATCCTTAAAATAGTTTCTTTTAAACGAACTCAAACTATGACTTTATACTAACCACGCGGACGAAGTCGCGGGTGACAGCTAGTACTTTATAAAATGTTTACAACTAGATTTGAGGTGAGAATGACTTAGCAGGAAGGTATACTTAACATTTTTTGGTGAAATTTCTCCCAAAAACTAGCCTAGCGGAGCGCGTTGAAATCTTTTCTATGAAAACATCAATGCTACGGTGCCTAAGGATGTCGCTACACCGCGCGCCGCTACGAAATGTTTTACAAGGAAACATAAAGTTTTATGTTGGACCGAGCGAGCGAAGCAAGCTACGCGTCCAATACCATCTTTACCATAAGGGCACACGGGGCCCGTGCCCAGGGCCCCCATTCTCAGAGGGCCCCGAAGGACCGACAATATCTCACACATTTATTCTCAAAACATTTTTTTCGGACACAATCATTACGCATTTTTCACAGATCAGTAAGCTTATAGGTATTTACAAGGCATATACTACGCCATTATAGATCACTTTTTTTACTTTCCAAAAGGGCCCCAAATTCTTGTGTGCCCAAGGGCCCCGGCTTAGTTTAAGACGGCCTTGTACGCGTCTCATTTTCAATTGCCCAAAAATGCTTTTGTCTGTCTGTTCTGCCAACACATCACTGGAAGAAACTTGAAATTTGAAATTTTGTAAGATTTAATAGACTTCATAATCAATTCAGCCAAACTAGAACAACCCAATATTGTATTTGTAGCTCATACTGCAAAACACCACGCATTCAAATAAAGATTTAATACGCTTAGGAAATGTTTATTTCCCCCAGTCATCCCCCTGCTTCAAATCCTATCAACGATACGGCATGGGGTGGGGAAGGCTTGGAAGCAATGTTTTTATTCGCAAACTCAAGATAATCAGGAAATATCGCCAGCGATCCATCTAGATCTAACTGAAGTAAGCGGCACACTGAGAGCTGAATTTTTCATGACACAGCTTAGATTTTTTTAATGCCTAGAAGCTTATAAAACTTCCTACTTTGCTCACAATATTAGGCAGTCATTTCCATATTTTTTTCGAACTTTTGTAGGTTCTTCGACACGCTGTCCGGTTCGGTTTCCTCATGATATTTTCCTTCACCGTTTGAAAAGGCTCAGAATCATTCTTCCTGGAAATGTGTAGGGAAGGCCTATGTCCAGCAGTGGACTTCTTCAAGATGATGACGTAGAATAGCATAGTCAAGTGTTAACACTACTGAGAAATAATTACATTAAAATTAGCTGAATAAATAGTAGAGCTCCTTGTGAAGAGCTCGTCCAGATACCAAAATGTCTATTTCTGCCGTGAAGCAGCATTGCTGTGTTTCGGTTTGAAGGGCGTGGGTGCCGGTAAAGTTACTGGCACGTGAGGCTGAATATCTGTGTGCTCAAGTTGATGTACGCCGGGCAGTGCATTGTAGAACACGTTCCTGACGTGCGTGACCTACCAATGCTTTGTTATAGACGATTGTTCTAGCTCACATTCTTCAAACCGATTTATAATAACACTGGAATTTATCGGAAGACATAATAATGCTACACAAAATAACTTAAGTCGGAACATAATGTGATAACTAGCCGACTGTCGATACTCTAATGATTAAGAAATTAATATCCAAGTTATCAGCGTTCATTGAACCATGTCTCATTAACCTATCAAATTCTACCAAACTCAATGCATATTATCATAAAAATATAGTTTACATACACTACAAGGATCACTTTCTGCATCGCCTGTAAAACCCCCCAGGTATAATCATCATCATCATTATTAACCAGAATGAATCTACTGCTGAGTGAAGACCTCTCTCAGACGTTTCCAGAAAACGATTCTGAGCTCTGTCTTTATTAGTTCTGATTTATTTTAAAATATCGTTGGTATATTGGGTGAGGGGTTTCCTGCCCTCTGTCTCCCAGTTTTTGATAACCATTCGAGAACCTTTCCCCAATGTTTATTAGTCCTTCAAGTTATAATTACCTGCCTATTGCCACTTGAGCTTGTCAATTCTATGAGTTTTGTCCTACCAAATTCTACTTAACTACTGACTCAAAAAACCAGTGACACGATAAGAAGAAGAAGAAGACTGACTCAGACAAAATCTAGGACAAGTGACCGTACCAGTAAGTACGTATATAGATAAGTACAGTCGTAGAAAAGCCATTAGCTTGAACAAAAGGTTAGCAAAAGTTGTTTGAAAATCTGTCGTGTTTAGCGGCCAGATAAATTACATAGTAAACTCATATCTGTCGTGTAATTTAAAAATGGAACGATCTTTTTCTCCGAAACATGGCAACCAAGGAGGTAACTTAATAGGAGGTTTTATTTTAAATTTCGAACTGGCTTGAAAATAAAATCTGTTCATTGAAAAAAAAACAAATGTACGCTTCAACGCGAGACAAAATAGTGTGGTTTGTCGTAATTGTATTTGACATAAATGAGTTCAAGTAGTACTATTTCGCCTTAGACCAATACGGAAGACCTACAGGGGCCGTGCGGGTAGGTCTGAAATGAAGGGTGTTTGTTCTCACTAAGATACCTACGTTTTTGAGAATCTAGCGTTAAAGATTTCATTTAAATTATTTTATATTTTCTTTAAGAATTATTATTCTGAATTGATTATTGTTATTATTCTCACACTGATTTATATTAATTTAACTTATATTTTCTACTTTTTGTTTGAATTTTGTATATTGGTCGCCGATGAAGTATGTGAGCCACTTTTTTACATACCCTATGATCTTATAATTGTACCATACTTGTTGCAAATAAATATATTTCATTTCATTTTATTTGTACCAACTGTCGAACTACTCAGTAGTTACTAAACTACAGATGCAGAGTTATTGGTGAAAGAGACTTATTTCCTGTAGGTTTCATTTGCTCAAACTAGATATAATGTAACTATGGTACTCGGGGATAATTCAGCATTAAAGAGGCGAAAGAAATTTATCAGTCCAGTAGTTTTTGAGTTTATTTGTTACAAAATACAAATCTGTATAATAATGATGATGACAATGTTACCTACCTAAGTACCTATAAGTACATACCTACCTATTTGCTGAGAAGTCCCATTATCACACAGAACGCCTACCTATACATACATATGATTGAGTATTATGATTACACGCTCCTCTGAATCCACCATCAGGTAAGCTCGTTGGCAGAGAGCACTGGTGGTCTAGTGGTAGCGGACCCGCCTTCCGATCCTTAGTCGTGGGTTCAAATCCAGTCGTGTACCAATGAGTTTTTCTGTAGAAAAATGTATGTGCACTATGCCAGTAAAACATCGTGAGGAAACCGGGGTGTTGTAGAACCTACAAAAGTTCGAGCAACTCGTTCGTGTCAAGAGAATGGTTGAAGAAAAAAAAAATCTCTGCTTATATTTTACGGTTGGCGCTTGGCGCCATTTTTCAGAAATTTTCTTTGCGAGTTTATTTGTTTTTTGCACAAAATGAGTAATTTCGACCCTAGTTTTTTTGAATTAACACCACCGGAACTCCGTATAATTGCACAAAATGCTTCGGAGAACATTTTACCGGAAAAGTCAAAAAGTCGCTACATGCATACATACGACGAACTTATTGCGTGGAGAGAAGAGAAAAAAGCACATGGTATTTTTATTATTTTATTAAATTGCTTAATTTTTTCGAAAAAAAGTTGGTTATGTGTTAATAAAAAAATATGAACTAGCTTAAACTTGCAGTACGCCCCTGTATTTAAGAGACCATTTAACTGTTTCTTATTAAAAAACATATACTTACACTAATATAATTTAAAAACAAGTAAAAATAAGTTATGTGCAAAATTACTTACAAAAGCTTTCCCACTGCAATCAATATCAATGAAACATCCCAAAATATCATAATAGCAGGAACAATTTAATGATCTCTTAAATGTAATTGGGGGCTCAAAGTGTGGCTGTAAATGGTAAGCACTGGTTCAAAATTTTCTAAAATAACGGCAATGTGATTGCTATAATCTGGTATGAAATACCAACTACTGCAAAATGGGAATATGCCATCCATACTAATATTATAAATGCGTTTGTAACTCTGTCTGTCTGTCTGTCTGTCTGTCTTCCTGTCTGGCTTTCACGCCAAAACTACTAAACCTATTGAAATGAAATTTGGTACACAGATAGTTCAGGGCCTGAGGAAGGACATAGGCTACTTTTATTGTGAAAAAGGTTTTACAAACCTTATAAAACACTCCTCTCCTTCTAACACTAAACCACTTCGCCGATTACATGCCGATCACCAAAATTCGACACTTACAACTACGTGCCACATATTTTTAAACACGTTCAAAAATATGTGGCACGAAACACCAATACAACTACATACACCTATAAAACGAACACACACGAATCACACACAATACACCACATCGTATTAATACGGTGTGGTGTGTTGTTTGGTAATGTATATGGTAGTGTTTGACGTGGTGTTTTGTGCATTATGGTACGGTGTGTTGTAACCTTTTTGGTTCAATGTCTCCCAACATGTTCCCAACTTTGACATAGCTAACATTGAACACCTTTTTTAGGAAGACATAGCCAAAGTGATAGCTGAAATAGAAAGGGAAGAAGCCAAGCGGTCTGCAGCAACCGAAAAGACCTTGCCAGGTCCTCCATCAGCCAGGGCCTATGCATCATTGACTCCGCACCCCACTAACAATGAGATCATCATGTTTGGTGGAGAGTACCATAATGGACAAAAGGTAAATCATCATCCGTTCTTCTACAACTCGCTCTTCATGGGAGTTGCAGGTAAGGGCCTCGGGTGTGTGACCCATTGCCCTGGCTGCTACTCGCAGGGACAACGATCCCTGGGTCGTGGGGCTCAGCCATTTGTGCCTTCCTTTCCAGGCGGCTCAAGGTAAATCATACATACACATATATGTCAAGTAGCATTTAGTTGAGCCACAACCATTCAAATATCTAAAAAATAATTGCATAAGAAGAAAAACTGCAATATTAAACAGTGAAGATTGAGTCACTCTACCTCTGCCTTAGGGTATAGTAGTTCAATTCTTTATTTATCTTTTTGACATTATAAAATGTTAACAACTTCTTGTTCGCACACTTTTTTACCTTAGAAAAAAAACACTGAACTTATTCATGAAAAGCGAGCAACTATTTTGTGTGCAATCCGATTGCACATGCACACAGTGTAGTAAAAACATTAATTGAATCCTAAAACTGCTTTCTTACGTAGGTAAACATTTTAGCTACAAAAAATCAACATTTAAACAATTGTCATCCCTCATTGTTGGATAATGACAAACTGTGATAGGGGCTACTTTTTAGCAATGTCTCATACCTTGAGTAACGCTTATGAGTAAGAGGACAAACTTTAAAAATAATTTTACGTTCTAAGTTCTTCTAATTTTCAGTCTTAGGAGTCATGAAGTAAGCTTGTAATGTTGCACATAATTTTGATCGGTTGGAACTTCTACGACATGACAGCTACTTATAGAACATGATCGAAGGAAAGGCGGAAAGAAAACGTAGAAGAGGAAGGCAAGAATAAGTTACGTTAACAACACTACCTAGCCCCAAACTAAGCAGAGCTTGTACTATGGGAACCAGATAGCTGATATATTATTTTATACTTAGAACGCAATATAACACTCAGACAGACAACAAACATCTGTGTTCACCACACAAATATTTGTTCTCGGTGGGGATCGAGCCCACGACCTAAGGCTCAGAAAGCAAAGCTACTACCAACTGAGCTGAGAGGCCAGTCAGATAGTTAGAGAGAGAGAAAGTTATACAATACGAAAGTGACAGTTGAAAGTCTGGGCTAGGTTTCAAATGTCAAAAATGAAGCCCATGTCGATTACGAGTTGACTTAGACAATAAGCAACACCACCACCACCGAAACTCAAACCTAGTGAATGAATGGAACTTGATGAAAATTCGTATTTTGGAATTACGTAACGGCGAAATGAACTTCAGTTGGATACTTTTGACAATACAAAAAAATGCTGCTTGGGAAGGTCGCTGTCGCTAGCGGGACCGCGCGCTTGTGGGTTAAGTCATTAGCTACTAGCCAACATTAACTAGCCACTTAAATCGCAGGTGATGAGCCCTAAAATTAAAAACAAATGAACTTTATGCAGGATTTTTTTCGTGCCCTAAAGTTTTATTCTTTGACATTGACACATTCATTTATTTTATTTATTTACATAAATCAGTAGAAAACAAGGATACTAAAAGAAGAAAGATACAAATAGATACATCGATACTGGGTAAGTGCGTCGTGTTTCTGTGTGCTACAGCAGCAAAAGGATCTTGACTCAGCATAATGCCTAGCTACTGTGAGGAAGCTATGTGCTGGATTCCTATTTTTGCATTTTTGCTTTATACGTTGATGGCTTTACGTAGTAAACGTTAATGAAATTAGAAGTGTTTTTGCCTTAGTATTTTAGTTACCTAACAAACATACACTTAAGAGCAATAAATTAGGCAAGCATTTTACTATCTCGAACCTTGGAGGGCTATAGTATAATATCATCTCCTAGCGGCATCTGTCGACGAATTGTAGAACTAAACTTCTGCGTTAACACTCGAGACCTTAGACAATTTACTCGAGACGCATATTCTGGATGCTTCTATCTCATTAAGTAAAAGTAATAAGTAAAAAAAAATTACGGTATTATGACAGTAAGATCAAAAAATATTATTCGTATTTTATCATTTCATCAGTATGTAATTGGTATTTAAATAAAATTTCTAAACAACACAATTTACCAAAAATAAATACCGAGTGAAGCTCGGTCACCAACACAAGAGGTGTACACAATCCAACTTAACATGCAGTGTTGATAATGTTACCTGAATGCTTTGACGCTCTCGCATGACCTGTCCCATGGAGATACCGTTGATCTGTAGATGTTTGTCCAGGAGTAGTGCAGCTACTTTACTTCTGCGGGACAAAACGAACGTGTACATATATTTGATTTATGTAAAAGTTCGTTACATTTATTTACAAGGAAAATAAAAATATACTGTGCTTAAAAAATGAATGAAATAACATAGAGTAGGCGTATAATTGAAAACGTGATAGTAAGTCTAAAACTCATAAAACCCTTATTATTCCCCACTTTTTTCAAAGCATTTAAATGGAAAGTTAACCTCTGATCCAGCCGCCTAGGGTGGCGCAATGGACAAAGGTCATGTGATTAAAGGACCGTTCATTCACATAAAACGGATGGCTGGCTCTAACCACTTAGAGGAAAATGTCATGTAAAAATATAGTCACCAAAGTATTACTGGCTATGATAAGAAGCACTAGTGTGAAAGACCTGGTCATCATCTTTGTCACTATCCTGAGAAATCCACTACTGGACGTATGCCTCTCCAATACATATCAGGAAGAACGATTCTGAACAAAGAACTTCTGCAAAAAAAGAAGATTGGTTTGATATTGGTGGAACTGGCACTTTGACATTGCAAAGATCATGGGAAGAAGCAGTGGATTTCGGCTGGTCAGACTCGGTCTCGATGATATTCAAATTATAAGATTCGGGTTAGCATGATGAAGAATAAGCTGATATGCTAATACTGTGAATAAGAAATAATAGTTTTAAATTTTTTAACAAACTCAATTTATGTACTTCTTTTTCTTTTCTGTGCAGCAAAATCGCGGTTAGACGCGGTTACTAACAAATAATAGCTTATTAAATAAATCGGTTGTCTCTATAAGATAAAGTTGTGGTCGCCTGTAAAATACATTCCTGTTACCTACATTGTCCAGTAAGTACCACGACGCTGACGTATGTTCATTCATTTTGTCGGACACGTTATTGTTCTGAGTAATTCTATACACGAGTTTTATTTATGGCCTGAATAAACACAGAGATTAGCTCATTGATCTTACTTGAATTCAAATATAATTCACCCTTTTGACCCAAGGTTCGCGTTATATTTTATAGCCGTCCGCTATAAACTATGCAAAGCTAAGTAATTTGTTAGTTTTAGGTAAAAGTTTGAAATAAAATTCAATCATAGGACTACTTCAATCGTGATTTTAATCTAAAGTTTGCCTTCGCCCGTCGCCGGTCTTATTACATGGTTTTTGACGTGATAACGTTTTATAATTCGATGGAGCCGGCTGCTCGTACGAAAAAATGACTCATGCGGCGTTACCTCGCTCTGAGGCGTTCCATTTAATACTTGAAGTGCAAGTGAGAGCGCGGAACGAGCGACAAAGAGGCACAATCGGCCTCATCGTTCGGCAGCGTTCGACATCGGTCTATGATTGAATTTTATTTCAAACTTTAATACAGGAGGTAAGGGTACTAAAACTGGGTTCCTATTTATTTGCAAATATTCGTTATATGAAAATGTAATTATGAAATTGTACTAGTTTCATCTCTAATGATGTTGAGATAAGAAATATAGGTTCGTTGTTGCTCTAGAATGCCATCTAGCGATCAATAAACGAAATCAACGCAGGCCCGCCATCGATCATGTGACATTTGAGCACACGGAGCATTTATTGGTTGCGACGCTATGAGCCAATAAGCACGCAGGCAGTACGAGTTTATAGCGAATCGGAAAAGAGCTGCGGTGCTTCTACTGTGTCTGGGAAGACCTGAAACTTCAGGGTTCGTTTGATAACTATTAGTTGTAGCTTAGTTTAAGCTTAAAAAATACTGTTTTTTTATACAGCTAAGTTAGCTAACTTAGTTAGCGGGATTCTTTTGTTTTAAATCATATCTTGTTTAGAGGAAACAAATGAATCTCGCTTGGGACTAGGTTTATTATCAAAATTGAATTGAAAAATGAATCCAAAAGTCTAGCGCCAAAAAGCAACAAAATTCTATGAATTTTATGCTGTTGTAACATTTGATTTTGAATGAAAATAATTATTTCTGTTAATTTCCCGAGTTCTTGTTATTAAATAAATTCTAGCTCTATATCCGATAACATTGTCGAAACCAAGCTCTCTTAATCTATGTATAGTGATTCGCTTGCTGAGCTCAACATTTTACAATTCTACAAAGGAAAAGTTTTATCACGATAATAAAATTGATTTTATAAACGAAATCAAGCAGAATTTACTTAACGGAACCTAACAGAGCGGACGCGGTCCGACCTCTGATTTAAAATGTAAAACGGTTTAATATTTCCGTTTCTAGTGTAGTGTATTTCGTGAGTTATTTTACGGGCTTAGATCATTTACAATTCTAATGCAAACTTAAATTGCACATTATTTTGAGCCTACCTTATTTTTTTAGTAAAACCCGCAAATTTCAGCAAATAGAGGATGCATAACACTTGAATTTTCTTCCTACGTAGAGTACTTTTATATGCCTCTTAATCAAAAGGTCTAAGTAGCTAAATGTCCAACAGAGCAAAAGGTCTTATGAGCAGTAAGTCTAATTAGCAAAATGATAGTGAACTACAATCTATCATACACGTGGAATAGGTGCACATATTTAATATTATAAGTTTGTCCCTTTGATACTGGAATTTCAGTAGTGTTCATAAAACGGGAGTAGCGCAGTATTTATTAGAACACAGGTTATAATTACAGGATGGTACAAATTAAGAAGTTCAGCCATGTTCTGCCTTAAAGCATGCAAAATATTTAAATGTCACAAGTATGCAAATTAATAAAATGTTGTAGAACCTAAAAAGTTCTGAAACATGTACTAAGCTTTACGCAAAAAGCTTTCCTGGGGCCTACTTGAGGGAATCAGTCCGTAAACCAAGTGCAGTACCCCCAAGTCCCAGTGCAATTACAACATTTCGTTACCAAATGTTGTTTTCGTTTCGCCTATTTGTCTCTGTCTATTGTATGAAGAAAAGATGAGACAACAACTCTAACTACGTAATGTATTTTTGCCGTCTCATATTTTCTCCATACAATATATAGAGACAAATAGGCGAAACGAAAACAACATTTGGTAACGAAATGTGGTTGCCAAACTCCGACTTCGGGTACTGTACCCGAAGTCCCAGTGCATTTACAACATTTCGTTACCAAATGTTGTTTTCGTTTCGCCTATTTGTCTCCGTCTATTGTTTGGAGAAAAGATGAGACAACAACTCTATTTACGTAACGTATTTTTGCCGTCTCATTGCCGTCTCATATTTTCTCCATACAATAGACAGAGACAAATAGGCAAAACGAAAACAACATTTGGTAACGAAATGTTGTAGATGCACTGGGACTTCGGGCTCTGATCAAACAATTTGCCAATTTGTCAGTCATATCGAAAAACTCTTAAAATATATCACTCAAAAACTTGAATTAGGTCTACGTAAACTTTTATTTTAAATCCTTGTGAAAGTTTTTAATTTATTTATATAAGCAAATAAACAAATAAAAACAACATCTTCATGTGATGAATTTCAATAATGGATTTAATTTTAATGGTTTAATAGAAATTACTATTATGATATTTGATGACACTTGTCATATTTGTTTGTAAAATAGTCTGTCAACTTCATAGAAAATGCCGTTGGCAATTATGTATGGTTAGTCAGTTGAATCGATTGATTTAAAATATGTCTGTGGATCTGAATAATTTGTTTGTAAATAAATAATGATTTTAATTGTCATCAATCATGATAACTGTTTTAGAAACTAGTTTGTTTGTTTAGTTCATGTAAAAGTATTATTAATGGTGATTGATTCAAAATGTCTGCACTGCATACTGGCAACGCTTCCGGCGATAAAGATGGCGGTCGGGCTCGACTGCTCGATCGCCATTCTGGAACGAGCGCTCGGAAGAGTTGGTCGCATGCAATGCAAGCTATTTTGTAAAACCACGTGGCTTAGAGTTGGTAATTTGTGAAGTACTAGAGAGATTGTAACGTAGAAGGAAGTGAACAATATAGTTTGATTGGACAACAGTGGGAGTTTTATTACATCTCCGAAGTGGTAAGTACACGCCCAATTTTATTGTTCTGATGACGTTTATTGCATGATGGATAATGTGTAATTAAACTTAATTGAATTAATGGATCTTTGATAAAATATTTAAATTTTTCTTGAGAAAATTTAAAGAGGGTACTCAAACAAAAAAAAAAACTTGCTCTGAAACATTGTTACCATGTGTTGTGGGGTTTCATAGGGGGATGAAATTTTCGTCATTTTTGTGCTACGACGCACCGTTTACGAGATACCCACAATCTAACATTATTCTTAGATTATCGGTCTTTTCTTTTAAATTTATTTATTAGGTTATGCCTACTCTAAAATGTGTGTGGAATCATATGAAATTTGATATTAGCCGCTCATCCGAACATGAAATGGCCTGCACCTAATATTTAACGACTTTGACTACTTAGTTAAGCTGTTCCATTTCAAACAATTGACATTCACTTAATTTTTGGAATATACGCTAAGTTTACCGAAAGATATTTTAAAAATATTAACGAACTTAATAACAGCAAATAGTTTTACATTATTATGCATTACGATGATCATTTTATTGGTTACCCTCTGATAACACATGACTCGTGTTACCGTGTATGAAATTAAGTGAAGGTACTTGAGTGTAAAAAACAAGCTTGAGTGTTAAACGCAAGTCAGTCCTCTGTAGCATTCTTGTTACTTTTTGATATGCAGAACTGTTGGGTACTTAGGCAAGGCCTACTTTCCTGTCTAGAACCATAAACAAACATTTTTATGCCCATGCTAATAGTCGCCATTGTGCCGATGTAGCCTATGTACAAAATTAAATAAATACCCTTAAATAAATTAGAATCTCTGTTGGCATAAGCAGGGTGTTATTGGCTGGGTTATGTTGAAATTATTGGTAGGTTTCTGGAAATATTTATTTCTTATAATTTACTTAACATCAAAAATGAGTGATTGAATAAAGTTTCATAATAAAGTGGCCGTAAATAGCAAAGACCGAGCACAATCTTGAATTTCATAAAAGCCGGTACGGTCTTTGTCATGGACCGGGCCTAACCATAAATTTGATATAGGGGCTATCCGATAGTGCTAAAACTATTCATGTACTGCTAATACCATAGCAGCTCAGTAAAGTTTGAGTAGCCTCTAACTGCAAATGTCTAACCATGCTGGATTTAAAATAAGCAAGTTAATGATCATGATCAAGCCTACCGAAGCGAGTTTTTGAAGCAAAGTGAGCTAATGTTATCAAAATTGTAGACTATTTATTTATTTTTATTTCTTAGGTAAACAATCAGCAGATACTTATAATCTAATTGATAATTTAAAACGACAACTAGGGTCCATTAAACAGGTTTCACATAGTGAGACTATTGGAGCTTAAAAAAAAAAATGATATTAAGTAATGAGAGACTAAGGTAGACAAACTATAAAATGAAGATACAATTTTTTTAAGAAATTACAATTAAAACAGAAAAACAAAAAGTACAATAAGAAAAAAAAAAAAAAAAAAGCATATGGAACCTGGGGAGTCTCCTCGAAACAGCATTTTGACAAAATGTTAGTAGCAATTCTTGGTGGTTTTGAGCAAACAGATCTAGTTTGGGGACGTTAACCAGGCCATTGAACGTAATTACTGCTCGTCTAAAGAAAGTGTTTTGGGATCTGTGTTTGGCTAAGTACGCCATAGAAGTAAAGATTAATAACATTTTGGAACAAAGTGAGTACAGTTTGGCTATTTTCGCCTTAGAAGATGAAATTGATTTTGGAACCAAGTGAGTTCAGTTTGGCTATGTACGCCTTAGAAGATGAAATTGATTTTGAAACCAAGTGAGTTCAGTTTGACTATGTACGCCTTATAAGATGAAATTGATTTTGAAACCAAGTGAGTTCAGTTTGACTATGTACGCCATAAAAGTTGAAATTGATTTTGAAACCAAGCGAGTTCAGTTTGACTATGTACGCCTTAGAAGTTGAAATTAATTAACCATGCGAGATCTGTTTGGTCAAAGTAAGATAAGTTCAAAAAAATAAAAAAGTTCAAAATGTTCAAAAAGTTCAAAAAGTTCAAAATGTTCAAAATGTTCAAAATGTTCAAATGTTCAAAATGTTCAAAATGTTCAAATGTTCAAAATGTTCAAATGTTCAAAATGTTCAAAAAGTTCAAAAAGTTTAAAAAAAAATTATAAAAAGTTAACAAGGTCTCAAAAGGCGCAAATGTTTCAAAAATTCTAAGTTTAGTAATTTAAAGTCGTGTAGAGTTGTTAAAAGGTAAAAGTTAAAGATCAGTTTTTGTATTGGATTATAAGTAAAGATTTTGGGTTAAGATTATATAAGTTTTTGAATATGAGAAAAAGTTAAGTTGGATTAGAGTTAAAGTTATTTGAGTTTAAAATAAATGTTTTGGATTTGAGCCAAGTATGTAAATTCGTTCAGTTTTGCCAATGTCGAGGGAGGATATTATAATAAAAGATGAAAAGACGATGAATTAATTAATTATGAATTAAAAATGAATTAATGATGAATTTAAGATGAGTTCAAGATGAATTTAAGATGAATTTAAGATGAGTTTAGGATGAATTTAAGATGAATTTAAGATGAATTTAAGATGAATTTAAGATGAATTTAAGATGAATTTAAGATGAATTTAAGATGAATTTAACATGAATTTAAGATGAATTTAAGATGAATTTAAGATGAATTTAAGATGAATTTAAGATGAATTTAAGATGAATTTAAGATGAATTTAAGATGAATTAAATATGAATTAAATATGAATTAAAAATGAATGTAAGAGAAAATAAATGTGAATTTTTTATAAATTAAAGATTAGCGATTTATAAAAGACCTACTACTTACTAAAATATCAACTTAAGATTAACTAAAGATGAATTACAGTTTTAGGTGTTCAATTACAGCTTAACAGTTCAGTTTTACAACTGAATCACAGTTTTAAATAAAAATTGGACAAAGATTCTAATTAAAGTTAGTGCGTCGTAAACCTGAACCACTAGATTGTTTACGTACCGAAACAGTCACTGTCGAGAAGATGTTTGCATTTCAGCAAGAACAATGAGAAGATGACATTACTAGTACATGCCTGCAGTGCCATGGCAGGGCATGGCATGGAGAAATTCAAGTTGATAAGTTCTTTGCTGTCAGAATTAATGATGGCGTTTTCATGCGTTTACTGAGCTAAGTTAAACGTATCTTTTGTAGTATTTAAAGCGCAAAACTAAGTACAGAGAACTCGTCTAAATGCCGTGGATAGTGTACATTTAGTGTTTTATATTTTTGGAATATATTGTTACTTTTTAATTATTTCACAATTGGAAAACCTATTCATTTGAACTAGATATAAAGCAGATGAATGATAATAGGTTAAATCACAGTGTGTTTGCAGATCTGTAAATTTTATGACGAGTTTCAGATCCTTAAAACTCCAGGCAAAGTTAGTAGCGATGCACCGCAGAAGGTGCCACAGGACACAACCGTGACGCACCGCATCAGCAGCATGAGCAGTGATGCGCCACGGGAGGCGCCGCACCAGCGGCCTGAGTCGTGATGCGCCACGGGAGGTGCCACACCAGCGGCCTGAGTCATGATGCGCCACGGAAGGCGCCGCATCAGTGGTCTGAGCCGTGATGCGCCATGGAAGGCACCACATCAGCAGCTTGAGCCATGACGCGCCTCTGAAGGTGCCGCAGTAACAGGCTGAGCCGCGAGTTCCGTATTAAGGAGAAGAATTATGTAGTTTATTATCACAATTTCATTTTGTTTTATATTTTACTTTATTTGTTTATTAGGTACACAAAACAGAGTACAATCGATAATTTACAGGCATAAATACTATTAAATTATGAGCTAGACAGTACCCCAAAACATGCGTACACAGAATGCATTGAACAGGAAAGTTATGTAGATAGCGTGTAACCAGGCTTAACTAGTAGTAGGTGATTAAAGTTAACATTTACTTGGAACTTGGGTGTACTCATACAATTATTTTATTACAGTAAGTCACTTCGAGTTATGACTCGAAGAGAGTGCAGAATTAATTAACTAACTAATAAGAGTTTTCGGCACACTCTAATGAAAGAGTGGCCAAAGCTGCATTCTTGAATTTATTTTGATTATTGTTAAAGATATCAATTTTATCACTGTATTTAATCAATAAATCGTTAAATAGGCGACACATTCTGACAACGGGGTTATAATAAGAGGTGTTGTTTGAATTGACTTGTAGGGCGAAAGTGTTCTGAAAGGGTTGCCGAGGTCTAGGCTTTATATTTAGATTAATAAGATAAAGTAAGCAAGGAGAGTCGATATGCGAGTGGATAATTTTGAAAAGATACAGTAGATCATGATATTTGCGATGATTTTCTAATAACATTAAATGAAAATGATGGAGCTTTGCAGTATAGTTATATTCAGAAACTTTTTCTGGACCCTCTCAATCCGGTCAACGTGAATATTGTAGTAGGGAGACCAAATTACTATTTGAGTTTTAAAACAATTAACTGTTTGACTGTATTTTTAACCATGTAGATGTCTTCCTATCACAATCGGAGTATAATTTATGTTATTGGAATATTTAATTTAAATAATATTTTACCCGAATGGATTGTTTATGGCTGGGATGCGAAGACTTTTCTGATACAAAACTGTTATTATTATCTTACGAGAAATTTCATTTAGTTAATTTTTTTTGCATACAGGCTTTGAATATGGTAAACAGGATATTTAACTTTAGTTATTTTTAGATAGAATTATATTTTTAATATCTGTTTATTCTAAGAAATGACTAAGATTTATTTGGGTGTCTTCGTATCTTCTACTTAATAATTTCATTTTGTTTACAAGTTTTATATTGTAATTTTGGATTTGTCTTAATTTGTTCTTATTAGTTTTTGAATTTTGGTAGTCATTAAAGTTTCAAGTTTTGTTTAGTCATACATAAACATAGTTATCATGTTATCATTATGCTCTCAGCATGTGCTTCCAGAGTAAGCACACTGTCGGATGGCCGAATTTGATAGACATAAGATTTTTTTTAGATTGTATTTGAATGGTCATCTTTTCTTTTGTGTTTTAATTCAAGTTCTGTTTGTTAGACATTCAATTTTTTTTTTAGATTTTATTTGAATGGTCATCTTTTCTCATTAAGTATTTGTTTTAAATTCAAGTTTTGTTTGTTAGACATTAAATTTTTTTTAGATTGTTGTTTTTTTTTAGAAAAGATGACCATCATCTTTTCTCATTTGTTTCAAATTCAAGCTTTGTTTATCAAGTTATCATATTATATTGTGCACTTAGCATGTGCTTCCAGAGTAAGCACAATATCGGATGGCCGAATGTGATGAATTTCAATAATGGATTTAATTTTAATGGTTTAATAGAAATTACTATTATGATATTTGATGACACTTGTCATATTTGTTTGTAAAATAGTCTGTCAACTTCATAGAAAATGCCGTTGGCAATTATGTATGGTTAGTCAGTTGAATCGATTGATTTAAAATATGTCTGTGGATCTGAATAATTTGTTTGTAAATAAATAATGATTTTAATTGTCATCAATCATGATAACTGTTTTAGAAACTAGTTTGTTTGTTTAGTTCATGTAAAAGTATTATTAATGGTGATTGATTCAAAATGTCTGCACTGCATACTGGCAACGCTTCCGGCGATAAAGATGGCGGTCGGGCTCGACTGCTCGATCGCCATTCTGGAACGAGCGCTCGGAAGAGTTGGTCGCATGCAATGCAAGCTATTTTGTAAAACCACGTGGCTTAGAGTTGGTAATTTGTGAAGTACTAGAGAGATTGTAACGTAGAAGGAAGTGAACAATATAGTTTGATTGGACAACAGTGGGAGTTTTATTACATTCATCTGAATAATAACCTAGTGCGAGAGGTTCACACCCAGTTTCACGGATCCCACCTCCTTTGCCCCACTATGATGAGGTATGAGGTGATGTGTGTGGGGAGTGGGGGTTTGGCCATCTTATCGAAAGTAGCTTGCTTGGATGACTTCAAGCTGCCTTCAGATGACGTGACATATAGCACACAAATTGTATAATCTGTTAGAATTTTCTTATTTTACTTCCCTGGGTATGTAATATTATATACAATTCCATAAAAAGTTTGTTCGACGGTAATGTTTGCGGTTTGTTTATTTACTAACACTTCAATCTAAACAAAGTAAACAGAATTCAAAACAACAATGAAGCAACCAAACAATCACTGATAATTTATCTATGCTAATATTATAAAGAGGAAAGATTTGTATTTTTGTGTGTATGTTTGTAATGAATAAACTCAAAAACTACTGTGCCGATTTCAAAAATTATTTCACCATTGGAAAGCTACATTCACCCTGAGTAACATGGGCTATAATAATAATAATAATTATTATTAAAAGCCTGTTGAGTCCCACTGCAGGGCAATGGCCTCCCTTCCTTCTCTCCATTCCTCTCTTTTCGCTATAATAATGTGTTTAAAAAATAAATGTCCACCCTTTTCAAACCGGGACAGGCCGCTAATACTATATTATAAAGCTGAAGAGTTTGATTGTTCGTTCAATCTCATGGTGGCCATTAAAATTATACATATTAAAATAGTTTTATTCTTGACCCAATGTTTTATTTTCAACAATCTTCCAAACAGGGTCAAACTGGACAAGGGTTCGCCGTCACCCAAGGATCAGGACTCAGCGGCTCTAGAGGTCAAGGTCAATACACAGTCGGTGGACAAGGCATCGGCGTAGCCCAGGGAAGTGGTCAGATCGCCACTGGAAGCCAAGGGTTCTCCTCCACCCAAGGGTCTGGTCTCGCTGTCTCCCAAGGCCAGGGTCAATACTCAGTCGGCGGACGAGGAACCAGCGTTTCTCAGGGAGTTGGCCAGACGGATTCCCTCGCGGCGCGCGTCCTGCAGGCCGAGCATTGCGCCTACCCGCACGCGCTGCGCCTCCTCGCCACCGGCCGGGCTAGAGCCCCGCCCTCACACTCACCCTCACACTCACCCTCACACTTGCCCTAAGATACTCCACTACTATAGTTTGACCGCGACCGCTGTACCGCGCCTCAGGTAGCGCGCGGCGAGACGGGGGGTAACCGGACTGTCTAATGTCAGACGCACAAAAGATACATATCCAAAGATAGGACGAGCATTATCTCGGGATGTCAAGACCGTTATTTTTAAAGTGGCCGGATATTGTTTGACAGTTCTCTCTATGCTTGAGGCTGCACTCAGACTCAATTCACACATTGCTTTTGCATACGGGCCTTAGAAGGGATTTTTGTAAATTCAACCCCAAAAGGGGTGCAGTGGGGGTTGAAGTTTGTATGGACAAAACTCAAAACGAAGTCGCGCGGAATTCCACAAGTCGCTTCATAAAATAACATATTATTATCGTTTACGATATCGTAAGATCTATCTGACAATATCGAGATCTCATGTGCACTCTTGCTCTTTTTTCCTCGGCCCCCACCTCGCCGCATTTTCTTAGGGAGCGGCACAGCGGTTGCGGTCAAACTATACAACTTTATTACCTCTTCTATATCATAGACACTAATCCTGTTTTTTATTGTATCAATTGATTAATTGGCTAAACCAGTGGGTTAAGTTAACCGCTGACACAAGGTTTCCGATCAAATGCATATTAAAGGTCAAGATGGAATGCCACTTTGTTACATAATTTATTTTGTGTAATTTTGGTGAAATTTTAGCCAACATCAAAGTGTAAGCAGTTGGAATGGACGTGTATTATGTGATATGCTGATTTGATTGAAAATGTTTCCGTTGGGTTTAAAAAAAACGGCCATCCTATCTTTTTAAAGCCAATGGCGGCTGACTTGTCTATTTACTGACTATTTTATATAAGTTAAATATCCTCACTAGAAACTGAAGAAAAATACCAGTAAAATAAATTTCAAGAGATGCCTATGTTTTTATTTTTCGAATTAATTTACCTACTTGTAGATTGAACAATTCGCCTTCAGGCACGAGATGGCGAACAGCGTACATTTTTTTGCAAAACATGAAATCACCTGATAATTATGTTCAAGAACAGCTAATATTTTTCTTCGGGTGCTGTAAACTTCCGAATAGCTAAAACTGACACGAGTCTCATGAATAAATACCATGTCTCATCGTCCGTTTAAGTTTCAAAGATTTTGTTTATTAAAAAAAAATATTCTAGACAATCCACTCAACACTATCTAGGCCCAAACTAAGCAAAGCTTGTACTAGGAACCAGATAGCTGATATACTACTTAAATATTATAGTTTTTTTTTGTAAATACATACTTATAATACAATATAACGCCCACACTCAGAAAAAAATATTGTTGGTTCCAACAATAAAACTTTAACAGGGGAGAGCCCACCGTGGTGTATAGTCCGTGCGTCAATGTTTTTATTGTCATGGATCAAGTTGTCAGTACAACAATATTTCTATTGTCAAGAAGTAAATTGTCATTGTAACAATGTTTCTATTGTTAATAATTAATTGCCATTGCAACAATGTTTCTATTTTATCAATAAGGCGTGTTTTGATACTACAACAATGTATCTTTTGTCAGCGGAACTAATTTCGAAAACGAAGGACTAAAAATGTACAATTAGTAGGTACAAAAGACCCCAAGTGTGAGGGGTAAAAAAAAAAGATTTGATAAGACCGAAGTTGATCCGATGCATTCATCGGATCAACTCCAGTCATATCAAATCTTTAACGGATTCATTAATCCGTTGAATACAATTTCATAAAACCACTTCTACTATATAAGGAAACGCCGTGCGTTTTCGTCAGCGCGTTCTAGGATCGTTACAATTTTAGTCACGCCATCTAGTTCTAAATTTAGTAAGCAGCTTTTTTGTTAGTTTACTTTACTAACAATGTTCACATTGACACACTTGCAACGTTCCATTGTCACCTCAGCGACATATTTATTGTATGACAAAAGGTAGTTGAATACTACGACTATAGTTATTTTGCTAGGTTGTTTTACAATGTTCACATTGATACACTAGCAACGTTCTATTGTCACCACAACGACTTACTTATTGCATGACAAAACGTAGTTGAACTTTACGCTTTAGTTATTTTGCGAAATTTATTTTACAATGCTTACATTTACACATTTGCAACGATCCATTGTCATCACAGTAATATATTTATTGTATAACACTGGCTCACTTCTACTCCAAATATTGCTATGCCCTAAACTTAAGGGCTTATTATATATTCACCATTTTTAACTTTATAACTTCACCATGTAACATAATAATTGCAATAAAGAATATGAGTATGAGTTTGAGTAGTCACATGCTCCGACTATAGATTTAAATAAAAAATATTAATATTTATTAAAAATGTTCGCATTGACACACATGCCTGTTCCATTTTCACCTCAGCAACATACTTATTGTAGGACAAAAAGTACTCAAATGCCACAACTATAGTTACTTTGCTACGTTTTTTAACAATGTTCACATTGACACGCTAGCAACGTTCCATTTTCACAACAGCAACGTATCTATTGCATGTTAAACGGTAGTTAAATGCTACGACTATAGTTACTTTGTTAGATTTATTAACAATGTTCACATTGACGCACCTATAACGTTTTATTGTTATATAATCAATTTTTTTATTAACTTTGATGTAAGGACAAAGCTAAATTGTTCCTTGCACATTAAACGAAGGAAAATCAGCGGACAATAAAAACTTTGCTGAACTCAACAAAGCTCTTTCTGCTAAAGTAACAGAGTATTTAGTTGCTCCGACAGGAAATTTCTGACAATGCATTTATTGTGACTTTGTTGACCCATTTTTTTCTGTGTGCAGACAGAGAACAAACATCGGTGTTCACCACTCTAATATGTGTTCTCGGTAGGGATCGAACCCACGACCTACGGCGCAGAAGGCAGAGCTACTACCAACAAACCGAAGTCGGAGTTTTGCTACCACATTTCGTTACCAAATGTTGTTTTCGTTTCGCCTATTTATCTCTCTCTATTGTATGGAGAAAATATGAGACGGCAAAAATACGTTACGTAGTTAGAGTTGTTGTCTCATCTTTTCTCCATACAATAGACAGAGACAAATAGGCATAACGAAAACAACATTTGGTAACGAAATGTTGTAAATGCACTTGGACTTCTCTGGGCTGTCGCTGTAAAGCTGAAGAGTTTGGTTGAACGCGCTTATCTCGGGAAGTTGGCAAGTTGGCAAGTTTTATCATGCGCATTTGATGTGCGGGCAGGTTTTTCCGCAAGTAGGCCGCTGGTGGGCCCTTTTTGCGTGACCCTTGACGCGTAGATGCTACGAAAAACGAGAATTAGTATAAAATATCCAGTGTGTTTTGTTTAAAGTCTGTTTCAAGAAGCATGTATGTAACTTTTTAAAAGAAATCGGTGTATGAAAAAAGTTCAAAATCGTTCAGGGAATGTATCTTCCTGAAAGGAGTCTTTCGTCCAAACCTAAATTTACGGGATCAGAATAAATACTTACATAGTTGGCCCAGATGTGTATCAAATCATAGATACTAGTGATATGCCCCAGTTTCGCGCGACAAAAATGACACCCGTGCAAAAAATCAATAGATGGAAGAATAATCAAAATTATTCTTCCATTAAATTTAGTGGGCTATTTTCAATAGTGGACTTCTATTTACTTTATTTACTTTTTCAGCAGCTCGTAGAATAAGTATAAGTTGAAGTGGCAATGGGCAGGTCATAAGCTCGAAGTACCGTCTACCGTTGGAAAATATAGGTCCTCGAATGGCGACCACGAACCGGAAGACGAAACGTAGGGCGCCCACGAACTTATTACTCTCCTAAAAAGTTAGAAAAATCCAGCAAACGAAATAGCGTGTTCTGATTAAATTCCACCTTATCGAATCAGCTCAAACTGAGCAGTTAAATCGGTTTTAAAGGATCCAACTGTCATAAATATTGTTCGCGTGACAAGTGAGGTTCTATCGTGATTACCGCTGTCAAATGGCGTTAACTTTTGTTTTTAGTCGGGTTCGCTAAGTTTTAAAGACATTTTGCTGCAAATCTTCAAATTAAATACACCTATAGCTTATGGATTTACAAATGAAAACTATTGTGAATTCGTAATGCAATTCTTCGTTTATTCTACAGAGCCTAACTTATTTGTTCTTCTGGGGGTTGAGACTCTGGGTCCGTAGGAAACCTATAGTCCTTGCGGGTCTTCAAAATGTTGTTAAGCGACTGATCAAAGGCTAAAATCGGCTTCATATAGCGATAGTGTGCGCCAGCAAGAGACAGCATTCTACGAAAGCAGAAAGCCGATGTGAAATATTTATTGCCTACAACCGTACGTACCCTTTCACACTACACCAGTGACACGAAAAGAAAAAGATAGGAAGAATAGGATATTATCGTTAAAGAAGACACCGTTGCTTTTTGAATTTTGTATACAATGTTATATCGCTTTTTCTAGTCATATTATTAATGGTAATTTTACAGTTTTGAGCACGTCAGTCCATTAATAGCATTGCTGTTCGTGACTGTCCTGATGGCTTTGTAAATTATGGTTTTTTCTTAGTTTCTTCATGTTTTGAATGATCATAAATAACTACTAACTTTAGATAGATATATTTAGACTTTAGACGGATAATATTCATTTTAAATAAAGGAAAACAAACCATGGAATAGTATTCATTTTAAAAAGCATTCCTAAAAAAGTTATCATAGAGTTCTTAAAAATAATTATTGCAATTGCAACTCGAATATTACTTGAAAGTAACTGGTAGCGCCATCTTGTGATGAGTAGCAGAACTTTTAGACTTAAATTCATAGAAAAATTATTCGAAAAGGTTTTCTTTTCAAAAATTAATATCAAATCTTGGGACTGGCACCTAACCCAAAATTAAAAAACAAAACATGACCAATGAAGATAGAAAATTAGAACTTTTAAAGGAGTGGAGGAATGTCAATGAACAAGACCAAGGAGATTGGAAGCGCAGCTAGGAGTTTGAAAAAGTCTATGAAGAAGACAATTTTTTTATTATTTGTTTATACTTTCTAAGCTGCGGCCACACTCGTACAGCGAAAACACACGGCAGCAACGGTGATGCGGCAAGCTAATCAACGTGATGAGGTCACAGCCAAAATGTATCAAGGAGTTCTTAGCGGGAACAATGTCACTGCCATGCCGTGTCGCGTCATGTATCATACGGTCTCAAAAGACGTGGCCTAATTGAAAGTAAAACTTTCAGCCCTAGGGAGAATCGCTTTCTACTGACAGCTGTCAAATACACAAAACAAAATAAACAAGTTCTATTTTATTCAACCATGTTCCAACTTTCTAAAGTCTTTCTAACTGCAAGGAGGTTGTTGAACCAAATTCCAACTTTTTATTCAGCAAGAAGGTTGGAAACCCATTACAACAGTAAGAAGTTTAAAAAGTCTAATTAGAGCGCAATGTAAAATTTAAATTTAAATAACATAAAGATAGTATTAAATAAATAATATATCTTCTAAATTACTTGATTTATATATAGCTTCAACTATTTATTTAAAATAACATAGATTTGAGCAAACAATTTACCATTTTTTAAATTATGAAAATGAAAATAATGGCTGAATAATGCTGGCGAGCCGAAGCCGAAGGCCCGCCAGAGAAAAAGAAAAAAAAACCGGGAAGGCGGCAATTCAATCTTCATTTTCACTAATTTTTCTTTCATGTTTTTATTTTTACTTTCCTTGTATTCGTAATGAAAAGCACAGTGTTTACCTCGGGTGAAAGTCTTTTAAGTCCCTCAAGCTCCATTGGAAATAAAAAATAGAAGTAAAGGCTTAGCCACACAACTAAATCTTTGACGCCTTCTGGCGACTCGTGCCACACTCGCATCATTTTTAGCAACTATTTTAAGCAAATAGGTCTGCTGTGTGAGTAACACATCAAAAGGCTTTCATTTTTAGGTATTTACGAGTACCGATTCTACTAGTTACTTTGATGGCTATATTGTAAGTTCTATTAAATAGTAAGTAACCATAAACACTGTACAAATGCTTAGAATGCAGTCTATCTTATAAAAATCTGTCAAAGGATGTTTAGTGTTTAAGCTATTGCCATCTCTTACCAACGGATAATGACAGAGAGTGACAAAGCCAATTTAAGTACTTCAATGTAACGTTTACGAGAACAAAAAACAAAAAAGTCATTTGACATTAATGCGATTGGGCTCCAAAGGCGCGGAGTTGTCGGCACGAAATGCATCTAATACTTTTATGACACGGCACGCCGTAATGCGGTAGTCTGGCCAAGCCCTAAGACATTTCATAAAATATATTACATCTTGTGGAAAATCAACACAATACTATATAGTAAAATATTTGGACCGGTATCTCCTAAAATAGTCGCAGACGCACATTAATGCACAGTGTGTGTTGTGTATCTACTATTCCTCCAAGGTATCTACTATATTTTTCAGTAAAAAGTTTTAGTAATACTACTAGGTATATTGAGATCTGCAATAAAAATGGGGTTGCTTTCCTAAAATAATCAGTTTGCGTAGATGGTTGGTAATTTCAGCTTGAAAATCAAGAACGTCTGCAGAAGTTTTGCAGCAAGTTAGTCGATTGTGTATTATTTGTTTCTTCAAAGGCGTTTCACATTGCTGGCTGTTTCTATTTTAAGAGGAAGTCTGCTAAAAGTTTTGATAAAAAAATACGTTGCATTTGTATTGGTAAAATATTTTTATATTTTTTATTAAAAAAAAAAAAAAAAAAAAAACGCCTGCGCACATCTAGGCGATGTGAGACGTATGGACTCACAGAAAAGCAAAAACGCTTTTGCTATTCTGTATATGGAATAATACAAAAGCAAAAGTTTCAAAGCACTCCTTTCCTGTACTGACACGCCTCTTTCGTCTCTCTATGAAGACGGGTCTTGTGCCAAAATCCTGGAAGCTTGCCAATGTACAGCCTGTACCTAAAAAAGGTAGTCGTGCCGACCCTGTCAACTACCGTCCCATCTCAGTAACGTCCATTATGTGCAAGAGTATGGAACGAGTGCTGAACAACAGACTCCTGGCATACCTAGAAGGCAATGACCTCGGCCAGTTATATAAAGTTGGAGAAAACTGTAGGATAACAGAAATATTAATAAAAAACCAAAAAAGTAATTTTTTCGTCATTCTTTCTAACGGGTACTCGGCATTGAATTCGTGAATGAGCTTAAAACATAATGTCTCAAAATAGTCGTAAAAGTCTGCCTTTAGTCAATAATGGTCAAATACTTGTAGGGCGTTTATAGTTTGAGGGTCAATAGTTACTTACAACCGAGGTAAGCATTCTACTTTACATCATTCATGAGGTAAATAAAACAAATAAATATGACAAAATTAAATTTTTAGTATAGAAAAATTATTTATTTAAATTAATAGTAAAATATTTGTTCCCTTATCGTGGCTTCGCGCTCTAGCTTGCACTTCAAGCCTTAAATGGAACGCCTCAGAGCGAGGTAACGCCGCATGAGTCATGTTTTTTCGTGCATGCAGCCGGCTCCATCGAAATATAAGACGTTGTCACGTCAAGAAACTATAGATTGTCATTCGCGATAAGCTTGTTAGCAATTTTAAAATGTTAAAAATGTGTGCTAAGTGCAAAAGTCTTAGTTTTCTTCACTGAAAATAAACTTAACTCTAAAAGGCGACTAATACAATACCCACGACCAATTATCTCTTATTGTGATCTTTGTTTTATACTAAAGCCGTTTTCAAACTACTTCTTCTTATCGCGAAACCGGTTCTTTCTAACCAATGTGCTGAAAGGATTTTAAGTGCGCCTCAGAGGAGACTCCTTTCGTAATGTTATCGAACTTTTTCGGTTCTACGACAAGTTCAATTCCTCATGATGTTTTCCTTCACCGTTGACAGAAAACTCATTGGTACCTACTCGACTGGATTTAAGCCTGCTACTTTAGGATCGGAAGCCAACAACTTACAATTTTTTTTTTCTTTATCAGATTATTTGAAATTATTACGATACACGTGATTCTTGTATTGCTGCGTAATCCGGTTACGGAATGCGAACTGTAAGACAGAAGATGCAACTTTTTTCTTAGTTCTCTCAAGGCTGACCGGTCTCTCCTCAAACCGAGTGACCTTTAGCAATCGTATCCTCGTTCCCGCGCCTGATAATCTACATTGAAAATTCACAAAGGACGAACGAGAACATAACATTACTATGGGCAACGGATGACCAAGAACTTTAAGTCTAAGAAATATTTGAATATTTTATTGAAATTTAAAGTGAAGCCATCGTTGCCAAAGCAATTCATAAATACTAACCGATTAACATATTTTAACAAAGCAATTACAAAATATAAGCATGCATAACATTAACAAAATAATAAGAAACCTATATTTTTTTAATTAGCTAATCTGTCGTTAGGATATAATTATTGTAATCTACTATTTGGTGTTCAAAGTGAGTGAATTCGTAATTAATGTGACGGACAACAGTGACGTCTTTTCTAAAAATGTAGGTATACAATAATGTAGTTTTTCATGAATTGTGTGGAAGTTATGTGTCATCAAAGCATTTTTATTTTAGTTACACTTTAGCAAGATTCACAAAATAGTTTTTTTTCGAACTATAATAAGATTATAGTTCAGCTTCGTAAGATGCTTTCCAATTCTAAGAAGTGCTGAGATCGAGTGTAACGCGATCTTAACAATGTCGTTAATAACACCTACTATATAAAACTAATAAAAAAGTCAGTGGGCAATTCTGATGGCAAATCAGGTACGCCATAAAACCTTTGTCATGGCTTAACGGCTGCTAAAACGGGGCAAAACAGCTAAAAGTTCCTCCGAAATACAGATTGGTCCCATAGAAATTTTATCAAAATCAGCTCAGCAGTTTAGATATGAAGTCGGTTTTCAAGGTTTGTCAAGCTTCACTTTTCTATTTTAAATATTCTCAGAGATTTTCTCTTTATATATATGTATTTTCTTTTTTTGTATGGTATAGGGAAATACCACAGTGTTTCAACAATGTAGCTATTTTATATAATAGCCCCCATTCAACACAAAATCTTCCATTAACGTTTGTTTACAGGCAACAGTATCAATCTAAGTCTTCTATGCTGTCGATCTATACACTGACCTGTCATTCTAAACCAAAGGAACCTTTGGAATCATCCCTGAACATACTCACTTTGTCAATCATCGACGGTTTTGTGGGAGAAATTACAGGGAGGGTTAGTAGATAACACGCAATGTGTGTGGTGCAATGCGATGTTGTGGTGAGAAGTCTGTGACGTGAGGTTGTCAATCACAATCAGGCGCGACCACCCGCGCGATTAGGCGTAGGTTAAGAAACTATGGTGGAATGGAGTAGGTTCTTGAAATATTTTGATTCTTAAAATTTAAATAAATAAATATTGTGGACCATATAAATAAAAAAAATAAAAATTATTCAGATGTCAACAAGGATCCATTCATAGAGATAACACAATCATACAATAATAAAATAAAATAAACACAAATTTTGTAACGTAAAAGTATATCAGCAACAGAGTGGTGCCCACAAGAGCCAAGGCGTCGCGGCAGACCAAGAACAAGATAGCGAGACGAGCTCGATAAGCACAGACCACAGTGGAACATCTCAGCACAGGACCGCACAGAGTGGAGGGGATTAGGGGAGGCCTTTGCCCAGCAGTGGGACATAGTAGGCTCATAATAATAAAATAATAATAAAAGTATATACCTACCTAATATTAAAGCGAAACTCTTAATTAAATAAAGCTAGAACTCTGTGTTACTTTATTACACCGCAAACAATACAACTCCCCATTACGACGCCATCTTTTTTCTCTAAAAGTGATGTGTCTCGTTGCTCGGTCTGATTAGGGATGTCCTATTTTTTTTTTTTTTTTTTTTTTTTTATCATAATCTTAATCATTTATTCGCAGGAATGTTTGTACAATAGTTATTAAATTAAAATATAAATATTTGAGGTCCATTACATTCTGCCTCATAAAGGCGTGCAAAATACATATTATAATAAAAGGAAAAGATAATCACCCATAAGACCGGTTTTTAACAAACCTGTACCCTGACACTATGATGACAGGTCTACGTTTTTGTGATTTTGCAATTACTATACCTGAAATTATAATAAACATAGAAAAAATCTATTGACTATGGTGATAATTCAAGCTGTGCTTACACTATTGACTTGTTTATAATTTAGTTTGTACAAAGCAATCACGGTATACCTACTAGACTACATATTTAGACCGAATTAGCTACTTATGATTAATTTAACTTTATTGTGGATATCGATGAAGAAATCACGTTAAAAGCGGACAAAAAAAATTTTTGCGGGATTTTTTTCTGTATTAACGATGAATGAAAATGGCCCTAAGTCATGCAAAAACTAAAACATCTGATAAGTATAAATATTTTCGTTTTTGTAAATACTTTATTGATATTATACTTTCTCGGAATATATCAGTTCCTGTTGTTTGAAAGCAGACTTTTCATCAGTAAATCCCCAATTAAGAACATTATAATTTGTTCCGGTAAATTCCGCCAGCTCCGCCGTCGAACGACAGGAAATCATGGTTTGTAGGAAATTACATTTCCTGAAACGCACGCGCCTCTATGGGGAGAATCCTTTACTTGAATAATTATTAAAAAGTCTGCCTATTTATGGCCTGTTGCTAGATCCCGTTCAAACCAAATATCATTGGAAGTTTGCGTAGAGCATTAGCCTGTCTTCGCATTGTTTACGGCGTCCTCCACACCCTACACTCACGTGCCCTACACTTTGAACCGACAATTGCTGTGTAATTTGTATGATAGTATGATGTAGTATGGTCATTACAGATTATGTTTAGACTAGACGTCGTGATAGATAAAGTTGCGGTAGACGACGGTTTGACTGAGAAGATACGCAGGTTTGATTCTCCGAGGAAGACAATTCAGCACCGAACAATAGTACATTGTTACCCGAGTGTTGAAAGTCACGTTTTTTGAGTCCCGAGACGGGTTTGGCGCCAGAGCGTTAGCGAGGGCGCCAATGGAGCTTGAGGGACTTAAAAGAATTTCACCCGAGGTAAACACTGTGCTTTTCATTACGAATACAAGGAAAGTAAAAATAAAAACACGAAAGAAAAATTTGTGAAAATGAAGATTGAATTGCCGCCTTCCCGGTTTTTTTTTCTTTTTCTCTGGCGGGCCTTCGGCTTCGGCTCGCCAGCATTATTCAGCCATTATTTTCATTCTCATAATTTAAAAAATGGTAAATGTTAAATCTATGTTATTTTAAATAAATAGTTGAAGTCGAAGCTTGATTGTGTCCCGCCCAGAGAAGCTCCACAACATGCTCTTGTGGCCTTCATGGAAGTGGCAAGGATAATCCGGGCAAAAGAGTCAAGTGAATATTTTTCAATAAATTGCTAATTGAAAAATATGGGTTGGTGGTTCCTTAACAGTCATCTTTTGATAATAAAAATCCGGATCAATAGTTATAAATCTAAAAACTCGTTTGTGTGATTTCTAATATTCTTATTAACAAATTTGCGTGTTATTTAATGTTTTGTTTTTTGTTGAACTGGTTTTAATGTTTTATAATACGTTTTGGCGCTACTAATGGTGTTTATTAACATTCAGATCCTATTAATTAAAAATACCACCCAATATAATCGAACTAGCGAACCCATATTGGCTTGCGATGCCAACTTCGCCAAAGTTCGAATGACATTGAGTTTGGAATTTTTTATATTTAGTTACAAGCCATCAAAAATGCATTATAACACCCAAACAGAGATGTCTATGCTCACCACACAAATATTTGTTCTCGGTGGGAATCACAGCTACCATTATTTCTAAAAGCTAAATTCAAAAATGAAAGCATCACAAAGCAAATCTTCATAGAATCCGGCCACCGCTCCGCGTGCTTAGCGTCAAACTTTTAAATCCAAAGCCTACAGGGTGATTAATGTCGCTCTAATGGCGTATTGTTTACTTGGCAAACATCCTGTATAAACACCTATTTAGACCGCTCTTCACCAACATACTAACCGGTCGTTAGGAGACTTTATAGCTGGTGATTTCGGAACCGTAGAGTAACTTGCTTTAAAGTTCTACAGAGATCAAATCAGTTAATGAAATAAAGTGAAATTTTCTTGAACCTATGTTAAAAGTGGTTTTCAAATATAGAACGTGCACAGTGTAGTAAAAAAGTAATGTGTTTTTGCTCGTCAAAAATGCAAATATTTTAATGTTTGATAAAATAAATATATATTGTGTACAATTCGAACATCTATCCAGCTTAGTAAATGTATACTTAGAATACAATATAACACCCAGACAGAGAACAAACATCTGCGTCCACCATACAAATATTTTTTCTCGATGAAGATCGAACCCACGAGCTAACGGCGCAGAAGGCAGATCTACTACCAACTGAGCTGAGAGACCCATCAAAAACGAAAATAAAGACAAAAAGGTTTATGCGTTTATTATAAAGCATTCATTCAACACTTTACTCAACATAACAGATACCATTAATCCTTGAATTTACTATTCTATGATCTCATAAAAGTTTTAACCATCACTTAAGTGTTGGTGAACATTTGCCTTCGTAACAAGTATTTGTCGGTAAAGTTGAGGGTGTCTGAAATAGCAGCATGTTATTTAGTTATTGATATAGTTGATTCAAACGTGACAAATTTTATAAATAAAGCATGTGTTATTGAACTTGGAATTATACATTGCAGCGATAAGATTGATCGAGTCGATAGGCAACCTGCCAATTTGGCTAGATACTTGAGACCGCCCGGTTAAGGTTCGTTCTGTTAGTCATTTCGGATTAGGTACGATACAAAATATTATGTTACATAGAAGTATGTTAAGTTTAAAAAAGTTCTTCCATTATTTCTAAACGGAACAGCGACCTTAACCAATCGTGTAATATTCTAAAAACCCGGAAATGCAATGGTTATACAAAAATCTAAGTATCTATCTGTTAATATTTTTTTTATAAACAATATTAAGAGCGGGTCGTGCGAAAATTTGAGATTTAAAAAAAAAAAATTCATAACTAAATAACTAAGTGAATAACTAACATAACTAAATAACTAACATGATATTCTATTTAACGCTAATGAAAATCGTATAGCGTTAAATAGAATGTCATGATAAATTGTATATTTTTTTAACACACTTAAATTCGAAATAATCTCAAATGTATAGTCTACAATTAGTCCTTTTGCGATTTTTAAAATGTCACTTAGTTATTTAGTCATGTTTTTTTTTTTTTAAATCTCAAATTTTCGCACGACCCGCTCTTAACAGATAGAAATTTACAAGAGTCGAGCCTAGAGATCTGCAATTAAGCTCTTTGAAGGGAAAGCGCACGAAAAACTATCTGAAAATTTTCTCCCAAAACGGTAGAAAAGAGGAATTTAAGTTTGTATGGTGATAACGATAAGTTAGCTTCACGCAAACCAGACGGAGAACAAATATCTTGTTTATCACAAACATGCTTTTACTAGGTGGGGATCAAACCCATAACATTCACCAAATGAACTATGATATCATCCAAAAAAAATTGAGCTGAAATCTGTACAACGTTTTAATTTATTTCTATTAACTACTTTAGTACTAAACAAGGCAGCCGTTGCCAGTAAACGCTTGGTAGTAGATTAACCAAGCAGGACGTAAAAGCCCGTGGGTAAAAGCTATAAAAAAATAAAGTAACACATTACGGTTCTTTTAGACATACTTACCTCAAGGATACCTTATCCGGCTCACGCTCAATTGAGCTAATGAAACACCTCGGAGCATCGCTAACATCCTTATATTCTAAGCTAAGGAACCCGGTAAAAATTCACTCTTACCCTTGTATTCTAAATCAAAGAACTAACTCAAAAAATCAAAATAAGCTAAAAAAACCTCACTAAAAAAAACATTTTTATTTGACCTCTAAAGCGATGGACAAACAACAATTGACCCCAATTCGCGGGCTAATGGCAGAACGGCGCTCGTATTACATTTCGACATTGATATTTTACGGACATTTTTGTCCTTTTGTCCACTGGGAGGTGATAATTTTCTTTTATGACGCTGGGGTTGTGAATCGTAAAAAGACACCTTTTCAAACTGTTTCTTCGTTTTCGTGAACCTTCGCAAGGTTTCGTGAATTCTTCACAAAATAATATTTAAACTGTCATTTAACGTATAATTCCATTTTGAATAAAAGAGTTGCCATTTTGCGTCCCGTATGAAATACTTTTTTCTTTTTCTGCAAAATATTGTCACACATGGTTAAAATGAAATATTTTGATTTGGCTCTGACGAGCCCCATAAACATTCTTTGAGAAATCTTCAGTTAGTAGGTTGGTCTGTTAGCTAAGTACCAAGATATCTGAAAATGTATAAGTATTCTATCGTCACACATGCCCACATTTTTGAGTATAATCATTGTTTTTTTCCATAAATTGTAGTTATTTCTTTTATTAAGTATTTATTTGTTAGTAATTTTAAATTCTCTTCCTTTCTATCTTTCGATTTCAAACTAGATAATGTCTTCTCTGCCCAATTTTAAAGACGTGATAAATCTGCCAATTGCAATAAACTGTTTTCTTATCTATCAAATTGGTTCCCTCAAATCAAGATCCTGCAGTGGACTTACAACTATCGGATTTCCAGATAAAGCCTTTTTGCGATAAACTTTTTACTTTTTCCTAGCCGCGACACTGAACATTTTAGAAAACATCTCGAAAAAGCAGTCTTTGATCAATTCCAACCACAGTCTCAATCGACCGTGGGACCATCACTTGATATGTATGTAGGTACAAAATTGAACATTCTCAATGAAAATAAAAATGCAAACGAAATCGCAAATCCAAGGTACTGTTCGATACTTAACATATAAATATGGCATTTAATAATAAGTAAAGGTACTCTTCAAAAGATTGAAATATTGACGAATTAAATAACATGAATCGTCGATAAAACCGTATTGACTTACTTCAAATAATCGAGGGATATTTACAAATTTCACTATAGAAGAAGAGTTCGCATCGATGCCGTCTTCATAACAATATTTACACAATGATCTCAAGACCACTGAGATCTACAAAAGATTAATACAATGAATGAACGTCCGATAGACACCAATCCGAATCTTTGGAATCTACTTGTCCCTGCTCCATTTCGACACTATCATTTTCTTTAATACCAGGGTCGGCCCACATCACTAGTTGTCTACTTTTTCTCTAAATTCTGGTTTGACACTGATCATGGGTTTCCTGTCTTCGGTGAGGGGGTCGGCCCCGGGGGTTGCTAGCTAAGTGGCGGAGCTGAACAGGACTGAGTTCTTGTAGTAGGCGGCTCGGTCCGAGAGAGGACTCTTTACATCGCGCTCCATAGCCTGCTGGCGAGACTTGCGCTCCATCTCCAACTCTTGGGCCAGGGATTCTGTAGGAAAACCTTCTATAGACTTCTACAAAATAATGATGATTATTTCATTACCCATTATTTTTGATTGAATAACTTTTTTGCTTACAGTACCAATTTTTTAATCTTTTCACGACTTACTTCGACGATGACGGGCAGCGGTAATGAAGCAAATGAAGGGTTAACATTTGAAGTTAAGTTCTTGATATCGGTGTTTAGTAGATGGAAAGGACTTAGAATCGCTCTTCCTATGGGCCTAAGTCCAGCAGTAGATTTATTTAGGCTGATGATGATGATTAAGTTCTTAAAGAGTTTAAAAATAAGATTTTTAAATACAATAAATTAAAAAACGAGAAGAATGGATAATTCTCGACTTTTCTAAAAAAACATTTTACCGTGTTTATTTCATGAATTCATAGCGATTGCCTGTTCCTGAATGGTTCTGCTGATTTCGATAAGATTTTCTCTAATTTATAAGGGGCAAAAGTTTCGAAATCTATGTCTATCCCTTTCTATCACGTAGGGACTTATATTTGTCTATCCCTTTCTATCGCTTAGGGATTTTTCTGAAAATTCTCGACTTTGACGAGAACAGAATGCACATAGACGCTCTAGAATGATCTGGAATAATCAAATTTAAAGTCGGTTAGCATCCGGAATGCTCCCACCCAAACGTTAGTAATCCAGAATTATCTAGAATACTCAAATATATTTGGACAAAATGTTCTAGAAAATAGTGCTCCTAAACGTTATAGAATGTTTAACGCGACCGTGGCTCCATCTACAGTTTTGACGTTATAGTCAACTAACCTCTTCTCCTCCTTTAATGTCTTTTGTTCCTTATTGTATGCTCACGAACTGCCTGGATGCAGTCATAGCGTTCGCCAACTCACATTTGATGCAGAAGTCTCAGAATCAGCTTGCGGTTATTGGCTGCCATTTTCATAAAAGGTATGTTTGACATTTTTTTTAGTTAATTCAGTGTGGCTGAACAGCCGGTCTACCCTTAAACTCGATTCAGATCCCAATCTTAAGTTTTGACGGAATTTTGACTGAAATCCTATAGATTTTCTGTTAAAATTCCGTCAAAACTTATAATTGTGATCGGAATCGCGTTCAAGCGTAGACCGGCTGGTGTTTTTGTTACTATTTGTTGTGTGTATTAAGGACATCAAGAGATGGTCCAGTCAGTATGTGCTTGTGGGCCGAATTCGAAAGACATTATGTGGAAACCAGTCCATTTACCAAGTGCAGATCATTGAATTTTCCGAATTTCAACCCGACAAGAACTGAGCGCCTAAACTTTTAAAGATAAAATGTTTATATTTCAGTGAATACCTCTATCCATCTCCGGGCAAACCACTAGATGTAAGACAAATCGATGGCCAGTATGAACTGTTTACACTTGTTGAAAAGACTATTAAAACTAGGTAAGTCAAAACTTAACTCTTTGTTTGTCTTCTCATTGTTTTCTAAGTATTCATCACAAAAAAATAATGTATTTGAGTATTAGATCAGCTACTATCTGACTTTTTTCTCCACTTTTTCTTTAATAGATTGGTGAACTTAGTGAAGAGTCAACCATTAGATGAAAAGCCAGGAGAGTCATTGCTGGCCGGCGCAGTGGCTTTAGGTCTTTGTTTTATTGCAAGGGTAAGTTTAATTGAAAAAGCACGGGTGATCTCAAATCTGGTTGGCAAGTTGGCAAGTTTTAGCATCCGCACTTGATGTGCGGGCAGGTTTTTTTGCGCAAGTAGGCCGCTAGTGGGCCCTTTTTGCGTGACCCTTGACACGTGTTGCTCTAACTTTTTGAGGTTCTACAACACGCCATAACTTATTTAAATTACCTTTACCTAAAAACCAATTTCATTCATTATTTTATTCATCGTTCAATTTACCGGTCTTACTGAATTCCCATCACTAGAGATTATCCTAATGTGAGTCTTGACACTGCGTAACTACGTTATATTTTTTATCTGTGTGCAAATTTTAAGATCGTGTGCGGGATTGTCAATGTGTGTGTTTACATGAATAGGATTTTGCTATGCGCGTGTGCCATGCATGTTTACCTCGTCCCCCGTCAATTTTGGCAGAAAATATTGTTCGTGGATTTGAACGTTGACGCCTCCATTTCTAATTCCTCCAAGCTCTACCCATAGGAAGCTAACATGTCAATTTGCAATATCTGTACCTACAATTTTCGTGTCTTATTTTTATATATGCTGTGTGGATACTTTATTATAACTTTGAAGCGTAGCGTGTGCTGTCTTTGAAACTTTTGCTTTTTTGTCTGACTAAGATGTAACATGGCAAAGTTGCTATATGGTTGCTATGTATGCAACTGATATAATGATATTGTAAATTAGTTATTAAAAACCCTTTTTATTTAAGTTGATGATGATCAGTCATAGTGTTACAAAATATTATCATTTAGCTACAAGTTAAACTCGTTTGTTGAAATCATAGTTGCTAGTTTAATGTATGTTTGTAATAAATACTTTTGTACGTTTTTCATCTTTTATTCAAATCTTAATAAGTTTTAAAGATTTTCTAACTCTAATATCACAGAACTTCATTCTCACTTCGGTAAAACTTTCATGCATGGGTCATTTTTGTATTAAATAAACACAGACTTTATTTAGCGCATTATGAGACATTTTCTTTTGAAATAAATTTATTTACTTCCATCAGTTATGTACTTTACCTAATAAGTCAAAGTATGGTCTAGTAAAAATAATAATATGATTCTAACTAACCTGCTCCGAAGAGATATCGATGAAAAGTTGCCTTTCAACATGCGAGTCTAGCACCCAAGTGCATTGCTGATAGAAGAACTCGTTCAAGCTGCCGGTTACCGATACGTTCTTCGATGAAATTTCAGATCGCTCAGATGTGTGCAAGGCTAAACTCATTTTATCAAAGCTATTCTGTATTCTGAAATTCCAGACTGTAAAATCAACAAAAAATTTGAAAAGAGACGTAACCACAAGTGTGTCGTTTTCCGCAAATAAAAATGATAATGGCTCAAAAATGTGACGTGTGCGTTCATGACTTTTTCCGCTTGACGGCAGTAACGAGCTTTATATTTGGTATACGGCCGCATTCATACATAATAAAAACGTTAAAATATTATCACACCTCTTTTCCCTGTGGCTGTATTTATGCAAAAACTGGGTGCCATCGATAAATAAAATGTTTAATGATTTATGCAAGTGATTTGAATTGAGCCCAACTCGACTCCTAACGCTTGGCTTGAAATCGTGAGTTCGCATCATAGCTTCAAATCATGTCAGATTTGACAGCGTTTCTTTAATCGCCATCGCCAGTGACCTAGGTGTGCGCAGGCCTTTACCGGTCAACCATACCTAAACTGCGGAGAAACATAGCCATAGGCCTCCGATCTTAACAATGTTATCGATCCATCTAGTGGGTTGCCTTCGGAGTGGAAATAAGTAAAACTCAGTTATTATTTGGTACAAGTATTACTGTATAATTGTCATTACAAAAATGTCAATGTTGAACCTCGGACGTTTGTTGCTAGTTTCCTCCATGTGATACCCAGAGCTTGCATGTTTGTTTTAGAAAATCTGAAATTAAATTTATAAAATATAGCCTTAGCAAATAAATCAAAACTGTATGTAAATAATAAACCAGTATAATTATTCATAAAAACAAATTAAATTACAAAACAGTATAAAAACAAATAAGAGGTTTGTAAAAATAATACTAAACAGGAAAAATTATACTAATTATTATAAATTTTAGGATTCATTGGACCCTCTTTGGATCTTTGGATGTTTTATCAGACTTGTCATGTTTTACTTGGGAAGTATAAATGTTTGAAGTTTAGTTTTGCTCAGGGTAAATAGTATTTGTACCGTTAGATCCTTCATTTTTATAGAATGCATGAAAAAAAGATGAGATGGGTCTTAATGTATCATCAATGTCTTTGATGGCCAAATACTACTTATAATTTTGGTAATAAGTTGATAACAACATAAAGTAATAAAAATATGTAAGTATGAACTACGATATTATGTAACTTATGAATGGTGCGCTTCTTTTAGTTTTCTTCTCACCAGGCTCAATGTTATTGTTAGGAATTGAAATGTTTAGTAATAAAACACGCGACTTCAAGCCACTTTCCTTGTACTCCTCTCTTTCTTTTTCCACTGGACCGAAAAGGACAGCGATACACGTAAGAAACTGAATGTTGTGATAGACTATAGCCAAAATATTTGTATTGTAGCTAGGGTAAGATTAAATGTATATTATACTTATTTAAATGTTGCCAATTTAATATGTGAATATGTAAATAAATTCATTAGTTACCTATTTTGCTGTTTTATTTAACCTTACCGGAAAGGTAGTTTAAAATACAGCTGCAGCTTACAAGAATGATTTAAGTAAAAATCTTAATTTTGTAGAACCTAGGTGTACTATAAAACCTCCAAAACACTACCAGAGCTGACCTAGTTCATTAGAATAATCCCTCTATAAACCTCGTTTTATAATGAGACTATGTAAGACCTAGGTTTAGGCTTATCAGAAACAATGTACAAACTCCATTAACTAATTTCGCAACATACCCGTGCAGTAAAACAACCAACCGGTGCAGTAACAATTATGAATTAAAGTTGGCAGTTATAAGTGTGTGACTCAATTTTTGTAATATAATGAGCATCAAAAATGCTGAATCTGAAAATTTGGTGCTTATTATAGCTTTATTCGGCACCTGATACTGTACAACATGTCTTTTTAGTTTTGTAGAAAACAGTTCTCGAATTTTTGTACTGGTCCTTTTTTTTCACTTGTTTTTCAAACGACTCATTGTTAAGAGTAGGTGAATCATTAATATGGAATCGGAATAATCGATTTCTATGTCCTAAAAACAAGCGGCGCGCGCGCGAATAACGTTGCAGGCACTCCAAAAGTTTTTTAACCTAAGGCTCTCAAGCCGACGCGTATATTTTTTTAATAAGGTTTAATCGGGATGATAAGCATGGGATACGCTCTCGAAAGTGTTATTTATGATTTGGCTGCGACATAATAACAATGCTGTACTATCGGTAGACAGTAGGTACTTCAGTGTTATCAATCATAGTATCATGTAACGCCGACGATCTAGCATAATAATGCAAAATTAATTTTGCATGTGGCCCATGGTTAGAGAGAGTATTTTTGATAACTGCTATTGGAACAAGGTCTTATTTGTCATTTCGTTTTGCGTAGAGCAATCATAAAGGTACGCTTAAGACAACAAAATAAAAGTTTTGGGCTCAATAGCTGTCTGATAATCATAAACTATAAAAATCCACACATTTTACACCAATTGCAAAAAACAAAGGCACTAAGAATAGGCACTAAGAATAATACAATACAATATTTTTATCTGAGTTTGTTATCAAGCAGGTTAAGTATGTTGAGTTTGCACAGAAATAACAAGTGCCTTGCAAGCGGTCCTTAATAGCCTGTTTATTTAAAATATTAGCACGATTATTCGTTTCTAATACAAATTAATGCCTATTTTATTCTGAGATTATTTTATTTTTTATTATATCCTCTCAAAAATGTGACTAATGAAGCAATTAATTAAACTTTTATATATATTTAAGTAACCTTTATATAATTACCCTATTATTTTTGCTTTTTTATTAAGTTTAACACTCAATTCAAACTTAATAGGACCTGCAGTTGCATTTTCACATGTTAAAACGTTATTGTGAACAAAAAAACAGATCCGAGGACACCATATTGCGAATCTCGACCCCTTGGAAATTGCCAACGTCGAGTTGGACGGTAAAAACCCGCGCGAAGTAATTCACAACAGCTACAGGTTTGGTAAGGAGGATGTCAAGAGCCCAGTACTCAATGGCGTATGATGGGTCATGCTTTGCAATGCGTTAAAATATGAGAGCTTCGGCAAGTTTATCATGCGCACTTGATGTGCGGGCAGGTTTTTCCGCAAGTAGGCCGCTGGTGGGCCCTTTTTGCGTGACCCTTGACACGTGTTGCTCGAACTTTTTTAGGTTCTACAACACGCCGGTTTCCTCACGATGTTATCCTTCACCGTTTAGAGAGTACTGGCATAGTGCACATAAATTTTTCTATAGAAAAACTCATTGTTCGCGGATCGGAAGGCGGGGCCACTACCACTAGACCACCATCAGTGATGTCAATATGAGAGCTTAAAAACAGATGCTTTGAACTGATGCGTAGATTCACTTAGCTGACAAAAACTAGCTTTAACTTCTTTTTAAATTATTATAATTATTTATACCTTCCTAATTATTAAAGTCTAGAGCAGATGCTTATCCATCAGTCAGACAGACAGGCGAAGCGATATTGGAAAGACGTTCGTCTCCGAAATAAAAATGTCATTTTATTTTTTATTTCAAATAGGCAGACTGATTGATTGAAAAACGTAAATAGATTTTTATCGGGCATGGACAGCTAAAAATGTTTTTTATTACTATCAGATAAAATTGCACATTGGTTTACTGACTTTGATGTTGTATTTAACGGTTCTATTTTTTTGTTAGGCAAATGCTTTGAAGGCAAACACATAGAAATATGTTTAGTTAATAATGTCACTACGTTGTATCGTGATGGATTTTAACTATATTTTTTACACCAGCTTAAAAGTTCCAAAACATGCGTCAAGTGCACAAAAAGAGCCTCTCTGAGGCGCACTTAAAATCCTTCCACTACACTTGGTTCGAAAGAATCAGTGACACGATAAGAAAAAGACCTGTAAAATTATTGAGCATGCTTATATTATTAAAGGTTGTTTGCCGTCGTAAATATCCTTCGCAATTGAAATAGTTATAAATAATTCAAGCCATAAAACTGGCCAAGAACAATCCAATAACTCTCATGGGAATATAACCTTTATCTCTGAAACGCAACCTCTAATATCTTCTGAAATAGTAATAAAAATCGAGATTTTCCTCCAGATCACGTAGTACTCTCAAAAACGGTGAAGGAAAACATCGTGAGGAAACCGGCGTGTTGTAGAACCTAAAAAAGTTCGAGCAACACGTGTCAAGGGTCACGCAAAAAGGGCCCACCAGCGGCCTACTTGCGGAAAAACCTGCCCGCACATCAAGTGCGCATGATAAACTTGCCGAACTTAGATGTGTGCAATATCGGCTTTTCTGTCCACCGATATTCGTTTATTTATTCCTATTCTTCTTCTTCTTATCGTGTAAGTGTAGTGAAAGGATTTAATTATTATTTTTTGACAATATTTTATTTTTTATTTATTCCGTTTCCTCGACAGCTTTCTCAATATATTTTGGATGAAATAATAAAACAAAAATTGTGAGCAATGTTCTTGATTGAGTAGAATTGGGAACCATTGAATAAAAAATGCACTAACAGGGTGCAATATGATATGCTCTTAAATACTTCGTAAAACAAAGCAATATTATATTTATGGTATATTTATCGTTCTAAAAGTATTATTATCAATCAGATAAACAGATTTTGATGAAATTTCTGTGGGACTAATCTGAAAGTAGGAACTTTCAGATACCTAAAACCAGAATGATTAAAACTGGTTTTATAGGACGCGGTGATCCGAGAACAATCAAATAAATTAACGACCAATAAAATACAATCACAAGGTCAAATTGGAGCCCTCCTTTTGTGAAGTCGGTTAAAAATGCAAGGCAGTCGGCAGCTAGTTCATAATTTTAGTTTTCTATTGAATCACTCACTGGTTTATTGAATCTTTGCATCGGCATGACATTTTTGTAATTAACCTGCAATAAAAACTATCCTGCATCTAAATATTTATTTAACAAATCTACAGGTAGGTTTGGATAGGTATAATAAAACAAGCAGATTAACCTCTAAATGTTCATAAACTTAATTAACAGCAACATATAGCTACCTTTTTTTTATAGCTATACCTAGATACCTGGTAGCATTAAAGGTTCTTAACTCACTAGCAATCAAAATCTATAATTAAGAATTAATAACTTGTGCAGTGGCGTCGTGAGCATACCTTTTCTAAACCTAAAAAATAATCCGACCTTTTGTTGGTTGAGGAAAATCTTATAATTCTGGGTAAAGTCCAAATAAAACTGATCTCAAACCACTTAAACCAAAGAGCCACTGTTTTTCTTTTCTAGGTATATTTACGTCTTTTCATAGTACTTTTTTTCCCCTTTGAAAATATTTTATTTCTAAGGGTTGGGGAATAAAGGTTCTCGAATGGCGACCACGAATCGGAAGATGAAACGTAGGGCGCCCACCACCAGATGAACCTACCACATTGTTAAAATTGCGGGTCGGTGGAGAGAAAGGGCTCAAAATTATTTTTCCTGGATATGTGTGGGGGAGTGAACTTCGCAGGCTGATGATGATGATGATATTGTCTTTCTGAAAGAGCCTTAAATGGGTGCTCACTGTAGATAGAGCAAACAGCTAAAACGTGTAACTAGAGGGCCAAAGAGCTTCAATGTAATGCGGGTACTACGCCGTATTTATTCCTTGCAACACGTTTCAATTAGGAAACGGAATTAGTAACATGCTTCTAGAATATACTTAAATAATGTTAGTTAATATTGCTACAGGCTACATTGCTTTGACGTAAGTACCTAGTAAAATATAAAAACATAGCTTTGCATAATTAAAAAAAAAGAGGGAATGCAGAGATGACGGCTGTCAGAGGGGAATGGAGGAGGAAGACATGTTTTGCTGACCCCACATAGAGTGGGATAAGGGCAGGAACAAAAAGCAGAGCTTTGTTTAAGTATCTAGGACTCCCAAGTGACATTATGATGGTAATCTCATTACTCGCATCATGCTCACTTATCCGGAAAATAAATGTATCTAGTTGCATAGATTCAATTTTAATACGATAGTTGAACGTAACAACGTCAATCATAAGAAAATACACAGAATGTCGAACGCTGCCGAACGCGGAGGCCGATTGTGCCTCTTTGTCGCTCGTTCCGCGCTCTCGCTTGCACTTCAAGCTAATACAAAATAAAATACACGTTTTCATTTAAAAAATAAATAAAATGATGAAATTAGAACATCTACGCCATCTCTTGACACTGATGCGCCTAGCGGACCACGAGGCTCCACCTTAAACTAATTGTGCATTTATTGAGCTAGCACTGTAATATTATAGGTATTTTATAATATATAATTTTCTATGGTTATTTACGCTATAGCATATTTGGTCAAAGGTCTACACTGAAATTAGAATGAGACTATTAACGGTCAGAATGACCTTTAAAAAAATCTGTTAATTAGAAAACCTTTCCACGCACTCCAATTTTAAATACTGGACACCGAAAAATAAATTCAGCCAAGCACAAATAGGACTTCGTTGCAAAGTTCCGTGGCTTTCAATAATTGTTTGTACTTCAATCGAATGATTTTTTTTTGCTGTGTACGGTGTAGTGTACCCTCAGTTTTTACTGATTGTTTTTCGATTTTTTTTTGTGTACAACGTGTATCAAAATATGTTTGGCAATAAATCGCCGATTTTTTTATAAAACTTTAGAAAATTTTCTTTTACTTCTATTTTGTTGATTTTATATCCTGCTTCATCAATCACGCGCTGTAGCTACTAAACAAGCTCACAGGTGATTTGATCACTGTGAAATCGTATCACAGTATTTGACGTGACGAAGGTTTATACATTTTATGGCCATCCATCTTATTTGGTTGGACAGTGCTTATATAATTTTTGGAGCTTTTACTTTTGGATCTTTTCAGAACTAAATTTCAAACAGCTGAAAGAGCACGTGAAGACTAAATAAGTGGTCGTAATTGCGATTCCCATGGTCGGTGTAAAACGTTAGTTGCAGTAAATTAGGGTCGCAATTATAATCAAAAACTCATAATTGATTGTGTATGTGTAGTGTATGCTAGATGTAGATTCATTTAACATGCTACCTTATTTTATTTATTTTCCGACGTTTCGGCTATGTTGCAATAGCCGTATAATAGATTCAGTATGTGTTATGATCGCGAAAGTTTAAAAACTATATCACAGACGTAAAAAATAGCCATTGATGATGACGTAATATTAACATGACTAGCTTCCACACTACAAGGAATCCCAACGTTAAGAGATTCAGTATAAATTAGTGGAAAAGCTTAACATACGTAACTGAAAAGCATTGTGGGAACTAACAATAAGGTTTAACGATTTAAGAGGGTTTACAGGTTGTTTTTCTAATAATGTTGTTAGCCCAGTAATCAAAAGAGTTATACCACCATCACATAACCATGGAATTAATACTGTGGGAACAGTTTATTGGTAGATTTTTGCCCATCTATATATATAAATCTTTCGTGTCACAATTTTTTGTGCATTGTAACCTAATTAACCGCCTACCAGCTGCCTACTAAAACTCCAAGTAAGGCCTAAGTAGGTCCTTACTAGACTTGAATATTCTCTTATTTGCTTTAACAAAGGGTCGATTTCACAGATGACTAATCGAACAATCAAATATTTGACAGTTGTTTATCTCAAAACCGACAAAAAAAATGTGCTATATTCTATAACTGTCAAATATTTGATTGGTCGATTGGAATCCGGCCTAAGGCGCGGACCACACAATGGCACGGACGGACAAAATGCATGGAAACAAAGTGTCGCCATATTTGGTACAATTTTGAATATGCCGAATCGCGCTTTATTTCCATGCATTTTATCCGCCCGTGTCATTTCCGCACCCGACGTAATGTTTGTGTGACTGCGCTTATAGCAACGATGTTAAAAGATGGCCGTTTCAATTATTTATGTATAAGCAGTATAGCACTAATTTATCAAGCAATACAAACGAGTCTATGACCTAAGTAAGAGCGTCTTTCCCAACTGACGCATTCAATCGCCAAATTCAACGCCGTCAATCAATCCCGTGACCGTGCCAAGAATCTTTTGGTTCAGAAATCATTTTGACACAATACTTTAGTGCTCTTGCCGGTCATGATAATTCTCGTGTCACAAATGGGACACAGAATAGGGACTAATAAACCAAGCACCAAGACTTTGGATGGTATACCTCCAAAATGATATGTATCGCGTCTGGGGACCAAAGTGGGTTTTTTCTGGTTTATCAAGCACCATCGGTGGTCCGTAAACATTATCTTAAATCTATTCACAGCCATTAGGAACTAAGTTTCACCAATCCAAAGAAGCTATACCCAGGTCGCAGCCACAGAGTTCGGTTCGGTTCTCTTTGCGCCAAGTTGACAATATCTCCGGCGTAAAGTCGCGCGACAGTTTGCGTGGCGCAGGATATTTGCGTCCAAGCTACGGACTGACGACATAGTTTTTGACGTGACAATGTCTTATAATTCGATGGAGCCGGCTGCACGCACGAAAAAACATGACTCATGCGGCGTTACCTCGCTCTGAGGCGTTCCATGTATGGCTTGAAGTGCAAGCGCGAGCGCGGAACGAGCGACAAAGAGGCACGCACGGCCTCCGCGTTCGGCAGCGTTCGACATCTGTCTCTCTCCTACTTGAGTGAGCGATGCGTCCGCGTGGACAGCTGTATTGACGTTGTCACGTTCAACTATCGTCAGTAAACCGACTTTACAGACAACCGTTTTTTTTTTAAACTAGCTGATGGAACAAGCATATAGCCTGGTGTTAAGTTGTAGACATAGCCTAAAACAATGCATTGCCTCGTAGGTCACGCCCGTCACGAACGTGCCCTATGCACTGCCCTACATCCATAACCTTGAGGCTTACAGATGTTTAGCCTCACGTGCCAATAATTTCGCAGGTCCTGGTTATCTGACATTAATCTAAATTAATAAGCGAAGTAAAAGCTTTTTCTAGTTACTTTTCGTCTTCTTCCTGCCCTTATCCCACTAGGTACGCTTGGTCGCGTGGAACTGGCACCTAGACTCACCTAGCTTTAAGACGTTTTAAAGTGATTCTTGCATCGTACTGAATAAAAAACTATTGACTTTGACTTTGACTTTGACTTTGGTGGGTCGGCACAACATGTCTTTTTCTTCCACTCTTCCCTATCACTCGCCATCTCAGTACTCACTTCTTTCTTGGACATAATTATCATCTTTCACCCAATCCATCCATCTTTTCTTACGCCTACCTCTACTTTTATATCCATCAACATTCATGCCTAACACTCTTTTCCTCACATGACCTTCTTCTCTCCTCATAAATTGTCTACTATATTTATTTATTTTACTTCAAGATATTTTTTTTATTATCATGTTAATTATGATAAATGACACTTTATAAGTAAGTAGGTTTTGATACAAACAATGAAAAATATTTATATAAAACAGTAGGTGCAAGTGCTGTGCAAGTATAAAAAAATCACAGCCTACCTACTAATATATTATGCATATGCATTAAGGTAGCCTTATCAATGATAGGATGTAAATAAATAAATATTAACCAAATGTTTGCTGTATTGAATTAAAACAGCGTCGCTCGTGGCGGACTCCTCCCTCGCCCCCCTCAGCGCGCTCGATAGCGGTGAAGCGGGCAGTGCGATAATCATCTAACAATACAAATAAAAATAAACGAATTATGTAGGTAATATAGTGCGGTAGCGCATGGCTTGCGGGCGGCCGAGCGTGGCCGAGCGCGTCTCGTCAGGGCTCGGCCGCTGGTGCCGCGCCGCGCCAAACCGTATTGAGACAGACGAGACCAACAAAAACGCATCGTTCCTTTTCGCACGATTCACAGCGTTCAACTTTTAATAGTCCAAAGTCCAAACAACATGAAGAATTAAGTATAAATACCCTCAGGGTCAGAGAATGGTAGAGAGGCTGTGGTAATTAAATAATTTCGCTAGCAAAAAGCTTCGCGGCTTGTGCACTTTTGAACTTAATATTTCAACGCTACTTATCATGTAACCTTTACGTCAGACTATCTCTCCCCTACCATTTTAGTTAAGTGTTTACAGAGCATAGTTCGTAAGTTTAATAGTAACAGCACAGAAAGTTGCTAACTAAAAAAAATGTCATGTTACCTTTACGCCTGGCTTCATATCTCCTTGAATGTTTACAGATCATAGTTTGTAATTTAAATTGGTGCTTACTAAAAAAAACCCAAATACCCTATTTGGGTCGGCGATTCAAACCCACCACGATCATCACGTTGATACGGGAATCTGCTAACTATTTGCACCATCGGCAATCATTCATGGTCATAATTGTGACCGTGACTCCGTTTTACATAAAAAAAAAAACGTCGATAATTATGTCTTTTGAAAGCAAAACTTTCAGCCAGAGAAATAAATATCTATAGAGTTGCTAGCGAGAGTAAAACTCGTAGTTGATACCGTAGGCTGTAGGCAGTTACTTAATATTGCAACAGAGGATCTGAAGTCTAAGCGGAAGTATTAAGCGGTATTACCCGTCTCTGTTTGGGAGGGACACAGAATGTTGTCCGCACTTGTTTGCTTCGAATTTTCATTTCAGAGACTGCCAGGGATATTACCTAGGAACAAGCAACAAACAAAATGTACTCGTATCAGTATCAGGAAAATAATAAATGAGTAGATGAGACTCACTTGTGAAACAGAATTCATGACCAAACTGTTGAATCGGCTAGACGCCTGTTGGATACTGATAACATATTCTGACAAATTGGTCTACATTACTAAATACGTGTCAAATGAGACTTGTGCAGTGCATAGAACATTTGTTTTTAGATATATTTGGCAAAGACGAGCAAGCAGTACCGACAAACCAAAATTAATATTATGATCAAATCTTCATCCACGTTGTGTGGCTTTAGAAGCCAAATTTTTAAATTAATACATATTGGAAAGTTTATTTTTTAACATTACTCTTTTATTTTTTCTTTGCTTTTAGTTACGAATGTCATGATTATATTACTAAGTTCTGCAAAGATTTAGCAATAGCTTAAGGAAAACTGCTGCTTTGGACTTGATTGTGGAAGAATTTTTTAATAATTATTTATAACCGGACTCTTCTACTAGAAAATAATGAATAACTCCAATCACAGCACTATTATATTTAAATGTTTAGTCACTAACTGGCAAGTCACAAACAACAAACTAATCTATCAGCTATACGCTGCGTGCGTGCGCGTGCGTGACTTTAATTTTTGGAAAAGTTAAAGGAATAAAATACTGATTTCTGCATAAAAACTAAAGGAGTTGCGTGGGATATTTCAACTAAAAGTGTAGTGAATATAAAAATACCATTACTTGGTTACCTCGTAAAAGTTAACCTCGCACAGAATAAAAACATTGATTTAGAATGGCTGATAAAATAAGGTATGAAACTACTTACCTACCTACACAGTCATCCAGCCACTGAGCATATTAATGCTCGGTGCCTTAGTATTATGAAAGCTGGATGGAAGGTTAGTTAGGGACTATTCCCTACCTCTACTCTACTCAGCTTTCATAAAACTACTAATTTGTGGAAACGTTTTTGGCAAAACTACCAACTCTACTCAGTGGCTGCTTTTGTGCCAATTGCATGTCAATCGTTCACACAGCTTTGTATGATGAACAAACCATCTGGTTCATTAGGATTCTTTGTGTTAAGAAGTTGGTAAAAAATAGTATTACCAATAGAGAAATTATTATGATTCTATTCAACATTTAAAAGTTTTCTTAATGAGGCAATGGAAGACCAATTTAAGCAATGTTTAAATTAGTGTGTTTATTAATTACCTCAAAATTGTTGGACACTAGAGAATCATTATTATTAATAATTTCCATTTCAATTTCTCTTCTACTTTGAGCAGACCCATCATTTACTGATTGGAAACAAGTAACTTGGACCTGAAACCACAAAAAAACATGTTCACTTTATAGTATTATGCCTATAGTTATGAATAAAAGCAAGAAAGTATAAACTCTCTGTTAATATACTTAATTACAGATGGAGCTTTTGATGTTTGGTCAGTAAGAAACACCGCAAAAATTAGTCCAACAAAACTTGAATCCATTCTCTGATACATGAACTGAGTAGAAAGATCTGAAACAAAAATAAACATATGATAAAAACACAAAATTCATTATTTCTTTTCGTGATTTTGTTAAGCTTATGAAACTGGCCAACATGTGAGGGCCAAACTGTTATGTGAGGATGTGAGTGATACCATCCTAATATTTCATACCTGAATAATTCAATGAAATGCTTGTTTGAAACAAGTCCAATCTAGTCTACTTTATCTTAGGTTGCCAGCGCCCAAGTATAAAAAACTGTCAGTAATATAATGATACTAGCGGCCACCCGCGGCTTTACTCGCCTCGTTCCCGTTACGTCCCGCTCCCGTTACGCCCGTTACCGTTACCTTTTCAGGATAAAAGTACTATAGTCCGTCTCCTGGCTCTAAGCTACCTCCCCACCAATAATCAGCCAGCCATTATCATAATCATAATAATAACATCAAAGTCATTTATTTTATATTTACTGCTAAGAGGGGTTCCTTGTCCGTGCCGCGGTTTTCCGTCAGAGCTTCATATTGAGATTGATGGGACAGGCCGCCCGTTGAACTGAATACTAAGGAGCCAAGTGTTCCTCCCCCAATTAGTCCACAATCCGGGTTGTGACATCCCGCATACAAAATTAACGTCATAATTTTTCATGTAAGCCGTGATAAGTTTCAGTGAACGTTTCTTTTGTGATCGGGTTATTTATTTAATTTTTGTATGTTTGTTGGTTTTAAAAAAATCCAGTTAAAATCCACAAATTTTAAGTTCCTTCTATACAAATATTCCTATATGAATATTTCTAATAGTAATCTTTTAAAAGTTTTGTTGATACAGAAATAGAAAACGTGTGAATTAAAGAACATTGAAAAAATAAAACCCAAAACTGATTAGAACAAGGAAAATGGCTCAACTATTTTATTATTTTATAGTTTGTGTTGCTGTAGTTACATACTGCTACGGTTTTCAATAAATAAAATAGGTATGTATTTATTAGCATCGGCACAGATAAGATAATACTATACTAGTAGCATCGGTAACATCATCTCAGATCATAACAGTAGAAAAAATAATGAAATTTATTTAAGATTTCCTGGTTTTTCTTTCATTTAATTTATCATGTTTCTTAGAGAGATTCAAACGGTCGCAATTTAGAAGAGGTTGGACTTCGTAACAGGGCGGTTGGTTGATATTGATGATGCTGATAATAAGTACAAAAGTAATGATTGGTGTCTACCAAAATCATAGAATTTATGAATACACATTTAAAACACATTTTGAACATCTTTTAGATCTTTATAGTAGTAGAGATTCGTTTCAATTTCTCCTCAAGACCTCATTTAGCTCGTAAGAAGACAGACAAAATGGAAACACCAGTGAGCGTTCTCCATATACATGTCATCGAAGAAGTGGATAAATGACCAAACTCTAGCTCAATGCTCGTACGAACATATTGCAAAACCAGACGAGATTTAAGAAAAATAAAATGAAATTCCTAGAGCTGCGTACCAAATAAAAACAACTTCGACTAATATCCTCAGTGATATATGTTCAAGATAGCTATTCCATTTGGGCATTTCGACTGTCAAATAAACAGCGCTCTGTCACTGAGATGGCCATCCGTACATCAGGATAAGGCATCGTCTCGACTGAGGTCTCGACATTGATGCGACAGAACGCTTACTAAGCGAGAAAGGTCACCGTTGCGTGCCATTTCTCTATAAATAACTGCAAATTCCATGGAAGATAATTACCGTTTAATAAATTATAGTTTAAAAAAACTAAAAAAAAACGCTTTTATAACTAATTGAACTAAAAAGTTAAAAATAAAACTGTAATAATCAATTGAAAATTTATATAATTGTAAAAAAGCGTGGGGTGCTTTTTATAATAACCTCAGATATAATAAACTATTGATAAAATATTTACAACAATCAAAATCAAGCCCCCCACGCTTTTTGTACAATAATATAAATTTTCAATTGATTATTACAGTTTTATTTTTAACTTTGCACGACCTACGGCGCAGAAGGCAGAGCTAAGCTGAGAGGCTAGTCAAATAGATTGTATTTTTTCTTGGAAAACGCACAACTTTAATTACTTTTAATATGATTTTAATCTTAGCTCTTATAATGTATTTTTCATCGTATATTTACGAGCAGGTTTATGCGTCAGACAACTGACAGTTAAGGTTACTGAAATGGCACCAAAGTGATTTATAGTGTAAGTTGGTTTTACTTAAGCCTTTTTGGATCAAAATGTTATAAACAAGATATTGTTTAATCATATTGAAAATTTTAAGCTGCTCTAAATCTTCTTGAGTGGGACATCTAGATGTCCCAGCAGGTTGGACATGCTAGCATGTCTGAGGTTTAAAGTTGAGAGTCCATAGCTGAATAAAATAATATAAGTAATCAGATGATGTACATAAAGGTAAGCTTTATTATATCACCTTTAATTCTTCTTTGAATTCATCTTCGAACTTCCGTCCCCATATCGAAGTGCCACCTTTTCCTGTGCCCGTTGGATCTCCTGTTTGCACTATGAAACCCTGGAAATCACAGGTAATATAAGTATGTAGGTACCCACATCAATAACTACTCATACATGCTAGCTTTTAATTATATTTGCATAGTAATATTTCTAATGATTTACCTTGATGTTTCGATGAAACAGACAGCCGTTGTAATAATCGCTTGCACATAAAGCTAGGAAATTTTCGCATGCCTTGGGGCACTGTTCACAAAATAATTCAATTTTTATGTCGCCAACGTCCGTGTGTAGGGTTACTGACATGGCTGCGCTTGTGTTAAAATACTCTTCAAAGTAATAAAAGCGGTGGGTTATCTTGGCTGCTAGTTTTCCAAATGTTTAGTTTAGAAAAATACGAAAAACTTGAACTCCAACAAAACTGTAAACAAATAAACAAACAGGAACAAGTGATTTGACAGTTGACAGTTCTACTGGTTCTACATAACATGACAGATTTTATGTCAATGTCAGGTCATAAAGATAATGGCACTATGGCACTGTCCACTTGGCAAAGCTGTTTAGGGTTTAGATTTAGAAGATTTATTCAGCCAGAGATTTAAGTGGATCCTATGACTGACTGGCCTCTAGCTCAGTTGGTAGTAGCTCTGCCTTCTGCGCCGTAGGTCGTGGGTTCGATCCCCACCGAGAACAAATATTTGTGTCGTGAACATAAATGTTTGTTCTCTGTCTGGGTGTTATATTGTATTCTAAGTATGTATTTACAAAAAAAATGTATTCAAGTGTTAATATCAGCTATCTGGTTCCCATATTACAAGCTTTGCTTAGTTTGGGGCTGGGTAGTGTTGTGTAAAAAAAAAAATATATTAAGTATAACAAGTATTGTAACCCATTAGAATAAGCTAAATGTTTTTTTTTTTATACAACTAAGTTGACAAACTAGCATACGGCCCACCTGATGGGAAGCGGTTACCGTAGCCTATGGATGCCTGCAATACCAGAGGCATCACAAGCGCGTTGCAAAGGTCATTGGGCGCAATCCGACCCGGTCGCGGACATGAATGAAAATTATATAAAATGAAAGAGTATAAATTCACTTAGCATTAAACATAATATTTTATTTAGATTCCACGGGAGAACAAAGTTTGAACAAAATATATATTTATTAAAAAAGATATTTTACTACCATTAAATATAAGTATTCGTTCTGTTAAATAGCTACTAAAAGGATTTGGCAAGTGCATGTACGTCCTGAGATGACGGCTGACAGAGGGGAATGGAGGAGGAAGACATGTTATGCCGACCACACATAAAGTGGAAAAAGGGCAGGAAGAAGAAGTCATCCTAATGCCGAAAGAAGAGGGAGAAATTTCATCACTTTTATTCAAATCGTGATACTATTTGGTAAATTTTTGGTCATAATGTTGTTATGACTGAAATTCGCAATAACACTTTTTACTCCGGTCCCTGTTCATATCCTGGTAATATTTCATCACTTTTATACCGTCAGTCATGAAATTATTTAGGTAAATAACTTTGAAATTAAAACAATTTACTTTGAAGGCCGAAATGGCAAGATTTTTCTTGATTTTGTTTAATATTGGATTAAATAAATATGAATAAGTATAAAATGTTCTTTTGAAAAATTATGGGAGTCTGTTTAGTAGTGGACTTTTGGCTAACGGCTGATGATGTTATCAAAATCAAAGTAAAAAATCGTTTATTTATTGAATCACATGGATTACTTTGAAACGCCTGAGTCTTAGGTGACATTTTCACGCGATCAAACCTAGATGAACAAGCAAAAAACGGTTTGATTCTTTCTGTTTATTTATTTATTTGATGATGCCGATGATACAAAGTAATGAACACAACATTTACAAACAAAGCTTTAAGGTGTTCCGGCAGCCAATCTGCATACTCAATTTGAATACAAATGGTTTAAAAACGTTTTTACTTCCGTATCATAAAATCTGTTTTATGAATATTTTTCAAGGTCAAACTGTGGTCACTAGAAACGGTATCACAGACTAAAACGAGCAGAATACAATTTAAACGGGCAAAGTATTTCTCAGTCTTTTTATCAATATTTCCACCGGACGTTGAGTGGTAGCAGTTTTTTGAGCTCCAAATAAATAAAGTTTTTTTTTTAATTTCTTAGTCGTTTTATCAATATTTCCACCTGACGTTGAGCTGTAGTTTATTTCTTGAGCTCCAGAAAAATAAAACAGAAATATGTTGTTCAAATTTTTACAAGTCTTTTTATCAATATTTCTACCTGACGTTGAGTGGTATCAGTTTTTTTAAGCCCCAGATAAATAAAGAATAAAAATATTTTTTAGCCATTTTTCTTGTTTAAAAAATTGTTAAATGATTTTTGACTATGACTGTTTGTTTGCATTGTTCCAGTGAGATATGCATGGACGAGGAAGTGGCGTGCCTAGACCTGGGCCCGGGCGGCGACGAGGCGTTTTGTGGCCAAGTTTAAATTGCTCTTTTAAGTTTTTTTTTTTAGAAAATATATGTCATGCCTGTCAAGGTAAGCTGGTAGAAAATGCTGTCTAGCATTAAGCTCGCTTTTTGTACTAACTTGTTTTGGTGTAATAAAGAATGAAATAAATAAATATATCATAATAAATAACCTCTGCTTCTTCTGCTTCATCTTTTGATCTTTTGATAAAATCATCAATAAATGTTGCTTAATAAAATTGTTAAAAAAATATTTAGTATAATTTTAGTAATTTTGTCAGTGATTGTACCAAGACTCGTACTAAATTGTATATAATATCATGACTGTTAAGTTCATGATAGTACAATCACGGTGATAAAGTAACTAACAACTCAATACACGGAAAGCAAGATGGCGCGGATCACATTGAGCGTTACACAACACATAAAACATAATAATTAGAGATCGTTATCTTTAACGTGTCGTCTTCGACACGTCGCAAAATTACCAAACGTAATACTGCGATAATTGGTAGTTCAGTGCATTTCTTTAATAGATATAGGCCCTTAAGCAGAAGCAATGCTTGAGTCGAGCCTCAGAAAAAGATCTAAAATATGTGGCAAGTGCACGAAAGGAACCCTTTCACCACACTTGGTTCGAAAGAACCAATTACACGATAAGAAGAAGAAGTCGAGGCTCAAGCATACTTTTTAAAAACTCTCCATTGAAAAGTGTCATAAAATCTATGCCTGAGCATGCAGCTTCAAGAATTGTTTTTGAATCCGGCCCTTAGCCAAAAATAGCAACGTAGAGGAGCGCGTTGAAATCTTTTGTATTCAAAAAAGGTTTTCGTACCAGTATTTGTAACGAGAACAGGACGAGTGAAGCCGCGGGTGGCCGCTAGTAATAATATAAATTGTATTAACTTCATAATTAAAGTACCTACCTATTCTGGTTGATATTGCTGTGTATGCGGAGGTATTTCCAAGTAAAATAATTTGAATAATTTGACATGGGATTTTAAGGTTATAAATTTAAATACAATACCAACAACATTCAGGCAATTGCAAATCTTAAAATCTAATTTTGTAATCAAATAAATAAGATTACAATCTTTTCTTTCCACAATTATTTCAACTCTCTAAAGTTCAAATCAATTTTCTCCTCGCCAGTATCTTCCATCTGATTCTACTGTGAAAAAGATATACCAAGTTTTGTATTGACATTTTGAGTTACATTGCGTGGTATGTGATCTTGGGAGGCTTGTGTCGTGCGCATAAAGCTCTTGCGACTTTTTAGGCGGGCTCGTGGGGGTTGATGGCCATGAAGCGGGTGACGGTGGTCAGTTTCTTGTTTGCGCTTCTCAATTTCACAAAAAACGTTCCTACGGACGGAGGGTGGTGCTATGCCCGCCAGAGGGTATAGCTTGTTAAGGTATATATAATAGTAAATTTAAATCATATTAAGCTGATATTATTCGTCTTCTTCTTCTTTTTAAGAGCAATGCTCTTGTCGGCGTAATGTATGCATTTTTCTCCAGGTATTTCTTTTAAGGGCAACCGCAAAAATAAAAAAAATTACACAAAAAAATCAGGTTACATGTCATATGAAAAAACTTTGTTTGGACATTCCAAAACAGTTTTAACTTTTTTTCTAGGACGCTCAGTTTTTGCTATAAAAAAATAAAAGGTTAAATTAAGATAACCAAGAACCCGAGAGCTCTCATCTCTAAGAATTTAATTGATATCAAGGTTTTTCAACTGGTCGGTCAATTCGTATTTTCTTATTTTTTTTTACTTGAAATAGATTAAGGAAGTACTCAGTTGTCATAAAATGGTGAAAAAGACCTGGTCTGATGATGGAGCCAAGGTCTGTCCAACGGAACTCTTCAATCAATTGGCCAATTGAGTTCAAACTTGTCTACCATACAAAGTTAGTGAGGGATAGTTAGAGGCAAGGCCAAACAGTGAATCTAGACAGAAATATGTACTTTCTCAAAGTAGATAAAACATAATGCGTGATCGGGCACATTTTTTTCTGATTACCATCTACCTATGTGCTTAACTTTTCGTAGCATTTGGATCGCATCACGAGATCTCAGTTCGGGGCGAACTACTAGTATAAATATGTGTAGATATTTACAAAAAAAAGGGAGTAGAAAAATAATTTAAAACAGGCATTAGTAGTCTCAACAGGCATTAAACTCCAATGTAAGTTTGAACTAAAATGAACACTGTAAATGATAAAGCGTACAGTACAGATGCCTCGCGTTGCATAAAGAGTAAAACAAGACTCGAAACGCCGTCAACGCGTCGCCCGAAACTCCCCTTTCATTTAATTATCCGCACAGCCTCCTTTAGCAAAATTAAACGGAACGTATCAGCTGTAACTTCAGTTGCACAGAAACGGGTTATGTTAGCCATTCGATACCGGCCTTACTGAAATTAAACCGACGACGATGAAGCTGAATGTAGCTTGCAAAACGATTGGCGACAGTTCTTGTAATAAATATTTTCTTTACGCCTTGAATACTTTTGATGAAGTTATAAATGCTCAGTCCCGTACTATATTATTGTTTACGACTCTACATTTCTCACTTTATCAAGAATGAACATGCGATTTACAAAACAAGTAGATCAAATCATGATATCTAGTTTTATTTTCCGGAACTGGCAAGATTTGCTACGCATAGATCCGTACAGCTCACCAATTAAGTAAAGCCATCATTTCAAGTCGGTTACGCTTCGCAGTCACGAAACTTTTTTGCCAAATGCTCTCTAAATACCTGCACCTCACGTGTATTCGGTCATTGCCCAGTTACTTTAACCTTGAGTGGAAATGAGAATTATGTAGTCTACTTAGTTATTTAATTATTCGTGACATTATCATTAATACAGATTCCATTAACGTAAATAACATTGCAGTAGGTAATGTTTCTGATTATTACCAATAAGTTCTTAGATTAAATTAAATGGTTTAATTAATTTTACGTGGTTATTTATTGCAAAATTAATGCCCTCGATAAAGACTGGGCTATTAACTTCGAAACTCAATCAAAACATGAGTTACTATTCAGCTAAGGATTTCACGACGGAGTAGTAGATCAAGTAAACGAGTGATCGACAAACTGTATTTTATTATCTAAAGACGTTGCGTGCTAATTCGATTGTAGCAACTCGTTAAAGTCGGTGAAAGCCACTGTTACTCAATCCATATAATAGCCAGGATTCGATTTCTGGCATTTTGGGAAGACACATAGCTTTTTCACACAGCCACAAAATACCTGTTACTGCAAGAGGCAATATTATAGAATACGTAAATAGCTACATATACTTAGGCAAGCAGCTGTAATTTAACAAAACAAGTAATGAAGAAGAAATAGAAAAACTTTAAAATAATAATTTCATAAATATTTTTATTTTATTTGTTGAACCTAATTCCTGAGCAGCTAATAATGAATAACCCTGTATAAATGGATAAATCTGCCCTTAGCCGTATCGGGCGTTTCTCACTGGTCTAACTAGCCTAGACAATGATCTGTTGTACATACATACATATTTATCTTAAGTTGCATAACCGTTGCTAAACCTTATTGTTTGCTTAAAGCACAAAACTGTATTACATAAATATGTGGAATATTATAAAAAAATATTGAATGACTTTACGAAAGGAGCTTGTTTGAAGCGCACTTAAAATAATTTCACTCTTTTCACTTGTATCAAAAGAACCAGTGACACGAAGACAATAAATAATTGATTAGACTGTTCAAAAAAATTACCCACAACAAGGTTTAGTAAGTTGGTAAGTACGCACCTAAGTTGGTAATAAATTAGGATGAGTCTACACTGTATTTATTAAGTCATAAAATAAATGGCACAAGGTTATTCCATCATTACCTATCCCTTATTTTTGTTACATTGGAAAGGAATGTTAGTATAGGTACAGCGTAGAATACAGCTTAAGTTACCTATAAACAAAGAAAAATGGAGTAAATAAATAACATCTAAACAGCTAATAAAAGAAATGGGCTAAGGCGTTTAACAAATAACTCTGCAAAAGAATTCGCTGTATACGTAGCCAACTGGAAATAGGGAGATAAGACATTGCACGCACCTACCCTACATACCTACTTCTTATCACTATACATGCATTATATCTATACTATATATAATACTATAAAGCTGAAGAGTTTGATTGTTTGTTTGGTTGAACGCGCTAATCTCGGGAACTGCTGGTTCGAATTGAAAAAATATTTTTATGTTGGATAGTTCATTTATCGAGGAAGGCTTTAAAGGCTTATATCACGCTACGACTAATAGGAACAGCATCAATACAAAATGTTGTAAATATCGATGTCTATCCTTTACTAAAACGTAGTGACTTTTCTATGTCTATCCCTTTCACAAAAGGAATTTTCAAAAAAATCTCAATTTTTATAAGAAAAGAATGCTCCTAAACGTTCTTCAATGGTTTTTAACATTCTGGAATACCCGGGTTTGGCGGCTAGTATAGGGTATTATAGATTATAGTGTATTTTTTGTTATACCTCTCATTTCACTTACGTTAAGTTTTTGTGAAGTAGTTTACTCTTTCTTGACATCAGTCTATTCATAGTCACAATTTGCGTAAGTGACTTCTAGCGACCAAATATTTTCTGTTTCAGCTACAAGTTCCATGACAGAGAGAGATAACAATAGCCCAAATTTTCCAAGCAACTGAATCTATAGCTTCGCGGTTTAATTTGTCTCTTTTACCTCAAATACGGGACAATATTACCCTTCATTTGGCTTAGTTGAGGAATATATAAATATGCAAATAATTCAAGGATGACCTCTTTTATGATACTTTTCCACTTTTCGGGTTTCCTTTGGCCTTTACAAATGAGATTTAAAGCATCAAGTTTCGAGCTTACTGAAAACCAGATGAACGGATTATTAAAGTATTTTTTGGACAAAGAGAACAATGACTGGCCTCTCAGCTCATCAGTTGGTATATATATATTGTTAATCTAAGAAAACTTTCTCTTATATGTTTTTGGTTATACCCACTTCACCTTTCTTGATTTCTAGAATTGACTGTGACTGTAGCTAACCCACACGCACTTTCATACCATTAAAAATATATTTGGAAATGAAAGTGTTTACATCTACCTTTTCGATCCATTGCCATCTGTGTATATTTTATTTAGTATCTGTAATCTGTGCTATCAAATGCAAATTAATTATCCTTCGTAATATTTCCAAGAATGATCTCATAATTATTAATTCCCATTCTCAGTATAATCTACCTGCTAAAGCTATTATTATATTAGCAATGAGGAAAACGCAAGAATTCCAAAATACTTGAATATTTTTTTTTATGTAAATACTTACATACATAGAATACAATATAACACCCAGACTGAGAACAAAACATCGATGTAGATCACACAAATGTTTGTTCTCGGTGGGGATCGAACCCACGACTTACGGCGCAGAAGCCAGAGGTACTAGCTACCAACTGAACTGAGAGGCCAGTCGAAATGGCTGTACCTACTGGCCAAATACATGCGACCATGCGACCGGCAAAATTTGTATGAAAATCCATCCTACTGACGTGTTTAGCGGCCAGATAAACTATGTACGTAAAAGAAAGCATCTGTCGTATAATTTAAAAATGGAACGATCTTTTACTGCGAAACATGGCAACCAAGGAGGTAACTTATCAAAGATTTTCTTTAAATTTCAAACTGGCTTGCTAAAATTAAATTCTGTTTGAAAAAAACAAAAGAACGTTGGTCGTAAGTCGTAATTGTATTTGACAAAATGAGTTCAAGTAGTAGGTAGGAGGTCCTCGCATTATTTATGAAAAGTACTCCACTAGTCTTGGCCACAGCTAGGCATTGATGGACTTTGCTGGCCGTTGTAGAGTACTACCTATTCCATCACAGCGATGGTATTGTAGGTACCTATTGTCAAAAAACCTGGCATGGTTTTGAAATGTTGTAATTTAGGCCGCATAAGGATTACATAAGTAGGTAGATAACACTTAGGTAAGTATAGACAAATATGTGTAGTAACCCGCATGTGCACAGGGTTATTTGTAAAGCAATGCATCGGACGATGTAGTTCCTACTTCCAGAAGGTATTATGGGTATGTACGTAACTTGGCACCATTCCAGTGTCCTAATTGGAACGGCGCTTAATCCGGCTGAATATTTTAAATGCGCTTTACGTTTTCAGATTTTCAGGCAGATGTGCCATGAAATTAAGCTTCAGGCTTTACAGAATTTCGATAGGCTAGGACATTTAATAATAATTGGCACTGTGGCCTTAAATCATTCACCAACACCAGAGGTGGTGCTGATGCGCTACAGGCCTTTGATAGACCTGCCTTTTGAGGGATCCCATGTCGAAGCTCAAAGTGTAACTCAAAACTAAAAAACTAAACAAAATTTTAAGTTTCCTTGTGTACATAAATGTATAACTCAAAATATGAAATTTAAATAAAATAAATAAATAAATAAATAAACGTTTATTGCCTCGTTATAATATAAGCCTAGAACTACATTTTTATACTTAACATGAACTAAAGATACGAGTACAAAGGAAGGAAAGGAAGGAGTAGAAAAGAGTGAAACTTCACTTCCCGTTTTTCATAGAAGTCCAGTTATTATGACGTCACCGTTTTTATACAAACGTCCTCACGTCCCAAGGCAACCTTGATTCATTTTAAATCGGACCCTATGGAATAATGTAAAGGTTTATGACCGTATGCCCGTTAATTAAAATAAGAAAAATAATTACTTATGAGTCTGTCTCGTTCTCACACGCGCGTTTTTACACTTGTAAGAATGTGACCACACTTTTTTTACTGGTAAGCTTAATCTGTTTTTTTATAAGACTGTAAAATAGTCAGTGCGCCAATGTCAACCTCTGACTTGAGAGCAAGTGACAAGCCGGTTGAGAAAAGATGGGGGTTAATTTCCTTGGCAAGGCCCTTTGTACGAGCCCACGCCCACTGTCATCTGGCCTTCCGTCGCACCTATGAGCTACGTCATATGGGAAGGTTAGTCTCGATCATCTTATATTAGTTTGTCCCATCAGATCAGACCACGAGTGTCTGATCGTGGCTGAACCAATCGGACGAACTCAGTGCTTACATCAACCCTTTGTACGAGCCCACGCCCACTGTCATCTGGCCTTCCGTCGCGCCTATGAGCTACGTCATATGGGAAGGTTAGTCTGGATCATCTTATATTGGTCTGTCCCATCAGATTAAAACCACCAGTGTCTGGTCGTGGCTGAACCAACCGGACGAACTCAGTGCTTACATCAACCCTTTGTACGAGCCCACGCCCACTGTCATCTGGCCTTCCGTCGCGCCTATGAGCTACGTCATATGGGAAGGTTAGTCTGGATCATCTTATATTGGTCTGTCCCATCAGATTAAAACCACCAGTGTCTGGTCGTGGCTGAACCAACCGGACGAACTCAGCGCTTACATCAACCCTTTGTACGAGCCCACGCCCACTGTCATCTGGCCTTCCGTCGCGCCTATGAGCTACGTCATATGGGAAGGTTAGTCTGGATCATCTTATATTGGTCTGTCCCATCAGATTAAAACCACCAGTGTCTGGTCGTGGCTGAACCAACCGGACGAACTCAGCGCTTACATCAACCCTTTGTACGAGCCCACGCCCACTGTCATCTGGCCTTCCGTCGCACCTATGAGCTACGTCATATGGGAAGGTTAGTCTGAATCATCTTATATTGGTCTGACCCATCAGGTCACACGAAAACTTTTCATTGGAACAGTATTTCCGAAACGTTTGAATTTAGGATTTTTTAAGAAGAGTGCATGCTCTATCTTAGGCTGCATCCTCACATTCCATCAGGTGTTATGGCAGCCAAATGCTTAGCTATCTATATTAAAAAAAACGTGATTTGACCTTGAATTCAAAGAATGGCATGAAATCAGTGACGTGGTTCGGACAAGTGGAATGGCACTTTTTTTCTTGATAGGGGCATATTATTTACTAGATAACCGATACCGGTAGTTTTACCAACCCACGCCATGAATTCGGAATAAAAAAACATTCCATTTTTAAATTACACTACAGATATGAGTTTACTATGTAATTTATGTTTCCGCTAAACACGCTATATTATTCTACCCAAAAATAAACATTTGAAATAAGTGTAACTCATAGCCATAATTGCAAGTTGCTGTTAAAATATGGTTAAGCTTGCTACTTCCGTTATTACACCATTTTGGTCTTTATGAACAACCAGCTCTAAGTAACAAATATTCACTTATGTATAATTATAATAATATTTCAAATTTATCAAGATGAATTGAAGAGAAATTCAAAATTATTTATTTGTGTAATTATTTTTTTGTCAATTCTTATCGTGTCACTGATTCTTTCGAACCAAGTGTAGTGAAAGGATTTTAAGTGCGCCTCAAAGAGGCTCCTTAAGTGCACTTGACACATATTTTCGAACTTTTTAGGTTCTATATTAAAAAATTATTTTCGGGGGATACAGTTTAGTGCTGCAACTATGTAGTGGACTGTAACACACCGCGCGTGGCGGAAGCAGAAACGCCGAAATTACGAGACGTATTCACGTACAACAAACGGCTGTGTCCATAACACAGCCACACCCTATTTTTTTACAATATAATATTTTAATGGTAAATTTATCTGTTTTTAGGAGGCGGGTTCGCATTGTCAGAAGCTGCCAAGCCTGAGTACTCAGGCCTAAATGAAAAGATCGGTGACCTACTAAAAGCCCTGAGCAGCTTACCAAACTACTTTATTATCCTTTTGGTTATAATATTTACAGTCTTCATCACCAATTTTGCTGCAAATGTTGCGACTTGCAATGTATTAACGCCAATAGCAATGCAATTGGTAAGATTATTTATACTAACACTTCTAAGGCGACGAGACCATCAAAAAGTAGTAAAAGCAATTATTAGTAGGATTTGTTTAAATGGCCTGGCAATCGTTATACTTATAGTAAGAGATGGCATTTCAGCACAGTTGGTAGTAGCTCTGCCTTCTGCGCTGTAGGTCGTGGGTTCGACCCCCAACGAAAACAAATATTTGTGTGGTGAACATAGATGTTTGTTCTCTGTTTGAGTGTTATATTGTATTATATGTAAGTATTTAAAAAAAAAAGTATTTAAGCATTTTATCAGCTTTCTATAATTAATTATGAATCCTAGGCACTGTAAAAGACTAATTGTTTCTCTAACATTTTCTAAACAGTCTTTGTAATTCTTGCCGATACACAAGATGTCGTCTAAATATATAACCGAAATAAAGCCACGTGATCTTAGGTGAGTTATGACTTCTCTCATGAGCTTCGTAAACGTTCTAGGAGCGATAGAAAGCCCATATGGTAGAGAAGAGAACTCGTACAATGAAACAGTTCCATTTTCATCTTGAAACTGGAACCTCAGATACTTTCGACCCCTGACTGAAATTGGAAGAAGCAGGTATGCCTCTTTTAAGTCAATGTGTGCCTCTCACCGATGGTGTGCATGTGCGCCTGCGAGTTGCTTGAAAAAATCTTTTATAACTTCATGGTCTTCCCCGGCTGGAATAATTACTATTTATCAGTTAATTAAAAAAAACGGTAACTCAATATTTTCATATGGTTTGTCAATCAAAGTGTTGAGTTCTTTTTGAGTTGCTTGAAAAAATCTTTTATAACTTCATCTAACCGAAAAAGACATCGTAACAGCCCTGAAAACGATAGAAGGCCAAAACAAACGAAACTAGGCACCTATTGGTTAAGCCAACCCGTACCTACAACCAATTCATTCAGTGGTCTGGAAACTGAAGTGGAAGAAACACAGACGCAAGAAGTCGAAAGACAACCTAAACCTCCTCCAATATTCATCGACAAAGTCACAAACATACGCCCTCTTACCCAACTTCTCGAAGATACAGCAGAAGGAGCTTTCGAAATTAAAGTACTACCCAAAAACCAGGTTAAAATTCAACCCACCTCTAAAGAAGCATACAAAATCATAGTAAAAGAACTGGACGCCAAAGGGACGGAGTACTACACCTACAAACCTAAACAGGAAAGGAGCTTTAAAGTAATCCTAAAACACATGCATCCATCTACTGACACGGATGAAATCAAAGAGGCCCTTTTGGACTTAGAGCACTCAGCCACCAACATATGGAATATGAAACAAGCCTCAACGAACAACCCTTTACACTATTTTGTAGTCGAACTGCAGCCAAAGTCGAACAATAAAGACATCTACAATATCAAAAATCTTTTACACTGCCGCATAAAGTTCGAACCCCCAAGACCAACACGAACCATTCCACAGTGTTCAAACTGCCTGGCTTATGGCCACACCAAAAAATACTGTCGACGCAGTCCAAGATGTATCAAATGTGCTGGTAATCATGCATCCGGTGACTGCTCACGTAAAGAGAGATCAGAGGATGTCAAATGCGCCCTATGTGATGGAAATCACCCAGCTAACTATAAAGGTTGCTCTGTATACAAAGACCTCCAGAAACAAAAATACCCACCACTGCGATACAGAAATTCTACGCAAACTAATTCTTACAACAATGATCCAAAACCACAACAACCCCAGATACCCAGCCAACGTGAAACTTCTCTTGATCCACCTTGCCAACCACAAATGCAGAGCTTGCATAGAAACTATGCAACAGTCGCCAGTGCTGCTGGGTATAGGCGTCTTCCCTATTATACTCGAACTCAACCAAAAAAAGTAAAAACAAGTTAATGCCCTCACTCTTGAACTTTTCTGAAACATCATCATAATTCAGTAGATATAGTGTACTTCTTTACCTGTCTTTCTTTTTGTCAATTTTCTTTAAAATCATTCGAAAGAGGCTATCAGCAAGTTGCATAAAAAATGCGCGTGCATCTTTTATCTTGGTACAAAATATTTGATTTCACTTCTGGAGTTCAGCTTGCATAAAAAAGACCATTTTCCTCAAATGTTATCTAAACCAGTAACATTATCTAAGATAACAAACCAACCGCACAGAGCCTCCCGACTCTCGCATATTACAAGCTCTGCTTAGTTTGGGGCTGGGTAGTGTTGTGTGAATTGTCCACAATATTTATTTATTTATTTATTTGCAAAAGAAGCACAATTGTAGAGATCGTCTAAGCTTAAAATGCACGTCCTGCTACTCCAGTCAGACAAAGTAAATTATTTTTCTTTATCACTTATATTACAAGGATCATTTTTAACTACTTTGCTGTGAGTCAACGCCAAGAAAACGTGGTGGAGGGGCGAGCATGTTTAGACTGGTTTATTCATCATTCGGTTTACATGCATTTATTGTTACAAAAAAAAAGTATATACTTTTGAAACCGGTGTGAGCTGGCCCTATTTGGTGCGAATTACTTCTCTTCTCTCGCTTGAATTCATACTCCATATGATTGTACAGTCAGTGACAGAAGTAGATATACAGTTTTTTTTAATGCTAGGAAATAGCAGCTTTATCTTAAAAAATAAGTGCACGCGAATATGAATCAACTGTTTTTTTCCGCTGCAAATTAAAAATGCACATATACACTATTCCATGTGGATGAAGTCGCGGGCACAGCTAGTATTGGATAAATTAAGAGTAAAGTACTACATTTCCACTTAAGTATATTATTAAAAAAAGCAGCCAAGTGCGAGTCGGACTCGCCCATGAAGGGTTCCGTAGCATCAATTAACATAATATAAAGGTAGGCTTAGTAGTTCGTCGAAAGAACATCTATGGTTATTACACAAACGTAACGTGCCATCAAACAGGAATATTCCTCGATGAGGAGCAAACTAATATCCTGTCGTATCGACTGTCCCGTTTTAACTTGTTGTTTTTTTATATTTTTCACAGACCCGTCTAGCCGTTGCAATAATTTGAAGAAAACAAACGCACCTCTTGGAAGCTTGGATTTATATTAATTAGAATAAATACACAATACTTAATATTTAACCAATTACTACCTACCTATATTGTTTTTTTTTTCATTCTTTTGTCATTGTACTACAACGTAACTTCACATTTCAATAATACAAACCAGGTTAGAAACTACGAGCGGGTTATGATTGAGCAGATCCTGGCTAAGTCCATAGTCCCATGCTAGTGAGCACATCAGCAGAGCGCCGAAAGTGCTCCAAACTGAGACACCGCCGCGCTCCCAACTAACCGCTACGCATCGCCCGTCGCCCGACCATCTGTTGAGTATATTACAATGCTGATTTAAAATAAAAACGGAATCTATTCGTCTTATATAGGTAGTTGGTAAACTCAGATTTAGAAAGTTTCGGAATGTGTGTAGAGCTCTTTGTGAAGGGCTCGTCCGGGAAGTACTACCACCATGCCTATTTCTGCCGTGAAGCAGCATTGCTGTGTTTCGGTTAGAAGAGTGTGCTTACTACTACTGACGCCAGTGAATTTACTAGCATGTGAGGCTATAATAATAATACAATCTAACACCCAGACAGAGAACAAACATCTGTGTTTACCACACAAATATTTGTTCTTAGTGATATATTGATTTTGTATTATGAAACGTACCTCATGCATTTTATAGGTCCCGGATCGCCAGGAAAGTCCTTCGAGCTGAGAACCATTGTATGCGATAGCTCGAGACCTCCAGTCGCCTCGTCTATCGTGAACACATCGACTTGAGAACTTGAAATGAAAATTAAAAATATATTGCAAAAAGTTTTTTATCTGCTGGGGTTTGAACTCGCTATCAGAAAATAACATCACGTAGGTTGGAAAAGAAATACAATTTTGAACCAATCAAGTTTTCGTGCCTAAACGTAATCCTTACTTACAAAGCGTTTCTTTAAATAAATTATAGTTTAAAAAACTAAAAAAACACGCTTTTATAACTAATTGAACTAAAATGTTAAAATAAAACTGTCCTAATCAGTTGAAAAATTTATATTATTGTACAAAAAGCGTGGGGGGCTTGATTTTGATTGTTTACTTTTTTTTTTTTAATCATATTATTAAAATTGATAGCCCACAGAATATTTTGCTGTACTTGCTGTTAATTTCCTCAAGGGCGATTTCACGGATGACTAATCAACTGATCAAATATTTTTAACAGTATTCAATCTCCAAAATTTTGCAAGAAAAAATTAGACAGTCAAATATATTGATCGGGGATAATTATTCCTTATAGCCATGAGTTACAGAAGGCTGCTATAATAAAAATATCTGTAGGTATCAACTTCTTAAGGTGCCTAAAACTCTCTTTAGGGCAAGCCTAAATAGGTCTTCTATCTCTAGATCCTAGTCCATTCTTATATGTTGCGAAGCCATGACCTTTTCCTTCTACCTACTAGGTATCAACACCATACGGAATGGCAGTAATTATGAAAACAGTTCGTGTGTAGGGCATAAAAATATAATGTGAAACACGAGTATGAATGAGTCAAATAATAAAGATTGTGTTTATTACATTACATTTTTAATGATTATTAATAAAATAGGTGTATTATTCAATGAAACATATAAGTTTATTACAAAAGAGCGAGGAATGTTATACAAACCGATACATTATTACCATTACATATTTGAATCTGTTGTTTTGAAAATATAGATATGAAATATAAGGTCAGATATACAATGAATCTAATTAATTATATTTTTCATATAAAATAAAGTATCTTAAAAATCTATCCCTTAGAATACCTTAAAAATATTACACATGAAATTACACTAAAGTCACAATTTGTTTCAGGCACAATTTACAGTAAAATATGGTCAATAGTAAAACCATCATACCAGATGCTGGTAGTTATTGGCCTAAACCTATATTCTTACAACTAACTTACTTGTACATCAAACTTACTTTGATTGCTTTATTTATTTTATACCATCAAAACAATCTAGCTTTTCACAAAAATGTATTTAAAGCGTGATGCTCTGCACGAGTATTAATTGTCATCACCTCTTTTATGGTAGTAAAGTACTTGGCGGGTGTATAATAAAATATAGTAGCTTAGCTACTTTCATGATAAGTCTACAAGACTTGGACAAATTTATCTGTTTTATCATAATATTCTGTATGTAAATTGTATTCGAGTGCTAGATAGAAAATCGTACAAACAAAGAGAAATACAATAAATCAGCTGGTTGTCCTCGGCAAGTATGGGTACGGATAGAAGCAGACGGTTGACGTTAGCCTGTTAACTTACAAATTTATAGTTCGTCATGACCGAAAAGGAGTCACTTTCTGGAATGGTGCACCATAGGCCAAAAAAATTGATGGCATATAAACGCTGACAACGGATAAACTTTTGCTGACTGAGGCCTTTTTGAAGCAAACATCTAGGTAGTAGATAAAGCAAGTTCCTTTTTCTTCAAAACGTAGTTAGTACAAGCATTTTTTTATAACAGCATAATAGCAAAAATACTTCTTATAGTTCTGAATGAACTAATTAAGATAACAGTTTTAGATTGGTTTGAAGACTAGCCTCGAAGTGGAGTTGGGTGTCCCGTTGTGAAACCACCTAGAACAATGCTCATAATTTCAAGTGTAATACGAGCAGATTGATGCAGATACCCGATAAGCAGACGGCGGAAATAATTGGAAGGTTTTATGGGGACTTCGAACTAATGCGACAAAGTTTAGACCATTTGCAGTCGTGATCGAGGGAAACGTACTCATTGTGTCCTTTGGTCACGTTTCTACTTGGACGAAATGAGCGTCACATTCATGCAAACAGTGTGCCATAAAACTTATAGAATTTCAAGTCCAAGCGGTTCTCTTTATTTGCTCTGTAACATTTCCGAGATTTGGAATAAAGCCTCTTAAATACAACCGTGGATGTGGACGGTGTGGGCGCAACGGACTCTTTTTGCAAACGCATCCAACTTTGAAATCTTTACGAGAATAAACCGAATGAAAATATATATTTTGCGACCGTGTATTTTATATATATTTGATTTTAACCAACTTCTATATAAAAGGTTCTCGGTTTGGCAGATTTACGAGTACATGAAGCTTTTTTTCAGTAACCGTATTTGAATCATTTCAGCCCCGTTACCCGTTGCTATGAAGTCAAATGAAATGAAATGGTGGTTTTATGACGGACTGACCGCAGCTTCATCAGATAATTCGTTAGTCTCTTCGACTTCATTTAATTTAACATGCGCCGTTCATCACTATCGAACTTTGTTGTTTTTGATTGCTAAACCTATTTTCCCAGCTCGATTTAAAACTTATTCCTTTTTGCTAGAAGCGTCCAGAGCTCATTTGACTTTTATTTTCGACTGTAACTCGTATTTCTCGTTGTTTATTTTTCGTACGCTACCGTTTAAACTGAACACAGTCGGGATCGGTTCGTGCATGCGTGTTGTTTATTTTTTGATCCTATCCTAACCTCTCGTGACATAGGGCTCTTAAAAGACAAAAAACATAATTCGCATGTTCGTGCCATTTGGTTCTCGGTCGCCATTCGAGAACCTTTATTCCCCAACGGTTGTCAGTTCTTCGAGCTATATGACCTGCCTATAAGATTCGATTTATCGGTCTTCTACCGTTTACATTTCGGGGAGTGCGCACAAGAACTGCACGAAACAATGCAATGGGATAGCATACAAAAACCGTATGTTTTACAGGACTTTTTCCCAGTTGCTACAGAGGATGATAGTAGTAGTAGTAGTAATAGTAGTAGTAGTAATAGTAGTAATAGTAGTAGTAGTGGTGGTGGTAGTAGTAGTAGTAGTGGTGGTGGTAGTAGTAGTAGTTTGTTGATTTACCAAACTAACCTGTAAAATAATGTTATGTAGAGGTTTTGCCGTCGACAGTAACAGTGGCCTCGTGAGCCTTGTGGTTGGGGATAGAACACGTATTTGCGGCCGCGGCCTGATTCCAGACACTATCCTTCCCCCACCAACCATTCCCTCTAAAGACACCATCTGTCCCTGAAAATGTTTACACACTGTTGAGAAATTGTTATTCTTACTGCTAAGCTTAGCTGTTTCAAATTTACTTTTAACAATGCAGTTGAGATTCTAAGGTTTGTATGCAAAAAACGATTTTACGACCATTGGACCCAAATGTTGAGTGACATTATATTTATTACACTCTTTGGGATTTAAAGGACTTTCAGACTTGACGAAAATTAATACCTTACTGAGAGATTATCACTTTTTGTATTCTGAACCATGCTTGCTTTGGAAATATGAATAACTGGAATGAAATGAATGAAAATTAAACTGCTGAATGATTTCTTTCGGTAACGCTTTAGGTAACGTTATGTGATGGTATGGTGTTCTTAATGATGAATACGTTGTTCAACATAAAGTCAAGGAAATTATATTTTCTAAAACTGATACCCGCCACATTAGTAGTCCAAAACAAAGCCTTTTTAATCCAAACATTTTCATCGAAAACAACAAAACCAACGGTTCATTAGTTTCACCTTTATTATCTCTTCCATTCTCTGGTAAAGTAACCCATTATTTTAAACTGGCTCATCCTGAAATACTCCTTAATCCTAGGTGTTACAGCTGCAATTGCAGCGTCACGGAAGTGAACATTTCTCGCAAAAACCCATAACGGTGACCACAAAAAACTCTCCATTTAGGATATTTTGCTTCGATTACTTTACGTTGTGAATATCTATTGTAATCCTCAAGGATCCAATTTTTTATTTACCCAGAGATTAAAAAACATTTGGGTACGATTTTAGACCTTATCAACGATAGGTTATTGTAAGAAATTAGTTCCGTGATAGTATAGTTACTAAATTCCGTGGTCCCGAGTACATAGGCCGACCTAAATCGATGTTATTAAATAAATAGGTCGGCACGGCCCGAACGGAGGCCGCGTGCTACAGTGTATTCAATCAATTCTATACTTATCAGGTATAGAATATAGGTAGGTAAGTATAGATAGCTATAACAATGTTTCATCATCTTGTACATGACAGCAATTTGCGTAACAATGTTCCATCATCTTGTACTGAAACTCCCAAGCAAGCAACCATGCACCCAAGCAAGCAACCATAAGCCGCCACCATACGACGGGCTAGGCTGCTCAGAGCACTCGCGAATCAATACGTGTCGCTTGACAACTTATGACTACAGTCCGACGTATTTGCATGATGATAGCATTTGCGTAACAATGTTCCATCATCTTATGCTAAAACTGGCACCCAAGCAAGCAACCCTGAGACGCTACCATACGACGGGCTAGGCTGCTCAGTGCCCTCACCAAACAATACGTTGCTTGAGATACCAATCAGACGTAATTATCTATTGCACCGTGTAGGTCACCCCACTCAGTGCAACACTGGTATTCTGCCAAGGCCTAGAGACAAGTGAAGTCACGGACGCTGCAGGCAAGTAATTAAAATAAGAATAAACAAAAGAAATAAGAAATAAAATATACCCCACAATTAAAAGTGCCTAAAAACTTTGCGGCAAATTAGGAAAAATAAAGATTTTTTTCAAATCCATTGTGTAATTATGAAAATAGACTGCTCTTCCTCTTTTCAAATTTGAATTTCAAAGTACCTACCCCGTGGATTCAGTGCAGTAGGCCTAGCACAAGCTCTGTCTGGCTCTGTCTCTGGCTCTGGTTTTGGAATTTTGTAATCAATTAAAAAAAAACGTTATTCCGTAGATGGATAAATAAATCAATCATTCTCAACGTAATTGTTTTTGAGCCCTCTAAGTTCATTAAATGTTTTTCTTTGGTGGGATTCGAAACCAGAACCTACATAGCGCAGAAAACTGAATTACTAGAATTACTTACCCACGACCAACACTGTATTTCTCTTCTTAAATTTAAGAGCTCAGCTCTTGACGGAGTTCTCAAAGACAAAGTCAAATTATTTATTGCATAAAATTAGTGTTGAAATGATGTTAAATTTATAAATGTCCATTGTAGTCTACTTAAATCTAGGTGTGTTTGTCTGATGCAGTTTTCTCCAATTTACTTTTACCAATGTAACTTTTTTCTTTAATTAACCTGTTTTGTCCTACTGCTGGGCAAAGGTCTCCCCCAAAGACTTCCACTTATCTCTCTCTCGAGCCTCCCACCATTTCCTCTCAAAGTTAAAAAAAACGTTAAATAGACAAGTTAGCACATGCTTACTGTATTTTTTTTAGCTTTGCATTGCTTTATGCACTTGCCAGTTTGCTGCAATCAGGATGTTTGCGTTTCTCACAGCACGAATCAAAATGGCCGATCATTGAAAATCAGGGTCAAGGTATTCGTTTCAAAAATGCACCCAATACAGCAGTAGGTAGTATTTTGTAGATCATTTTTAAACAATGGTATGGTATGATGATAGCTTTGCTGAAACGTACGATGGTTGTGTAATTTTAACCAAATGAGTGGTTTGTTTCCCGTCTTTGTTGTGAGAAGTAGTTTACATGAATTGTGCATCACTTACCAAAACCTTACAACAACAATTAGTTGAAGATTAATCAATACTGGTTATAATACTACTGTTTATAATCATGGGGTCAACGCTGTGTCGGCGTGCATAGACTTATCGCTTGAGTTTCGGAAAGAGATTTGTCCGCCTGAGTCTGTAAAAACACCAATGACATCAATTCATTAATTCATATTAATATTGCAACGAAAGTTGATTAACAGCTCGAATTTTTTTTTAATGTATGAGCCAACAAAAATCTCTGCGCCAAATTGATCATGAGTAGGTTAAATTGTCTAAGATCATGAGGCATTGGGTTCCGGAGACAGCAATGATGTTAGATAAGTGACATAAAAGTAGTAGTAGATCTAAAATAAGACAGATAAAAAATTATTTATTGTACACCTTTTAAACTAACAAAAAGAGAATTTAACACATAAAAGTATTCAATAAATGTAGAATGAGCGGTCTAATCGCTATAAAGCGATTTCTTCCAGACAACCTTTGATGAGATGACTCATTTTGGTTTACCTACGAGAATCTTCGGTTAATGTATTAAACAAGACAAGTGTGAACTTTACTTACTTGATACATGCTATCATCCTCAATACATTGAATGCTCAGAGGCATTCCTAGGAAATTGGGAATCCGTGATTTCATACAATTTATGAAATTCGATAGCACTTTTTTCTAAAACAAACAAAATTATATTAAACATTTAATTAAGCGACTGATCCAACGCGACGCAAAATATGAGTGACAAGGGTATTTGGCGCAGCGAATTAGCATTGCTATTCAGCGTAGCTATGGTGCTTCATGGAATTGCATTTCATTTCATTTGTTTATTTACTTAAAAACATGGTATGGGAAAGTACATAGATGTCAAAAGTATTAATAGTATCACATATTTTTACTATTATGGTGTGCAAAAATTTAATTTGGAGGACACAAGTACATTATAATAATATTGAAATTGTCAAAAATAAAATTGTAGGCATGTCAAATCTGTTAGGCACATGAATAATCAAAATTAATTAATTTAATTGTATACAAAAATTATATAGTATAATAATAATAATATGAAGTAAACATGTCAAATTGTTTTTAATAATGGCATGAATACCTATATTATATTTGTTAAGTGAAACCCACCTCGTTAGACTTAGGCACCGGTCTAATGATAGGAAAGTTCCTGACTCAAAGCCTTCATTACTTACCTATCTTCTCCCTGAATAGGACTTGATGAAAAGAGAAAATCAGAGAGATTGTTAAAGCACTAGGTAAATTATAAAAAAATGGGGTTGGCTGCCTAGATTCAACCAATGTTATTTATATTTAGAAGTAGATGCTATACGGTCTAGCTAGCCCTTAAGGTCAAACCCAGACCATACATATACATCGTTCCGTGGTGAATCAGCTCCACATACCCAATTTCATCATCATCATCAGGTTGTTCCACACAAGTAACGGCTACGATGAACGGTACGGTAGGTAAATATTTATCGTACAGTGTGCATATTTTTTACCGAAACTTTTTTCAAGCATTCACTTCCCACGTTTACCGATGTTGTAAGCTCATGTGGAGAAAGGCCTTTCTATTAATTAACTCTGAACTATCCTAAGTAATTAAAACTCCAATACAAAGATATTCTTAATTTACTTTACAAAGTGTTCAGTGCAGCACTTTACAAGAAAAAAGTAAATCTCAGTGGAATTCGCACTCCTCCGAGAGGTCGAGTGTCCTCTATTATTGTGCCTCACACCACACGCGAAAATAAACCTTACAGCTAATAGTTTAGAATTTGAAATCGTATTTCACTACGATAGTTTCGTTTTCAAGCTAATTAGAGACGAGGGTGCCATTTCTGAGAGTAATTGAAATTGGACTTTAAAATAGCGTAGCGTAGAGTAAGATTTGGGTTTACGTAATGTGAGTATGTTTTTTCGAAAACAGCTAGAAAAAAAATTACAAGGTTTGTTTGTGAATTTGTTTTATCAATTTACTAAGGGGATCCAACCTAGACGAATATCTTAGCCTAGTGTAGGTTGGTACGTGTGTTAAACCACGGTATCAAAGCTTTTATTCGCTCAAAACCTAATAAAACGGACAGCGTGACTATTTTTCCTTTTAATTAATTATAACATTACAAATCAGTTTATTAGTATTCATATCATAGTTATGAAAAAAATTAATAACTTCTTGTAGAACCCACGTTTCATGTTATGCAATTTTTTAAATCGTTGATATTTGCTATTTTTTCATACCCTATGATATAAATTTTTCAAATTTTAAATCTCTTTGAACAGTGATTTAAGCTATGCCTTGTATTCTATACCAACACACAGATTCTTTATATTTATTATGCAAAAATATTTGATTTGATGATTTTAACAAATCACAGCTGTTCTCCCAATATAATTAATTGTTGAGGAATTTGATTAAGTGGTCAACTTTTAGGGTTCCTTAGGACTTTGATTGGAGTTTCAACTACACTTAGGAGCTTGATAATGTTAACATTTTTAGGGTTCCTTAGGACTTTGATTGGAATTTCAACTACACTTAGGAGCTTGATAATGCTAAAATTTTTAGGGTTCCTTAGGACTTTGATTGGGGTTTTACTACATTGAGGAACTTGATAAAATAAACAACTTTTAGGGTTCCTTAGGCCTTTAATTGGACTTTCAACTACACTTAGGACCTTGATTATGTAAACAATTTTAGGGTTCCTTAGCACTTTGATTGGAATTTCAACTACACTTAGGAGCTTAATAATGCTAAAATTTTTAGGGTTCCTTAGGACTTTGATTGGGGTTTTACTACATTGAGGAACTTGATAAAATAAACAACTTTTAGGGTTCCTACGTTAATAATCAAGTTTTCACTTCTGCCGGCACTCCCGGAGTGCAACCCGTATTTTTTTATATTTCCCGACGTTTCGACCGTGGTTACAACAGCCGTGGTCGCGGGCACACAGACACCATGGCGATCGCGTTAATCTATAAATTAGCTCTTCTAACTTACAACTATAATGTAAAAAAAATGTGCCTAAAAGAATAAGCATTTACCTACAATGAGATTTTGGTACCCATAGCACAAGTTTTGCTTAGTTTGGAGCTAGCTGGCGGGCGTTCTGTGAAACTTCTGCCAATATTAATTTCGTTTGGGGCCTAATCGATTAATTTCAACAAATAAAAGGAAATGATTGGCCTCTTTAACCCACTGAAAACCAGCGCTGTAAGGGCTACCGTGCCCTTGTAGCAAATACAAAGAGTCTTTTTCCGAGAAAGACTACCACCGTCCCTATTTATTTTATTTATACAACTAGTTGATGGAACAAGCATACGGCCTACCTGACGTTAAGTGGTAACCATCGCGTAACAAAACATTGCTACAATATCAGGCCCACTTGATGTTTCCATGATCAAACAGGGCCTCAAACATAAAGAACTCTCTTTTCGTTCGGTGGACTTGTTATAATATAAGGTGATAAAATAGTCGCAGGCAAAATAAATCGCTCAAATAATATTTGTTTCATCTAATTTCCTCATAAAACAACTCATTGATTTTTCTCTTCTGTTTCCCAGATGTTATTATAACAAAGCAAAGTACTCTAGATCTATAAATATATAAAAGCTAAATCCGTTAATCATTAACTTCCACGAATGTATTGGACAAAATAATACAATATATTTCGGCTCCATTTTGTTGAAACCCGCGCAAAGCTAACTGTATCGATGTAAATATTTGATCTATTCTCTTTACCAACTGTTGTTTATTCTGCAACAACAGCCTGCAGACAATGGACATTACTGTGTTGAACAAACTTATATGCCACCTTATGTTGAGTGGTCACGTCCTTATGCAACTTGCCCTATTGTGTCCATTAGTCTGAGACGCAAACTCTTAAGAGCTAGTGGCCAACTGGGGACAAAGCTTTTAGGCCGGCTAAGCCCTCCGTCATGGCTTAATAACAGCTAAACCTGGGATCGACAGCCTAATACTAATGGTATCACAAGTTTCACTTTGAAACGTCTGAAAGCTAGGTGAGTGTAGGTGCCAGTTCCACGCGACCAAGGCTAGAACAGGCAACAAACTACGGCTTGGTTCCTACCGTGCTCATACTGATATGATATGATATGATACTCATATGATTTATTGCAATTATTATGTTTATGATGAGGTCAGTTAAAAATGGTGAATACATAATGAACCCTTAAGTTTAGGGCATAGCAATATTTGGACTGGAGGCGGGCCGAAAATCACCTAGAGACAACAGTATGGGGTTCTTCAAAAAGGACATTTTAAAATATTTAAAGGGTCAGCAACGAGCAAGTGATGCCTCTGGTGTTGCAAGCGTCTTCAGGCTACGATAGCCGCTTTCCATCAGGTGGGTGGTATGCTTGTTTAGTAACTTAGTTGCATAAAAAAAATCTAGAGCTGGATGTGGCTGCAAACATTTAGTTTATACCTTGAGGTTGAAGCGACTGATTTACGATCAACGGCTGAAATCTCCTAAAGCTGGATCTCTAGACAAGTGTACATAGAAGCGGCTGTAAAGCGTAAACGTAGGGAGCAAAATGTAATAGTAAAACGCCATCAACAAAACCTGTTCAGCGCGAAACTTAAATTTTCAATTTGATACCTGTCTTCTCGCAAAATTTAACTAGTTAACATATTCTATATACAGGGTGTAATCGTTAAGTGTGCACAGGTGATTATTCCGTAACTATTGCAGATATCAAAAAACTTTAAACTGATATCGAAAGTACTTTACCTAATGAGTAAAATGACATTAATAACTTTTTAAAAATAAAACGAGAAATATCAAAAAAAATTACATTAATCACTCCCATACATTTAGTATGAGATAGTAGAAAGGTTTTAGTTTCCTTATTTTAAGTGAAATAGTACCTACTTATTTTACCCTTGTCATTTTATAATTATGTACGATATGAAGGTATTAATGAATTTCAAGTAGATACACGTGTAGATTAATAATACTAATACTATGGGGATTTGTCAAAGACCACGTGTACGCTGAGAGAGTACACAGCCTAGAAGAGTTACAGAATCGTGTACGTCGTGCAATTGCTTTAATTACTCCGCAAATGTTAAGGAAAGTTCATTTAAAAACTGTAAATAGAGCTCGTCATTGTATTGCACAAGGAGGACGTCACTTCGAACATATGCTTTGAACACAAAATTTTGTACTTACTAAGAAATAAAATGTATGGGAGTGATTAATGTAATTTTTTTGGATATTTCTCGTTTTATTTTTAAAAAGTTATTAATGTCATTTTACTCATTAGGTAAAGTACTTTCGATATCAGTTTAAAGTTTTTTGATATCTGCAATAGTTACGGAATAATCGCCTGTGCACACTTAACGATTACACCCTGTATAGAAATTCTTCTTCATATCGTGATATTGGTTTTTTAGAACAAGCGTGGTTAAAGTACCTTATTGCTCACAATAAACTTAGGTATAGACAAGTAGGTATACATAAAATCTCCAAGGCTAGTCATAAATTGGCACAACATACAAGGTCAATACCAAAGTTAGAAGTGTTTTTGAACGTGAAACTGGATGTTGTTGACGCCGTATTTGATTGAGCGCCTCCTATAATCCATTTCCATCGCTACTGCCATCTTTGATTACTCAATCAAGTTCACTTAAACTTGAAGTTCTCTCGAGTAGGGAAGACGGAACGCAGGACACCCACTCACGCAATGGACCGACGACATTATTAAGATCGTGGGAAGTCGGTGGATGAAAGTGCTCAGAATCTTTCTTCCTAGAAATGTATGGGAGCTGAAGACCAGCAGTGGACTTCCTCAGGCTGATGATAATGACTTTATACAAAGTTACAACCCTAAACTCAGCTACAGAGGTAGTAGGTAGTAGTAGTAGACCTACAGAGGTAGTAGGTCAAGGGGTCAAGGGGTTACAAGGATAGGGTTGTCAATTTATTTAGGCATTATGAAATTAAATATTTTTGTATGGGAAACTGAAAATAGGAATTTTTAATTATCTCCCCCCCACAACTGATCACCATTGTGGTCTGAAACCCCCTACCATACACATATTTAGATACACCTTGTATAGGATGACGATCTTAGCGGTTACAGTTGCATAAATTTGTTTCAAACTTCTTCTGTAAAAATTTATATATTTCCGGCCCTATTACCACTTTATGTGTCACACAATTCATCTATACATTCTTTGGCCTTTCTCTACCAACATATCCATCCACATTCATAGTCATCACTCTCATAAGATTTTGATTGAAACCATTGCAACAAAAGTTACAAGATCGGCCTGCTGGTCATATGCTTCTCATCCCTCCTCATGACATGCCCGTCCCCTACCACGCTACCGGTACTGTACATATGATAAAGAAATAAATATATTACTGTAACATCATTATATTCATTTAGCTAGCGAAAGATTCCGAAAATACCATTCAATTTCTCTCATAGCTTCCCAGTCATATAACGTCATATGCAGTTATGTCCAGCTTGTTGACAAAACCACTGACCGCATGTCTACAGCAGTGCTAATAACTGGCTTATTAAACCGCAACTAGTGCTAACATTGATTCTGCAGTAGAATTGCTTTTGCTACAAATATGAACTTACCTTCAAACAGTAAAGACCAGACCTCAAGAGTGCGAATAGGAATTAATATTTGCGCATGGCATTATAGTCTAGCTAGATCATTGATTCCCAACGTGGTCCAAGTGGACCCCCAAGGGTCCACGGGAGACTCGACAGGAGTCTACCATGGCGTAAAAATGGGGGTTCAAAATTCAAAAGTGTGTTCAGGACAATAAAGTTTATACGACGCCTTAATCGACGTATAAACTTTATTGTACAATCATACAATATACACTCTACTATACACATGATAAATACATGGTAATCAGTGTGTATGTGTTGGAATGTCATATTAAGTACTTGTAGAGTGGTATGCGTCGTAGTGTGCGCGACATGCGCACACTACGACGCATGCGCAGCTATCCCCTCCGCGTATCGCTCAGCGCTAAAGTTATGTGCCGCTAGTTACACTAGACATCCAAATATAACACTGGGCACACGATCACATTTAACGCGGGATAAACGCAATGCAATACTTGAGAGCAATGAATCCAGGTCACTAGTATAAATCCCGCTATGAATAAAGTCCACTTGCATACTACTAGCAATGAATCCGGGTTAGTGGCATGAATCTTGTTATCTCCGAGGTTAAGAGTGCCTGTCTGGGGAAAGTGAGTGTTTCTGTTAGTTCATAGTTTTATTTTAATGAGCGCCGGGGTATGTGACCCGGATTAACTACTCTCTAGTGTACTATTAGAGTTAGAGTAAACATAAATAGAAAATAATATCATAGGAACCATTGACCAAACGAAGATAGACTCGTTCAAGTTGGTCTTGCAAAATAATTTTAGGAACCTACTGGATCAACCCGCCCGTCATTAGTTTTGAATGAATGAGATAGATGGCGCGAAGTGGCACACAAAAAGTTTATTCTTTTTTTCCTAACCGCTAAATGAAACCTTTTTGTAAAATGTTACTTTGCACTTTAGGATACTAATGGAGTGCCGTTGACTTCGTTTGTGTGTTTTTATAACGATCAAACAGGTAAATAATATCCGTCAAGTCTGTTCTGGATCTTTTCTTTAGGCATTGCGTTGATTGCTGACACCAATTTTTGTGTAGGATCCTTGTCTGCGCTATGGTCTATCGGGTTCAGTCCTCCGCGGTATTGATAACTTCGTTCACGAAGGTGTCTGTTGCCGAGCGAATCTAGTCACTCCAATGCCAATGCACTGAGCCCAATGGCTCAGGGCGTCGATTCCAGCAACACGGCTCGATTAAGTATCGCTGAATCCTGCTTGAAAATAAATTACGAAAACCAATTTATATAGCAAGCGTTGTGAATACATTTAACCATGCAATATTATTATAAGAATTAACTAAATCTTATTTAGTAGCACGAATATTTTTTTAGGGCATTTTAAATGAAATAAAGTTGTTCATTCGTTGAGGAAGTCTCTTTTGGTTACCGCGGTAACCCCACAGTTCGTTTATGGGTTTTGTTGGATATCACTTGCTAGATTTACTATCGGAAAACAAACAATCAAATCTTTCCTCTTTATAATATTAGTAGGTAGATGAAATAACTTACATGCTGCCACTCTTCTGTATAAATGTAAGGTCAAATCAGTAATCTCTAATACTAGCCAAAATTCTGTATAAATACAGATAAATATCGACGCTTGAAAGGCAAAGTTTACTAACCGACATGGATTTAAATGTATAGGAGGGCTGATAAAAGTTTTTTTTTTGCAAAAAAATGCTTTTAAAATTTGAGTTTATGTCATAAAGAAATAATTGTTACAGCCTAGGCATTGTAATATTGTAGGCCTTAACCTCACAAATAAATTATTACCGTAACACTTTAAATTCACACTTTTTAGTCGGTTAGATAATAATTAACCCGACAAAAATTTCAGGTAAAACTATCTTTACGCCAGAATCTTCTCAGTTACCAGCAGGTTTATTTCTTTATATTACATAAGCAAATGTCTATGAGAATAGGTAAAAATGTATCAGTCATAAAAATATTTATTTTATAAACTGAGAAAATTGTTTTAATGATTTAACTTCAGGGAGAATCGTCAAGAAAATAAACCCAAATAATAATTATACTGAAATATTTGCAAAACTAACCGACATTTTGTATGAGCTTAAATAATAAAAACAATTTTTTGTATTCATAGTGTATTTATTGCAAGAATTTTAATTAGAAATGGCATGTATTAGAAAGTTAATAAGTTTAACAAACATAGGTTCCTTTTTTCAGGTTTTAATTTACTAGTAAAAAACAAAAAAACTTATACTTGAAAAATCCCAAATAACCTAATTAAGTAGTATCTACTCTTAAAAAAGTATTTGACACACAATGAGATCACATTTAATAATCAGTCTCAATATTAATTTAACAAGGCACAGTTCAACACACAGTTACTTATTTCTAAAATGATCACGGGACTCATCCAAGTTTTAAAAGTTTTTGGACAGATAAGTAGATATTTGTAATTACAGTAAGTACCTATACTAATTCTTTCTTACTTTTCTGTACTAAGATACATAACTATAATTCTTTAATGTGTAATGTAATATTCTATGAACTTATCTCAATTTTTTAGGAACCTGATACATTATGTATCATTATTTCGTAAAATTATAAAAGTTATAACAATCAAAACAATCGAAGTAACTATAATAATATCACAACGTAACTTTTATCATCTTTGTTCAGATATTCTTTAAGATTGGTTACTACAGATCGATCAAATTAACTTGAATTTGAAAATAGAGACAGCGTTACACAAACATCGAGCTTATCTTGAAATTATAAATACACACAGTGTTTATTGAATTCACATGTTTGTATAATGCTATTTAAATTTTTAATTTCTAAATATTACCTTTATCTTAGTCGATCTGTATCTCTAATACTAATAAACAGGTACTAATTATAACAGCAAAGGAATAAAAACTTGAGTAAAATCAATTAAACATAATCAGGGTCTTCTATATCTGATTCAGGTAACATGTCTTTGACATTCGCATCTCGTGGAATGTTTTTATACTCATGATGGAAACAATCTGGAATTATGTGGTCAATACATAGTTTATGAAGATCGTCGTATTTCTTTTTAGAAATGGGTAGTAACGACTTATAGCATGACATCAGTGGAACCCTCGTTTTAGGCTGGACTTCAACATTAAACGACTTGGCAGCAGCATTCTTAAACGTTTTTATTGACACAAATTGTTTGCCTCTTTTGAAAGTTGCGATCCGGACTTTACTAATTTTCCCTGTAAGGTTTCCTTTGAAATATTTGTCTCCAATATTATCCCATTTTTTGAACTGCTCATAACACATTCGCTCAACATTAAATGGTGATGGATTCTTTCTAGCAGTTAAAAATATGGTAAACCATTGGGAAGGTGCATAAACAGTGGTGTGTTTGAGGTGGTTTTCAATAACGGCGTGAGAACTATCTACTGGCATATAAGTATGCCCAGTCAAGAGGAAATTCAACTGAATTGTTTCAATATTGTCACATTCCTGTAAAGTTTGATGAATCATACCCATAATAGTTCGGTTCCGGTTTTGACCTGGACAACAATCGCAGTACAACAGCAATTCCACTGATGTCATGCTATAAGTCGTTACTACCCATTTCTAAAAAGAAATACGACGATCTTCATAAACTATGTATTGACCACATAATTCCAGATTGTTTCCATCATGAGTATAAAAACATTCCACGAGATGCGAATGTCAAAGACATGTTACCTGAATCAGATATAGAAGACCCTGATTATGTTTAATTGATTTTACTCAAGTTTTTATTCCTTTGCTGTTATAATTAGTACCTGTTTATTAGTATTAGAGATACAGATCGACTAAGATAAAGGTAATATTTAGAAATTAAAAATTTAAATAGCATTATACAAACATGTGAATTCAATAAACACTGTGTGTATTTATAATTTCAAGATAAGCTCGATGTTTGTGTAACGCTGTCTCTATTTTCAAATTCAAGTTAATTTGATCGATCTGTAGTAACCAATCTTAAAGAATATCTGAACAAAGATGATAAAAGTTACGTTGTGATATTATTATAGTTACTTCGATTGTTTTGATTGTTATAACTTTTATAATTTTACGAAATAATGATACATAATGTATCAGGTTCCTAAAAAATTGAGATAAGTTCATAGAATATTACATTACACATTAAAGAATTATAGTTATGTATCTTAGTACAGAAAAGTAAGAAAGAATTAGTATAGGTACTTACTGTAATTACAAATATCTACTTATCTGTCCAAAAACTTTTAAAACTTGGATGAGTCCCGTGATCATTTTAGAAATAAGTAACTGTGTGTTGAACTGTGCCTTGTTAAATTAATATTGAGACTGATTATTAAATGTGATCTCATTGTTTAATTTTTGTCGACACTTGGGCGATGCTCCTATTCCAGCAGAAGCGAGAGCTATGTCGATGATTCTAGATGAGCGGTGTCTTTTGTGCATGATGATGATGTAAAACCGTACCTAAAAAAATTAAAATAAAGTAGTTAGTTAACTACGCAATTATACCTAATTTAATTAAATACTTGGCAAGTATTTCCTTAGAGCTTGAATAGTTTTATATAAGTGAATAAGAATTTTTACTTACAGTTTTCTTATTTACTACGCGCCAAAATCGAAGGAAGAGCGGCGAGCGCACCGCGCAGCGTCCTCTCTAACCGACGCGCGGATTCATTTGTTTCACGCAGTGCGATGTTTTTAACCGACATTTGATACAAAACTGCGCTTCCTAACCACCATCATCACTCGTTTTTCAATTCACGTAAAATAATTTATGCGACATTCTCTAAACAATATTCACGCCGGTAAAAATATCTAACCGACATTCAGTTTCGAACGAATTTGTCAAGTAAAATTGTCTAAGCGACACCAAGTTAATATTTCATTTTATTGTAAAATTGTCCAAGTTGATTTTTATGCCAATTTCATAACAAGCAATAGTATATAAGTACAAATAGAGCTAAACACAATAACAGTAACAAGTGCATAAGGAAACACTTGGATCTTTTTTGTATTCGTATAAAATTTGCGAAGCGACTTTGACGGAAAAGCGTAATTCAGGTAAAAATACCTTACTGCTTCGTACTCATGATTTTTACTGAAGAAAAATTATTTAAGTCAATGGATAAAATAAATTCGAATGATGAACAAATTACTATCCGCAAAAAATATTAAGTCAACTTGTTCAACCAACCGAATAAAGTAAAATGCGTATTTTTGTGTCGCTTAGTGGGCCGAATATTTTAGAATACTAAGAATTCACGTACTTCTTAAGCGACAGCAAAACTCATCGCAGCGCTATGAGACTCAGACCAATCGACGCGGATTTTTTTGGCGATTCGATTGATATATAAAACTCAATTGACCCCATACTGTCGCTTAGTAAGGTTTGCTTTTCATGCGTCGATATGTATTATTGGCAACACTGCGTGAGAGTGACGCGCAGTGACGCACCGCTTGCTATATCGCACTTGAGCGTCACGACGCGTCGCTCACAGCGCGTCGGTCGCCACGCGTCAAAATATTCTTTCGGAGGCAACTATGTCGCGACGCGCCGCGCAGCGCAGCGCCGCGCCGCGCTAATGCGACACACACCATACAAAATGACTGAAAGAATATTTTGACGCATTGTGTCGCGCCGCGCAGCGCCGCGCCGCGCCGCTCAAGTGCGGTTGTTTTGATTTGATTTGATTTGACTTAGTGAACACCAAAATTGGCGGCAAAGCTGCTGCTTGTTTTTGTCATATATTTTTTTTCTTTTTAGAGCTATTCGAGAAAGCGGTCCGGCAAGCAAAAAGCCCGAGTCCGTCAAAAAGCTGATATTCTGCAGCAAGGTGTTGTAATATAACCTACCTATTATTCTTTAGTCAAAGCATTTTAAGGTTTTATGCATTTAATTGGATATTTTTTTATATGCTCAATTTCAAACTCTGTAGCAGGCCTCAATGTCATCACACAAAGACCCAGTAAAAGATAATTAACTTACGTAACACTTGTCTGTGTTTAGCCAGAAATGCCTAATAATAAGTGAGTAATTATGAGTATGTAGCTTACTTATGTATGTATGTATCTACATACCTTTTAGAGGTGGCCATTATACTTTAAAAATAGGTGATAGCATTCTTTTGTAGTGTTCTTGCCCTAAGTGGTTTTTTTAATGTTCACCATTGTCTATTCAGCTTGTTAGACTAGCCCGTTTTCAGTTTTCGGCTACGTTATTTTGTTGTTTTCGTTTCGCCTATTTGTCTCTCTCTATTGTATGGAGAAAAAATGAAACAGCAAAAATACGTTAAAAATGGTTTTGAGCAAATAATCAAATATCAGTCAAAATTTGGATCATTAGGCTACGGACACCAGAATTATTCTAAAGTTTAAACCACCAAATATTCATGAACCTCTGCTGTCGAATGAACGCAAGTACGCAGTAACCGCAAGGAATACCCTCCCAATTTCAAATTTCTGTGAACAGACTCAGTGAGTCAGGACCTTTATTCCTATAACATAAGATAATCCGACATCGTCAAAAAGATCAAGCCTCGTTGAAGAGTCCTTCGAGTCAATAAAACCTTCCAGCACACCACCGAAGAGGAAATACAATTGATATTGGTGCATTACTTGGAAATAATTTATGAAATCGGTCCCGTAGTTTTTGAGTTTAATTCGTTGCATACAATAATACAATTGTTTCCTCTTTATAATGTTAGTGTAGATACAGATAATTATTGGTGTCAACTTCAGCGTTCATATTAATTAATTTGGTTAAAATATTAATCTCCTCTTGTGGTAAAATTACATTGTGTTCCTGACGTGAAACTATTTTAGTTTAGAAGTGAGGTTTGACTAAGCATTCTTGGAAATAAAGGATTATGCAGGCAAATACAGGGAATTGTTCTGTATTCAATAAAACCACAGGGATTGGCCAAAATTACTTGTGGATTATTTTGGTCACTAAATGGAGCCCTTCTTGAACACCAAGATATTGGACCATCAGATAACATTATGACATATCCTGTTGTGCTACGCCTTGTCAAAATATCATTCGCATAATCTGCATCACAATATGCGTTTATGACAAGATCATTACATCCGTTTTTAAAACAAATACCTTTATCTTTTGTGCCAGCTAAATATCTTAATATTTTCTTTAAAGCTATCACATCTGACCTATCCGGTTTTTCTATTTTTGTACTAGCTTCATGCACAGCATGTGCTATATCTGGCCTCGTGCGAGTTGACAAGTATAATAGACCTCCAACTAGTTCTCTATATGGAAATTCTGTGTCTAACTCACTAGTCTCAACTTTCTTATCGGAATTTCCAGGAACTTTACAAGGATTGCAATGACTCATATTGAAATTCCTTAGAAGCATTTCCGTATACATTTTTTGAGTCAATTTTATACCTTCTGAGTCTTTATTTACTTCTAATCCAATATAATTCTTAGGATTCTCATATATTTTTATTTCAAAATGCTCTTTTATACAATTTAAAATATTTATCAGTGTTTGCTTGTCTTTAGCAATAGCTAAACCATCATCTACATAAATCGCAATGATTACAGTTTTGTTTTTATTTGTGAACACACATCGATCAGTCTTAGTCGGTAGTAAACCTAATTTTAACATTACATTTGTGAATGTTTTGTTCCATGTAATAGGAGCTTGTTTAAGCCCATACAAAGCTTTATTTAATCTTATAACCTTGTTAGATTCATTTTCGTATCCTTCTGGTATTCTCATATAAATATTTTTATCAGACAGTTCCCCATACAAAAATGCTGTTTTTACATCGAAACTCATTATTTCAGAATCATTATATGCAGCTATAGCAAACAGAGACTTCAAAGCTGATTGACTTACTACTGGACTGTAGATTTCATCATACTCTAAACCATATTGCTCAAAACCTCTGACTACTAACCGTGCTTTGTAGGTTCCATCATCTTTTATACGAAATACCCATTTATTAGATAAAATTTTCTTACCCTGTGCTTCTTGCACATCAACTACTTCCCACGTTTTATTAGCTAGAAGAGATTCCTTCTCCGAATCGATTGCCTTCTTCCAACTGTCTCTTTCTGTACCTGAAATAGCATCATTATAAGTTATTAACGCATAATCACTAAACTTAGCAGGGAGTTTTCTGATTCTCTTTGATCTTCTTTGTTCCTCAACTTCATGTATCAGTGAATCATCATCAGATCTTTCTATTAGTTCAACTCGACCAGTTTCATTATTTTCCTGTTCTTCTTCACTGTAGTAAATCTCGTCTTCTTCAATAACATCTGATATTACATTCTGCGTGATGACTGGCGCAGTTGGTAGTAGATTTGCCTTTTGATAGTAGGTCTTGGGTTCGATCCCCACCGAGAACAAATATTTGTGTGGTGAATGCACATGTTTGTTTTCTGTCATAGTGTTAGGTATGTTATATTCTAAGATGTATTTAAAAAAATGTATAAAAGTTAATGATTTAATTGTACAATTCCCATAGTTATCGTTAGCATTTCTGCTTTATTTGGGGCTAGATTGTGATGTGTGGTCCACAATATATTTATATTTATGCTCTGCCTGTGCGTGACTGGGTGACCCACTGTTATCAGTTTTCGCCGGCAGCGGCTTGGGGATGCTTCCGTTTGGTACTGATTTGGATCAGTTAAACTATGCCTTTTTCTCCCGTGCCGTCCCATTGCTTTGTTTTGGTTTGAAGGGTGTGGGTGCCGGTCAAATTACTGGCACTTGAGGTAGGAACGTGCTCTACGATGCACTGCCCTGCGTCCATCAACTTCAGGCTCAAATGTTCAGCTTCACGTGCCGTTTATTTCTGAGTATACACAAAACATACCTATTTGTTTAGTTACCTACACATTTCGACTGTCGTATAAATAATATTGACCGCAGAAAAACCGTTATTTTTTTCCGACGTGTGTGCGATACTTTTCTAACCTTTAATTTTCTACATTGGTATAACTGAATTTCATTCGGTACTCTTTGCTTAGTATAATAAAAAAACAAGGCCATTAATGTTTTGTGTATAAAATATGTTTCTATGGAAAACACTGGAAACCCGGGGTTTTGCTGCCGAAATAACAGCTCTAAATAAGCATGGTGGTAATACTTCCCCGGACGAGTCCTTCACAGAGAGATCTACTACATAATACAAAAAAATACTATTATATTCTTCAGTCTGTTCTTATAAATAATAATTATAAGTTTAAAAAACTTGAGAAACCGACTTCATTGCCAAACGGCTAAATCGATTTTAATGAAATTTGTTTGGGACAATTGGACGTAAAAATAACCTTCCAAATAAAAAAATAATTTTCTAAATCGGTTAATGCATGCACAAACATTAAAAGAATATTTAAAAAAAAAATAGCAACACCGATTTTAATAAAATTAAAATACGACCAATCTGGAAGCAGTACCTTTCAGATAAAAAAAATATTTTTTCAAATCGGCTCACAAATGACGAAGTTATGCGGTAACAAACATAAAAAATAAAAATAAAAAAAAAATACAACCAAATTGAGAACCTCCTCCTTTTTGATTGTAAGTCGGTTAAAAAGATGATTAATACTCATAATATCTAACTAGCCCTCTCGATTCCAGTGCCCCTGATAAATCATTTTCCTTCCTTTAAAGCGGCTTTTGAAACCCTTCATCGGTGTTTTTTTTTCAACGGAATTTTCATAAATAACTAAACTACACTCCGTGAACAAATTAGTCAACATTATCAAATCAAATAATGTATATTATACAAAGCAAGTTTGTGTCCAGGGTTTTCTCTATCACCGCCGACTAGGATCTACTCCCAACTGTGGTGGTAGACAACCCTCGGTTCACTGCTGTGAGTGAGAGAGTTTGGACGGAAGGGGTTGAAGTGGGGGTGGTTGTAAGGGGCAAAATTTCGAAATCTATCCTTTTTTACATAGGGACTTTGCTGTGTCTATCCTTTTCTATCACGTAAGAACTTTATAATTTTTTTTATTTTATCAAAATGTTCTAGAATATAATGCTTTTAAACGTTCCAGAATGTTCTTTGACATTCTGGAATGCCTAGGCAACGTTTTGCATAGTTTTTGTTCAACCAATAATCAACAATCATACAATTACATGACTCGTTAGCCTTGTAATAATTACATGATTATACTGCTACATAAAAACATAATAATTTGTACTATCAATGCCCAACATAAATTTTAATTCTATCGTGCAGAAAGTTTAACAACATTTAAAAATCCGTGTCGTACTATTAAACATAATTATATTGATTACTAGCGTATCACCCAGCTTCGCATGGGCGTAATTTAGAAAAAATGAGGTGAAAAATATAAAACCTTTGAAATTTTCCGTATTGTGCTGTTTTGCAGTGCTAAAACGATAGCCGAACCAATAATTTAACAAAAGGGGGCATATCGTATCACAGGTTAGTATTATTTTATTGCTTAAATTGGTTTTGTTTAGAATGCAAAACCATCAAACAAAAATAGACTGTGAATGATATTAGTTAAGGTCGCGTTTCTATAAATCTCAACTTTCGCTACTCAATTAGGGCTGTACCTACCCCAATAAAGTGATGAATGTGCTATCGAAACAGAAACAAATATTTAAATCACTTAAACATTCCTTCATTGGTTTGTGCGAGAACAAATATTTGTGTGGTGAACACAGGTGTTTGTTCTCTGTCTCGGTGTTATATTGTATTCTACATATGTATGTATTTACAAAAAAAAAATACTATTCAAGTATTATATCAGCTATCTGGTCCCCACAGTACAAGCTCTGCTTAGTTTGGGGCTAGATAGTGTTGTGTGGATTGTCCGCATTATTTATATATTTATTTATTATTTGGGATTGAAATTATCCAATTCTGTGAAAAAGCGCCCTTGTGTTGACCACCACTGATGAAAGATACTTTGTGAATAAAATACGTATTCACTGTATTGTTTGAAATGTCCCTCGGAAAAATAAAACGACATCTTAAACAGAGCAGGCTTCCATTATTCTATTGTTGGAGGAGAAAAAAGAAAATAATGGACAATGTAGAGAGCGTACGAAAATCTACAATCCGCGTATTAAGTTGCTGTGTTTAAAAGTCCTTAATCTTGCGAATCTTTTATATAAAAGCATTCTGAAGAAATTAGAAGGTATTTGCTACTTGAAAATAAAACTATTTTAATTTAGAATTCAACTCTTGTGATAATTAACGGAGTCTAACTTAGTAACAGGACGAACATGGACTATATTATAGCTAAATATACAAATACGTCGACAAATCAAATCAAAAAATATTTATTTTATGACATAACGCTGGTCTTCCGTGATACCAGTAGAGTGCGACACAACGCAGCAACAGAGCTGATGCTTTGTTTGGAATCAAAATATCTTCAGGTTATTAATTTGAGCAGCGATATTTTTCTTGTCTAGTTAGGTTTATCAGTTTGATAATGTTAACATTTTTAGGGTTCCTTAGGACTTTGATTGGAATTTCAACTACACTTAGGAGCTTGATAATGCTAAAATTTTTAGGGTTCCTTAGGACTTTGATTGGGGTTTTACTACATTGAGGAACTTGATAAAATAAACAACTTTTAGGGTTCCTTAGGCCTTTAATTCTTAATTCTTAATTCTTTATTGTACACAATATAAAACACAGGAAAAAAACAGAAATAGAGGACATGTACAAAGGCGAGCTTAACCCTGAATAGAGTTTTCTTACAGCAAACCTTTGAGGCTAGAGAGAGGTGACAATATAGGCAGGTTTGTGTACATTAAAAAGAAAGTAAAAATAACAAGGAATACTTAGATGAATAAATTTACTAGTATGCAAAATAAATATAGGCATATAATACTTAAATAATAATAAAAATACAATACATAAAAAATACATACATAACAATACGTATCACAGTTCACAGAGACAGATAGTGCTCCTTAACTTTCCTCTTAAATATGCTATGCGATGGACTAGCGCGAATATCGTGTGGTAAGGCGTTCCATAACTTGACCCCACCTACGGTAAAAGAGCCACCGTAGCGGCTAGAGGAGTGTTGAGGGGTTTTGAGGAGGAGGGAAGTAGCAGTCCTGCACGGCTCACCACGCGGGACCAGGAATTCGAAGCGCTCACGGAGGTAATTAGGAGAAAGAGGACAGTAAAGAGTTTTATAGAGAAGCGCCACTACGTGAAGATCACGGCGACGACGAATAGGAAGCCATTTTAATTTGGATCTAAACTCAGAGACGTGATCAAACTTGCGCAGTCCGAATATGAAACGGATGCACAAGTTTTGAAGTCGTTCGAGCTTATTGAGCAGTTCCTCCGTGGCATCAAGAAAACAAACATCAGCCTTTAATTGGACTTTCAACTACACTTAGGACCTTGATTATGTAAACAATTTTAGGGTTCCTTAGCACTTTGATTGGAACTTCAACTACACTTAGGAGCTTGATAATGCTAAAATTTTTAGGGTTCCTTAGGACTTTGATTGGGGTTTTACTACATTGAGGAACTTGATAAAATAAACAACTTTTAGGATTCCTACGTTAATAATCAAGTTTTCACTTCTGCCGGCACTCCCGGAGTGCAACCCGTATTTTTTTTTTTTTTCTAATTTTCAGTGTTTTTCTGTTCCAGATCGGTGCCAGGAGGTGGGGCGATGATGTACCAGCCGGGCTATGCGCAGTGGCGATAAGTTTTAGCGAAAAAACGTCTGTTTCGTCGCTAAAACGGTGGCAAAGTTAGTAGAAATACCACTTTTTCTAAGTTTCTGTATGACGAGTGAACCCTGGTGCTAGTCCTATGTGTAGGGCTTCGCAGGCCGCTTCTAATGGTGTATCGCACGGCTATGTCCACCTTAAGTAGCTGTCAACAGAATCGAAGATAGTTCTATACCAATTCAAAGAGGTAAGATCAACATAATTAACTTTTGCGGCCTTGTAAAAATCTTTTAACAGCTAGCTTCAACTATCAGCCATCACTTACCGATGAGTTAAGATAAACGGTGACAGGCACTTGCCCTACCGATGGCGAGTAAGCGATTAGCTATCAACTATTTGTCGCTTAAGAAACGAACAAATGATATAATTTCTGTGTCAATAAAGAAGAGAAAAAGAAAAGAAAGAAAGAAATCGTTTATTTATACAAACTATACACGACAAGACATAAAACTAACAATAAAAAAGTAAAAAATACAGTGTTAATAACACAATACGCAGAGTTCTGGTGGGTGTGTGTGTGTGTGTGTGTGTGAACTGCTGCCATGTACGGTCTGTATAAAAAGCCCTGAGCTCAGCATGGGCTGAGAACGAGTTTTCAGCGCTGGTTTTCACATATGTTAATGAAGACACATATGTTAATATTTGAACACTGGCCGTTCACACTGCCGGCGAAAAATTCTTTCTTACAAAGCTTTCATTCTGTTTTAAAGCCCAGCGAAAATATTATAGAACTATCCACTCGATTCTCGCTCATTGCCGGCAGTCGGACAAGTGCCATAAGCAGTTTGAGGTCTTGTAGTGTTTTAGTAAAAGCTTTATTGTGTAATACAAATACAAAACAATGTCATCTTTGTTCTAGATAAAAAAAACACAAGAAGTAGAAGGCAGGGTAATAAGTACGCGCCCAGCCGTCGACGAGGCAAAAAAGAAATGAACGCAGAAAGAGATGCCCAGATTCGGAAACTTGTGAAAGCTGCTTGTTCCATCAGCTGTTTGTATAAAAAAAGAATATCTGTTGATAAGACACATAATATACAGGGTTATTCATTATTAGCTGCAAATACTCAGGTATTAGGTTCAACAAATAAAATAAAAAATATTTATGAAATGATTTTTTTAAGTTTTGTTATGAAAATCCCGAGAAAATCGATATAGAATATCCTTTGGAATCATTGGCGCCTGACCTATTTTGACCTTTAATCCTTTGACCGTGAGCGACACTCTGCGTTCAGTCACCGCCTGGGTGGGTCATCGTCCTGTTCTCCATGGCAATCATTATTCAATAGCCGTAAATAAATTAATAAAAATAAAATTTTAATACAAAAACTTAAATCAGTTTAGGAATTAAATTGATTCGGCCAAACAAATATTCACGACCCAAAAATTAGGCCCTGTCAGTTTGTGTAGCTAATAATGAATAACCATGTATATTAGTGAGTGAACTGCTAGCTACATTGCTAGCCGGCAAACTCTTCTCTCCACTATTTTTAAAGCCCAGCGATAAAACTATAGAACTACTAAATCGCTACACGCTTTTCGCTTACCATCTGCGGTCAGACAAGTGCCTATAAGCGCTTAATTATACCTTTCAATAGAACATAAGACTCTGTATCTCATAGAATTATTGTTGTAGGAATTTTGTATATAGCAGAATAGATAGTATTTTATTTTCGGGCCGATAAGTCGACAGTCAACATCACCCGGATCTTAACAGTTTACATTGTTAAGTTGGTGGATGGAAAGGGCTCAGAGTCGTTCTTCCTGAAAATGTGTAGGGGAGGCCTATGTCCAGCAGTGGACTTCTTCAGGCTGATGATGATGATGAAGTCGACAGTCGATAAGACCTTAGTATCAAGGATAGTACCTAACAAAAAACATTGTAACTATCGAATCCCTGCTATACACTTATTCTTATTCCGCGGATCGCGCGAGAAGGTCGCGAAGGGGTGTATAGAACGGGCATATCGTGCAGACGAACAAAGACAATCGAAAAGGTGATGATGGGTAGGTTCTTTGATTATTTACACTCAATAATCAAAGGGTAGGTTGTTGTGCCGTTGACGATCTAACTATAAGTAATAGTTATCTGTTGACCTATAGCCTCATTAAGTTAGACGGATAGGCATTCCAAAGGTCATTTGCGCTGGGCTAAATCCTATGTCCTCTTTTATAGTTGATCTAAGACCTAAAAGTACCATAGGTAGCTCTCTCACCCATTGATTAGAGTTGTCGCAGCGTGACATGACGGATGCTTTAAGTGTGCGATGCATGCGCTCTACTTGTCCGTTTGCTTTAGGATTGTATACTGTAGTGTGGATTTTTTCTATGCCTAGTCTTTTTGTTAATTGTGTAAAAAGTTGAGATTCGAACTGTCTACCTTGATCAGTTGTTATTTTTACTGGACAGCCAAATCTTGAAATCCAATGCTCTACAAATTTATTTGCTATTGTTTCGGCTGTGATATCCTTAATGGGTATGACTTCAGGCCATTTAGTGAAACGATCTATGATGGTGAGGCAATATGTGAAGTCTTCTGAGGGTATCAATGGTCCAATAATATCAATATGAACATGAGTAAATCGATTTGAATTTTCAAACTCTCCAAGTGGTGTAATTGTGTGTCTTTGGACTTTACATTTTTGACACTTTATGCACTTTTGTACAAATTTAGCGACATCGTGGTTCATGCCGGGCCAAAAATAACGTTGTGTAATAAGGCGTCTTGTTGCAGTTACTCCTGCATGGCTTAGTCCATGAGTACATAAGAGAGCTTGTTCTCGGAATGTTGTAAAACACAGCAATGCTGCTTCACGGCAGGAATAGGCATGGTGGTAGTACGCACCCCCACGAGACACACACAAAGAGCTCTACTACTACCGGTCCGGTTTTATCATAAGGGTACGGACCCCTAAATAACCAAAGGTAGTTAAATAGTACTTACAGCCGGTTGTTTGCTAAAAGCATACCTCCCCATATCGTCGGAAGTGTTAGGGGTGTAATGGGGGTTGTAATGCTCTAAGAATCCGTACGGTCCATAGTCTATGGTGAGACCTAGCACGCTCAGGTTGTCTGTGTTTAGTAAGCTACGTCTTGACATGCAGCTAGGTATTTTATGCATGCAATTAAAAAACAAAAATAAATCTTACGAAGATTTTGGTGCGCTGAAAGCCGGACTAGATTATCTGTGTCCCGGCTTCCAGTGCCCCCCAGCGGACAATGATATTATGACTATGTGTAAGTTATACAAAGATAAAAATAAGTGTATAGTTGCTATACCAAACAATCGTTGAAACGAAACTACGCTACGCTTCAAACTAATAGTAGTTCGCCCCCAACTCAGATCTTGTGATGTACGCTCCAGTCTAAATTTATACCTCATTGGACTTGTCTCTGAACTACTCCCTCCTCACTTCGTATTTCATTCATTCATTTTATATCCCTAAGCAAGATATTTCTAATATCCTCAAATCCACTGCTGTAGATGATTTGACTTCCTTTTTGATACAGAAATACTAAAAAGTCTGAAGTTTGTTAAGTTATATAAAGTGACTCTTTTGAATTTGATAAATAAAGACCGCTTTTATTTTGCCATTTGATATTGTAATGCCTAGAAGAAATCGCAGTCAGCGATAAAACCGCCCATTGTACTTTATTTAGTTACGTCTAGTACTACGACGTGTCTTGGAGTCTCCCCGCGACCACGGCTGTTGTAACACGGTTGAAACGTCGGGAAATAATAAAGGTAATCGCGATAAACACCCGTTTTTCAGATTTTTCTATCTACGGAATAACGCTATTTGTCGAATAAAAGAAGTCGGTCCTTGTTTTTGACAAGGCTGAAAAGAGATGGATATAATTATTAACTGACTGATAAATCTGTAGATTAGCTAGCTTTCTATAAATCTGTAGAAAAATTAGCCCCTAAGTAAAATATCACTAAATTATTCACTATTCTGTACAAATGTGATGTCAAGAATTAGGTACATTCAAATCTCATGGTAACAAGTCTTACAAAATAAAAGACAAAAATCTTCAACAAGAATTCATTTCATATTTTGAGCACCACCTACTAACAAACCACGTCAATAACTGCTCTAAACACAGAAGAGAAAAAACGCTTACGCATCTAAACTTCAACTCTGTACCTAGTCTGAGCTTTACTCGATCAGTTTGTACAATTCGGTTCGCCTACGTGAGACACGTACGTCTCTCTGTTGTATGGGGATGAGACAACAACTTGTTTCGATCGTTTTACGTAATGTATTGTTGTTGTCTCATCTTTTTACGAACAAACGAGAGAGACACGTAGGCAAACCTAATTAAATAAATAAATAATAAAATAAATATTGTGGAAAATTCACACAACACTACCCAGCTCCAAACTAAGCAGAGCTTGTAATATGGGAACCAGATAGCTGATATAATACTTGAATACATTTTTTTTTGTAAATACATACTTAGAATACAATATAACACCCAGACAGAGAACAAACATTTATGTTCACCACACAAATATTTGTTCTCAGAGTATGAGTAATGAAAAGGATTTTACGTGCGCCTCGAAGAGGCTCCTTTTGTGCACTATTTTCTTCGCATAAAAGTGTTTATAGTAACACAAACCACGTTCACTCGCGGAAGTATTGGCTTCGATGTTCAATCTCATGAGACGAGTGACTGAAATAGGTTTTCCTGAAAGCATGTGACGTCACAACCGGATACAAGCATCCTTTAAATCTACAAAAACACTCAAACAATGCAACTGTGTACTTCAAAATCGTTTAACGTCTTAGTATTCAGACAAAAATGAAAAATGCATTCTCTTGTAAATCTAGAATGGATTGCGCCCCTTTGTACAGAGCTTGTTGTCATCTTCTGGACGACGATTGCAAAGCTCTTGCTGCTGAATATTATATTCAGCCCACGAAATAAAGGAAACTAAAGGAATAGAAACCTGCTAGAACACAAATGCAAATATAAATTGTTTTGCGCCTGAAGTGTAGTGGCACCACACTGGAACTTCTCTGCTATTACTATTATTTTTGATTTGTAAAAGGATCATGTAAAAAAAGCGGCCAAGTGCGAGTCGGACTCGCCCATGAAGGGATATAAGAAACCTCAACATCACTTTTGAAGACCTATTCATAGATACCCTATACGTATGGGTTTGATGAAAAAAAAGTTTTTTTAAATGGGGACCCCAAAATTTATTGTTTTTTTCTGTATGTGAGAAAATCTTAATGCGGTTAACAGAATACATCTACTTACCAAGTTCCATTAGTGTAGCTCTTATAGTTTCGGAGAAAAGTGGCTGTGACATACAAACGGACAGACAGACAGACATGACGAATCTATAAGGGTTCCGTTTTTACCATTTGGCTACGGAACCCTTAAAGCGGTCGGAGAAACAAAGAAATGCGAGCGAGCCTTATAGGCTCGCAAGTTTGTTGTGAAATGAAATAGTTATTTGTTATACAAGAGTGCAAAGCTGCTTTTTAACTGCGTGCGAAATTTTGATGACCAAGCAAGCGAAGGATTCTAATATTTAACCACGAGCGTAGCGAGTTGTTTAAAAGTTAGAATCCTAAGTGTTAGCGAAGGAATCAAAAGAGCACATCTTTGCACTCGAGTGCAACACGTAACTTTTCATCCCACCTCAGCGAGGAAATTACTAAATGCAAAAAAGAACATGGCACGACTAAAAGTTCCAAAGCAGGATTTGTTTACATTTAAATCAAAGATTGAACCTACCACCGAGCATGAAACAAAACGATCGCTTTTATCAGACATATCAAAGTTATTTGATCCGCTCGGTTGGCTTGCACCTTTATCAACTAAACTAAAAATCATTTTTCAAAAGGTATGGTTAGCTTCTATCCAATGGGATGACCCTCTACCGGAAGACATTCTATCAGAATGGATAACTCAGAATGAAAACATTAACAAACTACAAGTATCAAGGTGGCTATCGACAAAGGAACGTGACGTAATCGAACTACACGGCTTTTGTGACGCATCGATAAAAGCCTACGCTTGCGTTATTTATTGTAAAATATTACGAGGTAAACAACCTATTATAACATTATTGGTTGCGAAAACAAGAATAGTACCATGTGGAAAAAACATTACACTTCCTCGGTTGGAGTTAAGCGCTGCTCATCTTCTATCAAAGTTAATGCTCAAAGTGCAACAGTGCTTGAGTACCTACGAAATCAAAACCTATGGATGGTCTGATTCTATGATCACCCTAGGGTGGGTTAGTGGAGATCCAGCCCGGTGGAAGACTTTTGTCTCAAACAGAGTGCGAGATATCACTAGTACTATGCCAGCAACTTGTTGGCGTTATGTTAAATCAGAGGAGAACCCAGCGGACTGTGCCAGCCGTGGATTAACAGCCTCACAACTAGCTAAGCATAGCTTGTGGTGGAAGGGACCATCATGGTTACCAGACTTCAATGACCAATGCAAACAGCCAGAGTTCATCACTGATCAAGAAGTTAAAAAAGTTCGTCCAGTAAACGTCATCACTGAACAAGTTTTGGAAAAGAATAACTACGTACGCGAGGTCAGCCATAAAACCAAGAGTGGAGAGATAAAGAGACCAATAATAAAAATCTCTAAGCTACCAGTAAACAGCAAAGCCGTCGAGCAAGACGGCAAGTTTCAACAGAAACAAGAAAAGATCTGCGGTACCAACCGTTTACAAAAGACTAGCCTAAGTCTGTATAGCTTTGCCTTCATGCTATTCTGGTTCCTTTTTATGTTGGCTACACCAGGACATTGCAAATATCAAGTATCAAGCCTCAATACCAGTCAAGGATTTTACTTCGATCAAATCACTAATATTCACCTGGAACGAGATCAATGGAAATTAATCATCTACTTAACTTGACTAATGCAAAGTTATACTCACTTATTATTAGAAATGACCAATTCCCTCAGATTTTTCAGATAGCCAAGTTCCGCCGGTAAGTCGTTCAAACAGTTTTTGCCTAAATCAATGTACTGTAAATGAACACATCGATTGATTTCTGGTGGTATGCTCTCAATGACATTTGAGGATAGTATTAGCTGCGAGAGAGTTTCTTTCAAGTTACAGATACTGAAACAAAACAAAAATTAATAAATACAAAACTAGAAATCAGAAATGAAGAAGAATTTAGAATCTAGAATTTTTTTCAAAATCTAGAACATTTTAAAATAAAGAAACCTTGGGTTTGTATTATTTTTCATTCCAATTCTAAGAATTTTAGAGGTACTTCTTGTATTAAACAACAATTTCGTGCTCTCTGCTAATAAATGTAATTTTTTCATTATAATATACTTTCTTAGGTTTAAAATACTTGAAAAACCAACTACATGGAGAAACTGCTGAACTAATTTTTATGAAATTTCTATGGGACTAATCTGGGCCGTTATTCGCTATTGCCAAACCACGCGCGTTACGTGAACACGTTAAGACATCGGTTTAGCAATCGTCGGATTTTGAACGAATCATGTGAAATAACCAAAACATCAAACGTGGGGCATAGACAACTAGTCTTGTGGCATACAGAATACCATTTTTCGATTCCGCACCAAGGCGCGTTTGCGTTTAGATCACGTTGTGAAGTCACACGTTTTGGGCACGGAATCTCCAATGTAATAGCGAATAAGGCCCCTGGAAGTAATCACCTTTCAGATAAAAAATCTCATAAATGACGAAGTTATGCCATAACAAACAATAAAAAAAAATACAACCAGATTGAGAGCCTCTTTTTTTTAAATCGGTTAAAAATCATCTCTTTCAGGTTTAAATAGTAAAAAATAATGAAATCTTGGAGTCGTCATTATTTTGCATTTTCCTCAATTTTGGCGATACTTCTTATATTAATCAACTGTTTCTTATTCTCTGTTAATAAATGTACATTTTTAATGAAAAATAAAACTTACGCTAATGGTATTGCCGCAAACTTATTCTTAGATGGGCAGTCTTATCGCTCGGGGCGATTTTTCTAATTGAATAAAAAAATATGTGTTATCTATTAAATTTTCTACCTGTATTAATAAACTACTGTACCTACTGGTAGAAAACAAACTTCATTATTAATATTTCTAGTCCATAGTTTTTTATAATGTTGGTTTAGTTTTAATCAAATAGTGGTTCATAATAACGGGTAGTTTTTGCAAACAAAGTATACATTGGAAATTCATTTGTTTAAAATTAATAAATATGCTCTGCTTAGTTTGGGGCTGGGTAGTGTTGTGTGAATTGTCCACAATATTTATTTATTTATTTATGCATAAATTATAACTTAATTTTATTAACAAGTTGTAAGTAAATGAATAAATATGCATGGTTCGTATTTTTTTTTATTTGCAGCGTCTTACCCTCTTATAAGTCGATTACGAACAAATATAATTTTCATACGTTTGTTAACACAATACTTTTATAGGGTAAGGCTCTTAAACATAATGGTATTGCCGATAAGTCTATTGCCATCTCTATTTGTTGAAGTGAAAGTGACAGTGACAAGAGACTTTTAGCGAGCCGTTACAAAGTGTCCAGTATTATGAATGATTATTGTGAAGGCGTTTTCACTGCAGACGTTGCAGCACAATGCACAGACAAGAGTATCTAGTTGCGAGTAGCAACCAGACACTTTTGTACGTGCATTGTGCAAGAACGTACGTCTTAGTCTTGACGTAGATTAGGTAAGCGCTACTATGGCTATGAACGTGCGAAAGTAATACCGCGTAATATTCTCTGCGGAACTTTAGGAATATAGACTAACTTTTGACAAGCGGTAAACTGAAGTAACATGTTATTAGACATAGTTCCATCGAGGTACTTCGCTATTATCATGTTTTAAAGACATCTATATTACATAATGCTACATTTATAAATGGATGGTATTTTAAAAGTACTTCAATTTATTCCCATTTCATTTACCTAATTTTGCCTGTGTTCCACCAAATATACTGAATGTGCACTTAAAATATGTCATAAATAGCATCTATTTATCAACTGTTGCAAATTTGTAAAAATAGGTTGCTATTCTTCTTTTGAATCATTCTGTATATCACCTAATTATAATCGATCCTCAAAGCTAGTTGGGATAATGGGTGGAATCTAGACTGATATGATTCTAAATAAGAGCTGTGTTGTACTTAATTCCGGATTTGAGTAAGATGTAAACTTTAGAAACTCGCATGGTTTTTTGAACATTATTTTTGTATTTATCAATTTTCAGGCACTATTACAAATATTTGGTATTGTATTGGGTAAACTATGTTTGTATGATTAAAAAGTATCTAGTTATAGAATTGCTATTCAGCGTGGCAACGCCACCAGCGTCTTGGGGACGCTTCCGCCTGGCACTGATGAGGGCCATGCTTGTTCCATCAAATAGTTTTGTAAAAAAAAGCAGCCCAAATGCGAGTCGGACTCGCCCATGAAGGGTTCCGTAGCATCAAGTAATATAATATAAAGGTTTTTGTAGTTTGTTAGTTAGTTTTATCATTCTCTTATTTTAGAAGTTAGAGGGGGGGGCAACTTTTTTCCGCTTTGTAAGTGTCTCTCGCGCAAACTATTCAGTTTAGAAAAAAACAATATTAGAAACCTCAACATCATTTTTGAAGACCTATTCATAGATACCCCACACGTACCTATGGGTTCAATGAAAAAAAAATTGAGTTTCAATTTCAAGTATTGGTAAGTTTTAGTATACCCCCAAAATTTATAGTTTTTTTTTCTATTTTTATAAAGTTTCGGAGAAAAATGGCTGTGACATACGGACGGACAGACAGACAGACATGACGAATCTATAAGGGTTCCGTTTTTGCCATTTGGCTACGGAACCCTAAAAAGAGCTTTTTTCATAATTAATTATGAATCCTAGGCACTGTAAAAGACTAATTGTTTCTCTAACATTTTCTAAACAGTCTTTGTAATTCTTGCCGATACACAAGATGTCGTCTAAATATATAACCGAAATAAAGCCACGTGATCTTAGGTGAGTTATGACTTCTCTCATGAGCTTCGTAAACGTTCTAGGAGCGATAGAAAGCCCATATGGTAGAGAAGAGAACTCGTACAATGAAACAGTTCCATTTTCATCTTGAAACTGGAACCTCAGATACTTTCGACCCCTGACAGAAATTGGAAGAAGCAGGTATGCCTCTTTTAAGTCAATGGTGGCCATAAAACCATCCTTAGGTATTAGCTTTGCAGCCGTTCAATGGTCCTCCATTTTAAAATGTAATTTGGAGACGAACCTGTTTAATGGTTTTAGGTTGAGGATAAATCTCTTACTCCCATTAGGCTTAGGAATCAAGAAAATTTTTAAATTGTAAAAAAAAAAAAAAAAAAAGGTAGGTTTTTTTTATACCACTAGTTGATGGAGCAAGCAAATGGCCCACTTGATGCTAAGTGGCATCACTTATAACAAAGCATAGCTTCGTAGGTCACGCGCGTCAGGAATGTGCCCTATGATGCGCTGCTCCGCGTCCATCAACTTGAGGACGTACATACATATGTTCAGCCTCGTGCCACTCATTTAACCGGCACCCACGCCCTTCAAACTGAAATACAGCAATGCTGCAGAAATAGGCATGGTGGTAGTACTTCCCCGGACGAGCCCTTCACAAAGAGCTCTGCTACTACTAAGACTATAAGAGTAAGTACTTACACACCCAACAAGATTTTCGCCAAACAAAAACTTGTGCCTCTGACTAAACCCTCTTCACATCTTTAATTTGAACCTTAGAGACCTAACATAATGTGTCTATAAAGATGAGTATTTAGGAACCTGGCTTATCGTTGAATTTTGGGACATGTTGTATATTTTATTCTATGCAATTTTAAAATGTTCGTTGATATGCTGCAGTTTCTCGATTTGAAGGTTTTTTAAATATCTATAATAAACACAATGGTTTACATAAATGAATTTACAGAAATAATTCTTACCTAAATCTGGAATGGAGCTGGTGGGTTCCTCGAACATGGATGGCATGGGCGGCTTGTGGAGGCGCGGCGGGTGATGGTGCGGCGGCGGCGGCGGCGGTGGACGCATGCACTGGATCACCGAGCAAATACTGCGACGGTCTGCATTTCTTCTAGAGATGTGTGTGCATGGAAGCCAATCATTGCGGGGAAAAACATCCGCCAATAAAATTACTGCGCTGATCAATGCTGGGAAAATAAAGCAATCAAATCAGCGGAGTTTTTTCCTTGTTTACTGCTTGGTTTTCTTCCTCACACACCTTTGGTGGAAGTGCAGACTTGCATAGTGCAACTTTGAGCATAAATTACTGCTTATTTCTAGTATAATTCAGTCTTCGTTGCGTCGCTGTAGTTTGGTCGAGCAACAAATTAAGCCTGGCTGCACTTAAGATCTGAGACAAATGAAAAGTAGTACAAATGAACTTAAATGTTAAACTTAATTGTTTAATGTTAAATTGAGAGAGATAGAGATCTCTTATCAATAGGACTCGATTTAATACAGACGGGTCTCGAATCCTTCATAAATAAATAGTGCTTTCAAATTACAAGCCTTATTACGCACAATAGACAGACATTTAATAAGCACACATAAACCAGTAAAACACAAGGACAATAAAAGAAGAAAGATACAAATAGATACATCTATACTGGAGAAGTGCGTCGTGTTTCTGTGTACTACAGCAGCAAAAGGTTTTGACATACTATAATGTCTAGCTACTGTGACGAAGCTATGAGACATATATTAAATAAATAAATATTGTTGCAGGAACAACTGTTCCCAAAAGTGTTTTAGAGGGAAAGATGTAAAAAATAGACAAAAATAAACGCGATATATACCGACTTTAAACTTTCGTCTCAATTCCGCAGACGTTTTAGAGAAAGGCCAGGTTAGGAGTACCCTAAACCGGTGAGCATGTATGAAGAATGTTATGCGAGTGAATGAAGCGAAAGAGGTGTTTAGTTTTGCTTTCTTACAAAAAAAGTATATCAATTAGAATCAGAATAATGGCTATTAGAGACTTGAAAATGATAGGAGGATCAGTCTGCCCAAAACTATGAAACAAAAACTGTTTTCCAGTAACCTCGGACAGCAGTCTACTTGTGATCATAGTGGACACAAACCCAAACCAGCGTTACATCACCGAGGATCCAAAAGTGCTCACGAACTGCCTGGATGCAGTCATAGCGTTCGCCAACTCACATTTGATGCAGAAGTCTCAGAATCAGCTTGCGGTTATTGGCTGCCATTTTCATAAAAGGTATGTTTGACATTTTTTTTAGTTAATTCAGTGTGGCTGAACAGCCGGTCTACCCTTAAACTCGATTCAGATCCCAATCTTAAGTTTTGACGGAATTTTGACTGAAATCCTATAGATTTTCTGTTAAAATTCCGTCAAAACTTATAATTGTGATCGGAATCGCGTTCAAGCGTAGACCGGCTGGTGTTTTTGTTACTATTTGTTGTGTGTATTAAGGACATCAAGAGATGGTCCAGTCAGTATGTGCTTGTGGGCCGAATTCGAAAGACATTATGTGGAAACCAGTCCATTTACCAAGTGCAGATCATTGAATTTTCCGAATTTCAACCCGACAAGAACTGAGCGCCTAAACTTTTAAAGATAAAATGTTTATATTTCAGTGAATACCTCTATCCATCTCCGGGCAAACCACTAGATGTAAGACAAATCGATGGCCAGTATGAACTGTTTACACTTGTTGAAAAGACTATTAAAACTAGGTAAGTCAAAACTTAACTCTTTGTTTGTCTTCTCATTGTTTTCTAAGTATTCATCACAAAAAAATAATGTATTTGAGTATTAGATCAGCTACTATCTGACTTTTTTCTCCACTTTTTCTTTAATAGATTGGTGAACTTAGTGAAGAGTCAACCATTAGATGAAAAGCCAGGAGAGTCATTGCTGGCCGGCGCAGTGGCTTTAGGTCTTTGTTTTATTGCAAGGGTAAGTTTAATTGAAAAAGCACGGGTGATCTCAAATCTGGTTGGCAAGTTGGCAAGTTTTAGCATCCGCACTTGATGTGCGGGCAGGTTTTTTTGCGCAAGTAGGCCGCTAGTGGGCCCTTTTTGCGTGACCCTTGACACGTGTTGCTCTAACTTTTTGAGGTTCTACAACACGCCATAACTTATTTAAATTACCTTTACCTAAAAACCAATTTCATTCATTATTTTATTCATCGTTCAATTTACCGGTCTTACTGAATTCCCATCACTAGAGATTATCCTAATGTGAGTCTTGACACTGCGTAACTACGTTATATTTTTTATCTGTGTGCAAATTTTAAGATCGTGTGCGGGATTGTCAATGTGTGTGTTTACATGAATAGGATTTTGCTATGCGCGTGTGCCATGCATGTTTACCTCGTCCCCCGTCAATTTTGGCAGAAAATATTGTTCGTGGATTTGAACGTTGACGCCTCCATTTCTAATTCCTCCAAGCTCTACCCATAGGAAGCTAACATGTCAATTTGCAATATCTGTACCTACAATTTTCGTGTCTTATTTTTATATATGCTGTGTGGATACTTTATTATAACTTTGAAGCGTAGCGTGTGCTGTCTTTGAAACTTTTGCTTTTTTGTCTGACTAAGATGTAACATGGCAAAGTTGCTATATGGTTGCTATGTATGCAACTGATATAATGATATTGTAAATTAGTTATTAAAAACCCTTTTTATTTAAGTTGATGATGATCAGTCATAGTGTTACAAAATATTATCATTTAGCTACAAGTTAAACTCGTTTGTTGAAATCATAGTTGCTAGTTTAATGTATGTTTGTAATAAATACTTTTGTACGTTTTTCATCTTTTATTCAAATCTTAATAAGTTTTAAAGATTTTCTAACTCTAATATCACAGAACTTCATTCTCACTTCGGTAAAACTTTCATGCATGGGTCATTTTTGTATTAAATAAACACAGACTTTATTTAGCGCATTATGAGACATTTTCTTTTGAAATAAATTTATTTACTTCCATCAGTTATGTACTTTACCTAATAAGTCAAAGTATGGTCTAGTAAAAATAATAATATGATTCTAACTAACCTGCTCCGAAGAGATATCGATGAAAAGTTGCCTTTCAACATGCGAGTCTAGCACCCAAGTGCATTGCTGATAGAAGAACTCGTTCAAGCTGCCGGTTACCGATACGTTCTTCGATGAAATTTCAGATCGCTCAGATGTGTGCAAGGCTAAACTCATTTTATCAAAGCTATTCTGTATTCTGAAATTCCAGACTGTAAAATCAACAAAAAATTTGAAAAGAGACGTAACCACAAGTGTGTCGTTTTCCGCAAATAAAAATGATAATGGCTCAAAAATGTGACGTGTGCGTTCATGACTTTTTCCGCTTGACGGCAGTAACGAGCTTTATATTTGGTATACGGCCGCATTCATACATAATAAAAACGTTAAAATATTATCACACCTCTTTTCCCTGTGGCTGTATTTATGCAAAAACTGGGTGCCATCGATAAATAAAATGTTTAATGATTTATGCAAGTGATTTGAATTGAGCCCAACTCGACTCCTAACGCTTGGCTTGAAATCGTGAGTTCGCATCATAGCTTCAAATCATGTCAGATTTGACAGCGTTTCTTTAATCGCCATCGCCAGTGACCTAGGTGTGCGCAGGCCTTTACCGGTCAACCATACCTAAACTGCGGAGAAACATAGCCATAGGCCTCCGATCTTAACAATGTTATCGATCCATCTAGTGGGTTGCCTTCGGAGTGGAAATAAGTAAAACTCAGTTATTATTTGGTACAAGTATTACTGTATAATTGTCATTACAAAAATGTCAATGTTGAACCTCGGACGTTTGTTGCTAGTTTCCTCCATGTGATACCCAGAGCTTGCATGTTTGTTTTAGAAAATCTGAAATTAAATTTATAAAATATAGCCTTAGCAAATAAATCAAAACTGTATGTAAATAATAAACCAGTATAATTATTCATAAAAACAAATTAAATTACAAAACAGTATAAAAACAAATAAGAGGTTTGTAAAAATAATACTAAACAGGAAAAATTATACTAATTATTATAAATTTTAGGATTCATTGGACCCTCTTTGGATCTTTGGATGTTTTATCAGACTTGTCATGTTTTACTTGGGAAGTATAAATGTTTGAAGTTTAGTTTTGCTCAGGGTAAATAGTATTTGTACCGTTAGATCCTTCATTTTTATAGAATGCATGAAAAAAAGATGAGATGGGTCTTAATGTATCATCAATGTCTTTGATGGCCAAATACTACTTATAATTTTGGTAATAAGTTGATAACAACATAAAGTAATAAAAATATGTAAGTATGAACTACGATATTATGTAACTTATGAATGGTGCGCTTCTTTTAGTTTTCTTCTCACCAGGCTCAATGTTATTGTTAGGAATTGAAATGTTTAGTAATAAAACACGCGACTTCAAGCCACTTTCCTTGTACTCCTCTCTTTCTTTTTCCACTGGACCGAAAAGGACAGCGATACACGTAAGAAACTGAATGTTGTGATAGACTATAGCCAAAATATTTGTATTGTAGCTAGGGTAAGATTAAATGTATATTATACTTATTTAAATGTTGCCAATTTAATATGTGAATATGTAAATAAATTCATTAGTTACCTATTTTGCTGTTTTATTTAACCTTACCGGAAAGGTAGTTTAAAATACAGCTGCAGCTTACAAGAATGATTTAAGTAAAAATCTTAATTTTGTAGAACCTAGGTGTACTATAAAACCTCCAAAACACTACCAGAGCTGACCTAGTTCATTAGAATAATCCCTCTATAAACCTCGTTTTATAATGAGACTATGTAAGACCTAGGTTTAGGGGTTGCAAAAATTAACAAGTAATTTTTCATTGCTCATACTCTGAAAGTAGGTCTGAAAGACCTGCGCACATCTAGGCGATGGTGATCAGATATTTGACAGCGTTTCAGCTGATCGCCGCGTCGTCGCCATCGCATACATGTGCGCAGGCCTTTAAGGCCTGCGCACACCTAGTTCGCTGACGGTAGCGATCAGTGAAACGCTGTCAAATATCGCTGTCAGATTTGAGATTTGACAGCGATATTTGACAGCATTTCACTGATCGCTACCGCCAGCGACCTAGGTGTGTTCGAGCCTTTATGCGTGCTTTTATCGATGAACAAAAGGCCTCTTTCGAATAGATGGGATGAAAAAGTATTATGTACGTATTATTCTGTACAAACCATGTTTATTTGCAGAGCAGCAAATTCCTGTGACGTGCTAACTGTCCTTCCATACAGCCAAACCAATAACGACGATATCTTTAAGAGTTTTTGGCAGCTGTTGGCGGTATTCCAAAACAAGTACCGTGTTAGGTCGAGGGCACCAAACGTAATGTGGTAAACAAAGACAACAGGCTAACATTAATTAAAGTTCCTGAAAACAAAAAATTATCATGAATTCACGAAAACGTTCACTCCTATATTGCCAAACACTTGGTGTAATTTAATTACTGGTATTCTCGACTGGCCTATCTTCAGTGTGAAGAAAAAGCTCGGAGCGTCGAGTAATTATTTTATTTGCAATAGATATTGTTGAAATCTAAAACCTATTGACAATTTGCGCTTCACACGAATTTTTCCGGCATGCGCCTGATTCTATCGCCGTCTCTATTGCTCTTTTTTTACCTGCCATTCTGTCCAGCATAATTCAAACTTACTCTCTACATGTCTCGACATGACTGTCGACCCTGACAGGTAGGTTGGGGAAAGGCGCCTATCTCTTTCTAACTCGTGCACAATTACGCCAACCGTTCTGTCTCTTTCTAACTCGTGCATAGAATAAACCTACCATCGCATCTAGTTAAATTAATGTTACTCACTTGGCCATTCGTTCATGTGCCGCCATCATTTTCCCATTCCCCTTGTTAACGTGCAAATCCCTCACGTGTCTCGTCAGTCGGGGTAGGTTGGGAAACGGCGCCTGTCCCTTTCTAACTCGTGCACAGTTACGCCATAGGCATGCGAACTCTGTCCCACCACTGCCGCGGTAGTGGTTTTGCACGTGACCTGGTGGGACCGAACCTGAGGAAAAAATAAAAAATGTTTATCTAGTTGAATTACTTTTTGGAAATTATATAAGTATATAGTTGAATGATTTTGAAAAGGCTGATGGTGATAGATAGTGACTTACTGTTAGTTCCATCGCCGACGCAGTGTTCCATACAATCTCCGAGGTCCTCAAACAGAAAGTCGCAGTTGTCCCACGCGCATTCGTACGTCATCTCCATTTGAGTCTGAAATGTAAAAGGGAGTTTAGAAGTCATCCAGTACATACAAAAAATCCTGTCCGATCCATTAAGGGCGTAATCTGGCATTGAAATATAAACCAAGCAAATGTTTATAAAAAAACCTGAACGTTATAAATCATGTGATATGATTATTTTAATTTCAAGGATATTTTAAAAATTTACCAACAATCGGGCGCATTTTTACCACGCTGACAGCATTACACTACAGAAGAACTAATAATAATATAGATAGTGCAATCCACGAAGACGCGCCCCACTATTCCTCCTAACCGTTTATAGTATATGTGTGCAAGCTTCCGTCAATGTTTGAGTGTTATCGGTACACACTAATTACCTATGAGTGCTCACGCACACTACAATGAATAGACTACGGTTCGCGACTGCCGCTCGGAGCAAACTCCCCGCACCCCGCGAGGGGCGCGTCTTCGTGAATTGCACTATCTATACTGAACTACACGATGTAGATAACGTCATTCATTGATTGCAACTTTTACAGCCATACTTATGAACGCAATTTAAATTTAATCAATGCTTAAATTTAGCCCTGTCACTGTTTGACATTACCCAGTGTTAATAGATGGAAATAGTTTAAGCACTGTTTATCTTTTGACATATTTTTATAAGTAAGGCCATTAGTGGTTAAATACGCCTATTGTATTCTTTTTGTTTTTCCGATGTTAATGTGGTGTAGAACTGTAGAATAAAGTATTTTCTATCTAAATGTAGAACTAACATGAGCCGATAGTTCCCTCATTTCCTCAGCAAGTCTCGCCGACGTTTCCTCGTTGCATCGAGCCGCTCGTTTCTCCCAGCTTTGCTTCGTCGACGCGGGTAGCGATCGCCATTCGTTCCCGACTATCCGCGATATCTCGCCTAGGGGAATAACGAATTAGATCTATTCTTAGGGTGACAAGCTAGCTTTAGAGCGCTGAAAATTGTTGAATTGCATGCAGTTGCTGGTCACCAATACCACCATCTAATGCTATCTGTAAGCAAAGACGCCTCTACAATGTATTCTAGAATATTACTTGGAACTTTTGCTTTTGAAAAAAAGGCAACACCGATTTTGATAAAATTAAAATGGGACCAATCTGGAAGCAGTACCTACTTGTCAGATAAAAAAATATTTTTTTCAAATCGGCTCACAAATGACGAAATTATGCGTTAACAAACATAAAAAAAAAGATACAACCGAATTGAGATCCTCCTTTTTGATTGGAAGTCGGTTAAAAAAACGGTAGAAACTGAGCCGTAGTTTGTTGCCTGTTTTTCTAGGCTTGGTCGCGTGGAACTGGCACCTAGACTCACCTAGCTTTAAGACGTTTCAAAGTGATTCTTGTAATTGTAATGAATAAAATTTTATTGAGTTGAATTGATGGAATTACTTAGATAGCTCAAAATTAATCAAAAATACTATACTACAGTGACCAAGTCTACTAGGTCTAAGTAACTAATTTCTATCATTCCTAATCATGTATTTTTTTGTAAATAAAAAAAATTGTTGGTTGAATTCCATTTTATTAAACTGACATATTTAATTATCATTACAATTTCAAGTCAATATTTTTTGGTCAAAATATAATCACAGTACTCCTACAATACCAATATAATTATATCAAATATATAAAAAATCTGTATAAATATATACTGAAGTAAGTATAGAATAGTAAAATATACATATTTCCAAAATACATTTTTCTTCAGAGCTCATAATTATAATACTTACCTGTTTTGTTTGTAGAGTTCTCAAAAAATGAACACAAAAAATCGAAATGAACAGTTATTGTATGGTGGATCCATATAATAACTGTTCATATCAGATTTTTATGGTGGGACCATACAATAAAGGCATCATAGTTGCTATAAGACATCGATACAGCTATCGCTGTCACTTATCGCCTTGATGTGGCCGTAGGTAAAAAATCTAAATGCACCATAACCTGTCAAATGTTAAAACATCAACAAAAAATCTTATAAAAAATAGCTAATACATATTCATAATAAAAACTCAACGAATGTAAATTAAATTTAAGATTGAGATCCTTTAAAATTGCGATTAACTACCACAGTTTAACTGAAAGCTGAGCCAATTTATCTTTTGCTTTTTTGTGAAAATTGTTTAAGACGAGCGCCCGCCCGCGGTTTCGTCTCGAGGTTGTAGTGATAGCTTACATAAAAAGTTAAATCTTTTTCTCGTTTTGGGCACATTCATTTTCGTTCCGTTCGTGTTATTTTTTTTGGAATAAAACTGAATCAATATGCTAAGCCAGATTAGAATCTATATTTGCTCCAAACATTGTTACTTTTCCATTTATAATATTAGTACCTACCTAAGCTGGTGTTTGGCTACGTCCAACAGTGAACTTCTTCAGACTGATAATGATGGGATAGATTTTTAGAAAGAGATTGTAGTGTACTACTTTCCAATCCTTAGATCGTGGGTTTGAATCCAATCGCGTGCCCTTATGGATTGTTCTATTCAATTGTGTGGTATTAAGGCTAAACTAGGTTTGTACGTGTTTGTCTTTTTGAATAAATAAAAATAAGCTAAGATAATGACTTTTTCTGTAAACATACTGTTCCAAACACTAAATATTTTTAAATGCCATAGCTGGCAGACGAGCATACGGGCCACCTGATAGAGAGCAGTTACCGTTGTCCATAGACACCTGCAACACTAATAGAGGTTAATGCAAAGTGGAAGCATGTGCCATCCGCGCTTAATCCTGCGGATTCTGCAAGTCGAGGTCTAACTCCTTCGGAATTGGTAGATCATTCGTTGTGGTGGTCTCCCCCATGGCTTGAGGCTGATGCATCAACTTGGCCCCAGGATTTACCTTATATCAGTGAAAGTGACTTGCCGGGAATTAAAACACCCTCGACACTGTCCCATGCTGATAGTCTTCACGCAAACCTCGCATTCGCCTTCTTTTAGCGAAAGGGCCACTTGCACCATTGCAGACAGCAACATTAAATGAAACACACCCAATTTATACATCTTGAACAACTATTTGTACAAATAACGTACGAAACTATTTCACCAGCAGTTAAAGACGAAAAGTAGGGCGCCTACCCACCAGATGGACTGACGACATTGTTAAGATCGCGGGAAGTCGGTGGATGGAAAGGGCTCAGAATCGTTCTTCTTAGAAATGTGTAGGGGAGGCCTATGTCCAGCAGTGGGCTTCTTCAGGCTGATGATGATGATGATATTTGACATCGTTTCAGCTGATCGCCATCGCCTAGATGTGCGCAAGGCTTATGGCACTCACAGACTCAAAACCAGAGCCAGACAGAGCTTATGGTAGGTCTACTGTTCTGTGTGGATCGGAATTTCCCACATCGGAAAAGACTGGTTCTCTGGCATCAATATTTTTGATGGAATGCACTACGTTGAAATAAAAGGTTGTTTTTGCAATAAAACGCTTTGGCGGAGTGTTTTACCAATGATATTGCAGATATTTTTGTGGACTTATGGCTCTTGATATTATTCTACTGCGCGCGTTTTATACAATGACGATCACCGTAATATTCCGTGCGTCAAATGACGAGTGCCGTTTTCTAGAAGGCTCTTGTCATATTCACACCACGTCCGCTTCAAATGAAGGCACAGTGAAATGTACGCTACTCTGCCAAGAAAACGGAACTGCATTGGACTGCATCATTTCAATTTGCATATGTGCATTCCTAGATTAATGTAGTTTAAGACTTTGACCCTTGAAAATATCCTAATCCTTATAGACACTTGTTTGTGTGCACCATCATCCTTCTGTCCTTATCCCCCGCTGCATGGGGTCGGCACAACAGGTTTTCTTCTTCCACTCACCTCTATCATTCGTCATCTCAGTGCTCGCTCCTTTCCTGCTCATGTCATCCTTGACGCAGTCCATCCATCTCTTATTTGGTCTACTTCTTCTTTTATAACCACCATCCACATCCATATCCAACACTTTCCTCGTAATATGACCTCTCCGCATGACTTGTCCATACCACGCCAATTTATTATTCCTCATGTTGTTTGCGTGCGGAGAAAGGATTTTAAATGCGCCTCTAAAAGGCTCCTTTCGTGCAGTAGAAGCATGCTTTAGACGTTGTTTGTTTGGTGCAGGTGAACTTCGGCGACGTGTCGATCCCCCTTGCGCTGGAGTACCCGCGCTCGGTGAAGCTGGGCGCGCTGCGCGGAGTGCACGGCGTCTCCTCCGACCCCGTGATCGTGGTGGACGCGCAGACGCTGCTCGTGCCCAACTTCTCCTATGATGGAGAGGCTCCAGGTACACCACTCTCACGCCACGTGTGATATGGATTCAAGCTCCCTATCTTGAAAAGCTTATAATGGAGTTTTTTTTGCGTCAAATGTAAAAATTATTCTGACAATATTTAAAGACTAATGCAAAGAAAGTTTAATAAAACTCAAATTGTTGATTAACTTTCGTTGGTCAACATATTTCAAGTAGTAGTCTTCATTAATTTCATGAAAAAAATGTGGACAGAATAAATGTTTTTTTACTTTTCATAATTTATTTAGTAGGCTGTACACCAGCGGCCCTTCGAGCTGTGTCACGTGTCGACAAGCTAAAGATTAAGCATTGCCATACAACGTGGCAATGCTGCCAGCATTTTGGGAACGCTGCCATCAGGTAGCGGTTTGTTAGATTAGTGTCGGTATTTTTAATTTATTTATTTAAGTTGATATTGTTATTTTTTTTTTCTCTTAAGTTTGTGTTTCAATAAAGTTGAAGTCTAAGTAAAAAAAAAAAAAAAAAAGAATTTTAAAACTTTTACTGATTTTAATTAATAGACGATGTAATTGGTTTAAAAAGTTACTACTACTACTGACTATTTTTAACCAACATAAGAAGAGGTTCTCAATTGGGTTGTATTTTTTTAATGTTTGTTATCATAAAACTTGAAATATTGTTTAAAACAATTAACAAAGTAACTAAGTAGGTATAATCTAATCATATCTACTATATTAGAGGCGCTAATTGAGTTCAAAATATTCACCTAAATTAAAGTGGACTCTATGAATAAGCCACTTTGTTAAACTATTTTTAAACATGTTACCTTCCAGTTGTTTTAAATCAATAGGTAAATGATTATAGATTTTTATTGCTGAGTTATATGGACTTTTGTGGTACATCGTGTTGTTGATCTTTGTCAGTCAAAGTCGAGTCGGCCCTACTTGGCTTTGAAATCAAAATGATGGTCTTACCTAGACATAGACCTACATACCTATACCTACTACCTAGCTAGTTATCTTTGAAGCCCTCTATTTCATGGCTTTGAAACTTCGCCCGATAATACTTCTTATAATACTTCTAACTTTTGATGTTGACTGTACTTATTAAGATAAGTAAGGTATGGAATAATCACATGTATAAGTAATTGTTGGGAATGCTGTTGATATTTTATATTCCAAATACGGAGTCTTGTATATTTCGAAATATATGTGTTTTTAAATATGGTATATTAAATATGGATAGAGTTAATACACATTATGAAATGCTTCGTTTGATGTTATTAATAAAATATGGATGTACTTTGATGTTTAGTTGCGAAGTTGATTATAAAGAAGACTGTATGCTTGCACCAACTACCTAACCAAAACCCAAAAATGTTCAAATTGAAACTATATTTTAGTTCAACGCGGCTACTCCCATTGGGAATGATGTGTCATTTCACATTTCATACAAAACACGTTTCTCGAAGTATTATGTAGCTCAGCTTTTAGTTATTTCATTAGTGAGCACCACTTTATAAGTGCTTAGATCTTGTCCATGCGTCTCTTCCGCTGCCATAGAGTCCAAATACTTCAGTATATCTACATTCTCTAATTCCGCGTCATCACTGGCCAGGCTTTCAAGGAGTTGTCCGTCGAGATTGGCTTTTAACGCGTTTTTTAACTTATTTGTTAGTTTTACAGCTGAAGCTAGAAGACGCTCGTGTGGCCTGAAACAGTAAGCATCTTATTTTTTAACTTTTTATTGATTTTATAGTTTTTACTACACCTAAGGAAACATTAACACATTACACCTAAGGAAAGATTACACAAAGATTTTTATAATGTCCAAAAAGTTAAGAGCCGAGCGGGATTTGAACCCGCGACCTTCCCCTTGGGACGGGCGGCGCCATCAGATCGGGTTACAATCCGTAAGAGTTATTCGTCGAGTGTGATTAGATTAGGATCCGATGGCGCAGCGGTCAGCACAGCCCCGTACCAAGGGGAAAGTCGCGGGTTCAAATCTCGCCTCGGCTCTTAACTTTTGGGACATTATAAAAAAACTTATTTTTTTGTATGGTGGGTTCATTTTCTTAAATTTAAGAGCTTAGCTCTTGTCGGGGTTTTGATGCAGTTTTTTTAAATTGTCTTTCGGGGAAGTACTACCACCATACATAATTCTGCCGTGAAGCAGCATTGCTGTTTCGGTTTGAAGGGTGTGGGTGAAATTACTGACACGTGAGTCTAAACATATGTATGCCTCAAGTTTATGGACGCAGGGCAGTGTATTGTAGGGCACGTTCCTGATGTACGTAACCTACGAGAAAATGCTTTGTTACAGGCGATGGTTACCCCTCAACATTAGGTGGTCCATCACCAAATTGTATAAAAAATGGGTTTGATGTTTGTTTCTATTTTTTTTGTTGCTTATATGTATGGTTTATTCCAGGCCATACAATGCAAACTCAGCGCTACAGCAGCTGTTGTTAGTTCTTCCCGCATTGCGCCTCGCCGATGTGGCAGTGCGTCGCTTCTGGGCCGGCGTCCACCGCGACCGACGCGCGCCCATGAACAAACTCTTCGTGGAAATGTTAGAAGCGTGCTTGCGATAAGCACCGTCAATGTACGACGGACGAGTTGCACGCTCTTCGTCTTGGAAACCATCTGTGCGCCCATGAACGAACTCTTGTGACGTCGGAAGCGCGTGTGGAACTCGTACGTCCATGGTCACACTCTTTGTGGAGTACGACGTAGGAGTTGCACTCGTCTGAAATGGATTACGTAAGTCCGCCCATGAACAAACTCTGGAAACGCTGAAGGCGATACAATTTTTCAACCAGAAGACTCTTGAAGTTCGCTGTACACTAGGAGAGTACACGAATATAAGAGTAAACTTTTACGGTCTATCACTCACCAATTGCAGCAAGAGACTAACTTTACCTACAAGCAAATGATAACTCTTCCGCCCCTATGAATAGACTCTACCACTGCGTGTAAGAAAACTCTGTGAAAATGATGAAGCGTGGTTATAATTGATACTAGAAGAACTATTGGAAAGTATAGATGTAACATGATTTTTTTTTAATTTGTTAGACGAGGTCTGATTTTAGATCTTCTATGCAAAACTGCCAGAAATATGTTTGAGCACGGCGCGAACCGCAACTTTTACCGCGGAGCGCCATCTATGAGAAGATTATGAAGTCACAATTTACTCAGGCATTTGTTAGATGGCGCTGTTCAAAACTCCGTTGAATATTGATATTATAACCTATTCAAAAAACATTGTGCCCATTGAAAACGTTTTCAGAACCGAGCCGTAAAATATAATAACCATTTTTAAAGATTGTTCAATGAAATAACTTATGACTTATTCCCTTGAGGTAATCGGTCAGTTCCTTTCTTTTTTGTGTGTTTTTTGATGCTTTCAACAAGCAACTAGTGTGAAACCATTGTGGTAGGTATCAGGGGCCTAATTCTCGGGCCGACCGAGATTTTCTAAGCGATTATTTTATTTTTGGCATTGCACAACCCCGCCATTTTTTTATGTTTTCCGTATAGCGTACCTGTCGAGGCTTCTACAATGAGGTCGTTGATTAATTACTCATGGAAATCATCCATTCTCTCTTCGAAAACAAGCAATAAAATAAAATTGCAAAATGATCGAGATGAGACGCTCTGTGCTGAATTATCACTGAATCAAGACAATGTCATCCATATTGTGGAGCAGATTGCATGCCAAAAGGTAATAGATCTTCTTAACTGGTTTTTTTTAACCAAGTGTGATGATAGGATTTTAAGTGCGCCTCAAAGAGGCTCTTTTCATGCTTTTGGAAGTAACCTTTCAGAAAAAAAAAGTTTTGTTATGCGATAAACATTAAAAATAACGACTGAACTGAGAATCTCTTACTTTTTGTTTAAAAGCACCCTTAGCGTATATTAAAAGTGAAATATAAAAAAGTGCCCTGAAAAGTGAGTGATATATTAAAAGTGAGTCCTTTATACTCCATACCACTGCGTAGTAAGTATGCAGTGGTCTAACGATGTGCAGCAAAACACACAAGCTGAGAATCGACTCAAATGGAATGATTTATTAACATTCAGTGAAACAAATCCAGAGATGCGCTTTATTTGGATTCTTTTGTTTTTTGTTAATTTTTCTTTAGTTTTGCTCTCATGTTAGCAACTTAACATTAAACTTTGCTTGTCGGTCTCCGACGAAGTATGTGGTAATAACATTATTAATACGAAGTTTTTCAAAATTGACCATAGGTACTTTAAGCTAATAAATACATTTCATTTTTTTTCATTTCAAAGCCAAAGTGTTTTATATTTGCGAGGCCGTAAACAGCCGAAATAATTTAAATATTTTATTTTTTTATTTAATGTGTAAAAATTGACAAGATACTAACGCCACATAGCAATTCTATTTATTATGAATGTTATTGTGTTTGCTTTAATAATAATTGTATTTAGAAACCGACCTCAGTATTTGCTGTGCCTTTATACATGTTACTTTAAAACTTAATATAAATGTAGTTTATAAGCAATAAAGAAATGAATATGAATGAAAAATACCCTACAATTTATTTTCTCAGATTGTTAAATTTAATTAGTATTTTTTCTTTTGCAGATGAAATTGAAAAACGGCGATGATATAACACTATTTATTTACAAGGTTAGTTGGACGACCAAGACTTTATCACCATTTTTTTTCATATAATTTACCTACAATAATTTTGTTAAAGTTTTTGCGATAAATAAAAACCGTAAAATATGACCTTATCGCATATCAAACTGTGGGCTTAGATTTCCTGAGTTTATTCCAGTTATTAAAAAAAAAAAAACATCCGCATATAAAAACTCAGGCTTAAAGAAAATGTTGACGTGAATTGAAAACGCTACTTTCGGTCTCACCGTAAAATGCGCCAAAGAGCAAATATATCTGCATGTACATTTTGCTACAGTAAACTAAAATATTTGTTTAGCGTCGGCGAAACATCAAACAGTAGTGTAACATGAAGTTGAACATCTGTATGCCTCAAATTGATGGTTGCTGGCCAGTGCACGTTCCTGATGTGCGTGACCTACGTAGCAATGCTTTGCTATAGGGCGATAGTTACCAATTTTAACACACTAAAGAAGAGATCCCAGTCCATTACAATATAAATATGTACCTGTAAGTTTAGAAAACATTTTGTTTACCTTGAATCTCGCGAGCACAATTGAAAAAAAACCGAATTAAAAGTAACTATGTAATAAAACCATATTGATTATTTTTAGATTTCCATAGCTTTAATTGCATGTAATGTATAAATACTTTTATCCCTCTATTCCAGCCATCAAAGTAAAAGAAGGCGAGCATGTAGAAAAGGGCCAGCCCCTAGCCATCCTATCAGCCATGAAGATGGAGATGGTGGTCCAAGCTCCCAAAGCCGGCAACATTCAGACAGTGGCCATCACCAACGGACAGAAGTTGGAGGGAGACGATCTGATCTGCACCATTGAATGAGTGAGGTTTTGTTTGACATTTTGAACGGACTGAGATTGTGACAGCTACTAAACGCTAAGCCGAAACTATATCAACTTAAGTATGGAATAGGCATGAAGACAGTAATCAAGTATTGCCAAAATATTTATCTGATCTAATGAAAAAGGTTTCAAAGATTTTGAAAAATGTATTTATTCTCTTATTAATGTCGAGATTAATAATTTATTTGTTAAAATAAATCTACAAAATATAACAATCCGCCATGGGTTTTTACCGGAGAGCTTTAGTAAGTGGAGTGGAGTAAGTAGTCAAAATCGCTATGCCTGGAATGTCTTGTCTAGTGGTGGACCTCTTTAGGCAAATTTTGAAGAATTTTACAAAGGTTACAAACAACAACTTAGACAAAGTTGTTGTTTACCCTGCCTGTGCGTGCATTTGTTTTATTTTAGTAATTTTGTTCTAGTTGTACGAGCTACTACGACCAACATTCCCTAGCATCGCTGGCGTGTTGCGAAGCATTCCTGATGCAGATCCGAACGATCTGCAACGACTCGATGACAAACTGAGCGCCGTCAACACCAAGCCTAGCAAAATAGATAAGGTCAAAAGAGACCTTTTCAAGAAGGTCACGTCTTGTGTAAGTAGTGCTTACGAATAAAAAACCATAATGAAATAAATATTAAATCTCTCACCACTGTCACTGTCTTGTATTTAAATAGAGATGGCAATAGACTTTTTATTTTTATTTTTTTATTAAACCGAAACACAGCAATGCTGCTTCAAGGCATGACTTAGCGGAATGCTAACCTATATGACTGCTTTACGACCATTATGAGTATTAGCCAAGGCTCGTCTTATTCACTCGAATCACTCATTTACACTTGGGCAAAAAGTTAAACTCTACCTTTACCCATTCAAATAATTATCTCATCTACCTCTCGCCTACGTTTTGAGGGTACGACTATCTAAATTGCTGTTTTGCCAAAGTTTCCGGTCCGGAGGTGCACGCACGCATTTCGCTAACGGGTTTTCTTAAGTAAGACACTAATGAAAATTATTTAAATGTTAAATGAAAAATATTAAAAACTGAAATATTCTAATAAGTATTTAATTATCTGTACCTACTTTTCTATTCGCGACTTTACTAGCCATGAAAATTAGGTGTATTAGTTAAAGCCAAATTTCACAGAAATCGTAGCTCAACCGTTGTGACGAAACTATGTACAAACATACACACAAAGATCAAAATAAATGAGGCAATGATTGAACGTCTGTGAGCGCGCTCCGCGCCATCGTGCGGGGCGCATGTTGAAGGAAAAAAAGATGGAACTCTGTAATTAACACACGAAATTCAAAGGTTTTTTCTCGTCTGTGTTGGCTCCTGCCGAGTTTTTTATAGAGTTTCAGAATCGTGCAGAATATTTAGATTAAAATAAAGTGAAAAATCGATTGGATGAGCTGAGTGATACTTTGATAGTGCAGTGAATGAATGTCATTGAACTTAGTTATCCTAGGTGTATAAGGCTAGACATGCAAGGATATGCAACTAGAGTTATTCTATCCTAACCATGTACAGCCATAATTATAAACATTATTTCCATTTAATCATTGCTTAAAGTTAGCCCTGCCACTGTTTGTTAATGTTAATTATTAGTTTAATGTTATTCTTCTGACATATTTTTACATAAGACCACTATTCATTTCCGTACATATATAAAAAGAGTAATTTAGGGTTGACTTGTGTGATTCAAGGTCAAAAAACAACCACTAAAATACCCATTCAAGTAATTCTGAAACAATGCTCGAGCTAAATCTCAATGATAGATCATTTTGGAGTGTATTCAGAGCACGAGCGTCAAAAAAACTTAAATATCGAATCGAGTATTTCACCTACCTACCTATTATTTTTAAAAGTCTATGTAGAGGGCGGTTTAAAATATTCATTTCCGATAAATTTGTTAGCAGATAGGGTAAAAAACAGGCTTTATAGCGTAATTAATTATTGTATCAACGATATAAACATGGGACGGAAGTTTAAGGCTGAGTAAGTTTTCCGAGCATCTTCTTAGACGTGTTTGTTCTAATTAAGTAAGTTATTAGTTAGACACACCTGTGGTAAGACACACCTTACTTTAAATCACTGTTTGTATAATTTGTACCTTACTCTCTGTTGAAACTCTAACCTATTATATATCATCCTCTGTAATAGACCTAATCCACGACGAAGTCTATAGTATTAACCGGTTTTGGGAGTAGGACATCCCTACTGGGACCGAGCGACGAGACACATCACTATTCGGGATAGGAAAAGATGGCGTCGTAATGCGTAGATGTTTTATTTGCCGAGTTATAAAGTTAAACAGAGCTCTTGCTATATTCAATGGATAGTTTTGACCGTAATAGTAGGTACGTGCAAAGCTGCCTAAGACGCGAGTTTCCTCACGATGTTTTCATAAACCGTTTGAGGGCCGGATTCAAACAGCGATCAAAATCGGAAGGCAGGGTTGTTATTGTTACCACAAGACGACCAGTTGCTCATCAGTTAGTAAGCAAATCCTGATACAAAATTAAAAAGACGTTTTAATCGTGAGGAATGGGGAAAAACCCGTTGTGTTCCAATGACGTTAAAAAAAGTAAGCAGGCCTTTGCATCTATCTATAGGTAGGTATACTAGATGATTTATAAAGCGTTAACTATTTTTGCTCATGCCCTTGTGAGACGTTATAGGTGCCATCAGTAGGCCTACCACAAGCTCTGCCTGGCTCTATCTCTGGCTCTGGTTTTGGCTTTGGTCTGGTCTGTGTGAGTGTTAATTAAATAAATCCTACGTCGTCAATACGTCACACACACAGTATAATACACTGGTGAGTATTCACACAGACTCAAAACCAGACCCAGAGACAGAGCCAGATAGAGCTAGTGGTAGGCTTACAGCTATAGTATTTACTTTCAGGTGAGCTTAAAGTCAAAGCATGGTTATGTCCGTGTTAAAATAAACTGTGGGCGCAGCTAGTCGACCAGCGACAGAGCATTTTTTATCCAGTAAAAAATGTGATGACGGTCTATCGAGGCTGTCACTGCTTATAAATATATGACTCATATTCGTAGCCAATGCAACGTTTGAGGTTTGAGACCGCAGCAATGTTGGAATAGGTATAGTATTTTATAACAGATGAGCTTTTATCATTAACAGATTGAAGTTGTAAATAAAAAATGTATTATGTCAATAATATCGAGTCATACATATACTTATTTTAGCTATTCCAGCAGATGGCGCTGGTAGTAGGATCGAAAAATATTATTAAAAAAACCGAGCAAAGCTCGGGTATACCAGCTCGTAGCTAAATAACATGTCAAATGCACCAAAATTAAAGGAACTCTGCAAGCGTTGATTTCTAAACATATTTTTTTTTGCCGTCAACTGCACGTCAAAAAAAACGCTTTTGGACTAAAATTATACCTAACAGTTTCCATGAGTTTCATTGTATATTAAATTGAATGCGAGTGTCAAGATTTAAAAAGATCCAAGGAATTGGCACGTACACGCGACAGAAAATGTTATCATTCGTATGGACCGGCTAATTGCGTTCTCCGATAACCTAGTCTAGATTAAATAGTAATTGTGTATAAATCTGTAAATCTTTAAAATCATAATAAATAAAAACCAAATGGCAGTGACCTATTGTAGGAAATTCGTTTTTAAGGATACTACTAAGGCTCCAAACTATTACTTGTGCAAGAAAAATAGTAACATTAACCTTAGTTTCGTAGCAACAATGTATTATTTCATATAATATTACCTGGTTGTGATGGTGCGCTACCTCGTTGAATACTGGATATATGAAAACACCATTGTCTCCAAGCACATTCTGGAATACAATAAAGATAAACTCTAATTAATCCTCTCTGGGGTGGGTCTGCCAGACACCATCAATTAGATAATTCCTAGTCAATTCTTTATATAGCATGCCCGTGCGTTGACGCAGCTGTTGTTACCAGTACCCCAAGTTCCACTGCAATTACAACATTTCAAATGTTGTTTTCGTTTCCCCTTTTTGTCTCTGTCTATCGTATGGAGAAAAGATGAGACAACATGATTTGACAGGCCTCTAGCTCAGTTGGTAGTAGCTCTGCCTTCTGCGCCGTAGGTCGTGGGTTCGATCCCCACCGAGAACAAATATTTGTGCGGTAAACATAAATGTTTGTTCTCTGTCTGGGTGTTATATTGTATTCTAAGTATGTATTTACAAAAAAAAATGTATTCAAGTATTATATCAGCTATCTGGTTCCCATATTACAAGCTCTGCTTAGTTTGGGGCTGGGTAGTGTTGTGTGAATTGTCCACAATATTTATTTATTCCACAATATTTATAACAACTCTAACTACATAATGTATTTTTGCCGTCTCATATTTTCTCCATACAATAGATAGAGAGAAATAGGCGAAACGAAAACAACATTTGGTAACGAAATGTGGTTGCCAAACTCCGACTTCGGGTACAGTTTAGGTGTCTCTCCGACGTGTTAACGTATCCAGTGTAGGTACTGTAGTTAACTTAAAATGTCAATACGAACCTTTGTGCTGATAATAATGATAAAGACAGACCACCTCAATTCAAAGAACCTCACAAAACAAAGGATTGTAACAACGGAACGTCTGCATTAGAAAAGTTAATTTGTGGTCTACCCTCATACCGGCCAACTTAATTACAATGTAGATGAAACTTGCAGTGTTTTAAGCTTAGGTTTAAGTTTCTTTTATTTTGTTAAGTTATAATTAATTGTAACAAAAAAAAAAGAATTTGTCTGTGGTATTTTTTTATTTGCATTTGGCAGATTAAATATTGTCTATCGTATTTTTTTATTTCATTGTATCGCTGTCAAATATAGCACTGTCAGAGTTCGTGGCACTGTGTCGCCATCGCAGATCGCCTAGATGTGTGCTTAAATCATTTGCTACGGTCTGCGGATAGCTCAACTGTTTCATCAGTATTTTATACATTTTGTAAATAATTGTAATTTTCCTTGTAAATAAAATATAAGACATTTTCAGTGTAAAAAAGCCGGTAGCCGTATTAACTTGAAAAGATTCACGAGGGCTCTTAAAAAAGAATTCATTTTCAGAAAGCTGGCTCCATTTTTCGAGCCTTTTAAAACTTTTTCAATCAGGTGTTAGTGAATTTACTGCCTTATCATAATGATGGACTTCAAAACGCGAGGAATAAGAGGTATTTAGTTCAACCTTTTTTAAAAACTCTAGAGATTGGAGGCAGTCGTAAACCAACTTTTTTTTAATAAGAAGAGATGGTTTGAACTGATAATACCCACCTATGGTCTTACTTATAAAAATAGTATGTCAAAAGATAAACAGTGCTTAAACTATTGCCATCTCTTACCACTGGGTAATGACAAACAGTGACAGGGCTAACTTTAAGCAATGATTAAATTTAAATTGCGTTTCTAAGTAGGGCCGTTAATGTTTAAGGTCCAAGACGTCAGAGATCAGAGCTCAAATGGAGTTGGGCTGGACTCATTGCTAGGCGTGGTGATGACAGGTGGAGTAGAACAACAACCGAATGGTGGCCAAGAACCGGCTACAGAAGCGTAGGGCGCCCTGCAGCAAGATGGACGGACGACATAGACAGGGTTAAGGTGCAGCAATGGGTTAGCCTGGCACAGGATCGAGCGAGATAGATGGCACAAACAAAGGGGGACCTATACCCAGTGGCTATTCTATTCTCTCTTCCCATTATTGGCCTACCAACACCACCAGCTACAACCACAGGAAATGCGTCAATAGTTACCTAAATACGCGCGGAGCTGACTAAGCCGCGGGTTTCCTCACGAGGTTTTCCTGTTCTTGATGGTACACATACCTACATTTCCAAAATTTAAAAATACATAGAATAGAATAGAATATAACTTTATTGTACACCAAAAATTTTACGGTAAACATGGCATAAAAGAATACTTAAAAACTAGAGGTACAATGGGCGGTCTTATCGCTAATAGCGATTTCTTCCAGACAACCTTTGCATAATGAATGGATTTCAGAATCCAAAGAATTGGATTGAAATGGCGAATGGGGGAGCCCTAGACCACCAGTGCTCTACTAAAATATAAATGGTCTAAGACTATGACCAGTTGATTTAATCGTTTGATTATTCGATTTATATTTAGCAGCCACTTAGATATTCATACAGCAACCGACTCCAAAAATAACTCCAATGCATTTTTTTGGCTGATTGAAAAAGGAAGGTTCAAATACGTCATGGCATTGGCTGGGACTAAATGTATGAAAATTTTGATTTCTCATTTGTATGGATGTGGCATTCGTGGGACTAACCCATATAATGTTGGTGGTCGCACGAATTTGATGGATTGAGGCGACCCAAAATCATTCACGCTGGAAATCTATGAAGGTCTTGCCTTCTTCAAGGACTTTTTCTTTTTTACTTCGGGTAGGATGATGTTATAGAATCAGTTTGGGATAATTTAGTTATTACCTCGCTCCAGCACTTAATAAAATAGCATACAAACTCTCCCCTATTGTGTTAATAGTTTACTATAAATATCGCCCTGAAATATCGTCTTACAGGATTTTAAACGGTTAATGCTGATCTGATGTTGAAAAGTTTAAAATTATAACTCCCTACTAACTACATTCCGAAAAAATTCTCTTCTTATTTGTCTAGGTCTAAATAGTCAAGTCTCGTTAAAGTTTCGGGGAGTATGTAGACTTTTAAACTGTGTAAATAATAGGCATGTCATCATTTAATGCGTAATAGCCTTTGGTATAATTGGAAACTACTGTACTACTCACCTACGAAATGGCATAAAAGTGAGGACTTTTGAAAGCCTCCTCATTGCTACTGGTCCCAGGGTTAACTCTAGCAATGAAGTGTGTTGTTTGCAACTACATTGTAAGCCTACAATGAATCCTTTAGAAATGAACCACACAATATTTATAGCCTCATAAATTATTATTTACGAGTGACAGCCCTGAAGTCCTTAGAGGAGTATTCCCGTCGATGACTTCACTGGGACTGGTCCGTTTCGGGCGAATGGACCAACTAATTTACAAGACGTCACGTACACACATATATGTCGTAATCGTACATTAATCAAATAAATTACACTCCAGAAATATATACCATATATACTGTATGTTCGCAAATTGTCAATAATCCCTAATACCCTTATATTGAAATGCGTAATAATCATGTATTGTATCGTCGCTAATATTGTGTATGTACGTGTTGCACATGTATGATTATTAATTACGATGTGGTATAACGAGTTCCATCAAAGTTCACCCAGTAAAGTTTATATTTTAACAGCCAGTTTGTGCAGTAATATTATGATTGCCATCATAATAAAATAAGTACCAACAAACCTTATTCAAACACCCCTTCCTTTTTATTAGCAATCACCATACTGGAATTAAAAAAATTAAACAGACCAGTTGAAAATTATTACAGCATGTTTAAACATTTAAACCATACTGGAATCAAAACAGACCAGTTTAAAAGTATTTAGCTCTGAACAGCATTTTAAAAAATTTAACCTCCTTGTAAAGTTGTAGTATTTAGTTGTAGTTAGCTTTTTGGCGCCGTTTCTTAATTTTGGTTTAATGTCTGGAAATGTTCTTCCGGGCGAGTACTAACTGTTAGATACTGCGTTGTATTCTGTGGCGGGAAGAACAAACACATCGGTATTTCACACACTAACTATTCTATGACTGGAATTCAATAGATGAATATTAATATTATAGACAATCCACACACTATCTAGCCCTAAATGGCAGAGCTTGTACCTACTATATATTTATTTAAGAAAATCGGTTGTCTGTAAAGTCGGTTTACTGACGATAGTTGAACGTGACAACGTCATACAGCTGTCCACGCGGACGCATCGGCATCGCTCACTCAAGTAGAACTCATTTAACATGCTACCTTAATTCAAAACCGCACTGCTAGATAAACATAATGACATAATTTACTTAATTTACGTATTAAGTAAATTATGTCATTTATGAGTTGACGGCAGTTATACCGGTACTTTTATTAATAATTGTTAATTGTTACTGTACGGTATTATACCGTACTTTAATTCATAATTGACATAATTTGGCTGGTTGTATCTAGTAAAGGAATATGATGTGAAAAATATACTAAGTTTATTTACTTGGTTAAATTGTTAAAATTATAAGCATTAATGTTGAATTGAATTTTCAAGCTCTGACTGGCTCTGTCTCTGGCTCTGGTTTTGAGTCTGTGAACGTTCACCAGTGTATTATACTGTGTGTGTGGCGTTTTGACGTAGGATTTATTTAGTCAACACTCACACAGACTTCAAACCGGAGCCAGAGACAGAGCCAGACAGAGCTTGGGGTAGACCTACAGTTACCTAAATAAGTCTTGAATAATATTTACACAGAGTTTTAATTACTTGCAGAGAGAGTTGTCGCATGAACAGAAACACAAGTAGTTCAGTAGTATGCATAACGTATGAAAATATCAACACGCCAGTTCAAACAAAGGGCGCTAATTAGCAAGCAACCCTTTGCAAACATGTATGTAGGTAGGGGAGACCGGGGCAAGGCCGTATAGCTAAGGATCCAGGCATGTAGTTAATCCATTTCTGAATACAAATATATTAAATCAACATATTTATTTCGTCAGACTCATTAGGTACACACTACAATCAACATATTTCACAAAATTTTAAAATTTGACAACAATTGCAATAAAAAAGCAAATCTCTACTTATTCCGGTTTTGCCCCGACCCATGGGTAAAACCGTATACTATATACGATATTGCCCCGGTAATCACCGTGAGACAAGGCATCTTGTGCAAAAGAAATCATCCAACTCCTCTGTATGATAGCCGGTACAGCCATCATGGGCCCAGCCTTAAAAAAAAAATCTGCATAAAAGCATCTCTAATAAAAGAATGACAATAATTGGACTTTTCTATCCGGGTCAAAATCGTATATAGCCGGTTTTACCCCATACGGTTGTGCCCCAAGACTAGTGTAAAACAATAATATCAATCACTCACACATAGTCAATGCAAACTTGCCGGTACCAAACATTGCATTTAAGAGCAAATACATCACCTACAACATAGTTGATTAGTGACTTACCTGTAGCGTATGTACACTTCACAAAAACTGCTTCTATATTCACGAAAATAAGATCAGGACTACCGAAAAACAATAAAATAAAGTAATGTAAAATTGCGCGAGCCTGCAGCGACAAGTGTTTGTTGACTAACAGTTCTGATTGGTCGGCGCCACTGAGCGGTTTGTTTGGTTTGAATTTTGAAATAGTAGCGAAAATACCTACGCTATACGGTTTTACCCAGGTATACGGTTTTGTACAGGTCTCCCCTACCTATAATAGTGCTGTTTTATTATGTGGCTTCTCAGCACTGGTAGTCTAGTGGTAGTAATCCCGCCTTCCGATCCTACGGTCGCGGTTTCGTATCCAGTCGGGTGAGACACTTCAAGAAGAAGCAGAATCGATATCTGCACAATAGTTAAATTTCCATTGATAGAATCAGAAATGAGGATATCCGTAGAAGAACCAAGGTCACCGACATAGCTCTTAGAATTAGTAAGTTCCCACCTTCCCACCGGTGTGTGATATCGCACACGGAGGCGGCTCAGCTCGCAAGACACACCATGGGAACGGTCATCCAGAGATAAACACTACAACGCCACAAACTCACAATATTTTTTTACCCCAAGGATTCATATTTTTTTAATAGAATATAGCCTATAGGCAAGTACACACACTGTTACATGCTCTATGAGCATACTTAATCCAAGCTATGGCTATCTACAAACATGCTCGACCCTGCGTCTACACTTTAAAGCTTGCTCGAAGAGTTTAGGTGTGCGTTGAAAACGCACACCTAAACTCTTCGAGCAATGGACAGTGGGGTTACCGCTAGTTTCGGTGTGCAGGTGCCTGACGCCTCACGCCTATCGTATGCCACAATTTTGTATGGAGAAACCAAGCTTTTCAAAGAATTCGCTAGGGGCACTTTTGGTTACCGCGGTAACCCCACAGTTCGTTTAAGGGTTTTGTTGGATATCACTTGCTAGATTTACTATCGGAAAACAAACAATCAAATCTTTCCTCTTTATAATATTAGAAGGTAGATGAAATAACTTACATGCTGCCACTCTTCAGCAGTCCGGCTACAGCCAAGAGCATTCAGCTCCCCCGCCAGCATCCCCTAAAATTCATTTATTGCTCTATCAGCTTGGTTACCTGAAAACCGGACATACAAAAATCAAATCACTGAAGTGTGTAGCTAGGTATCTATTTCAGAACCAATAAAACATAAATGGTACGTACCTCGTGCCATCAACTTATTAGACAAAAGCCGTTCCACCGACCAATCTTTTTGACTAGTATTTGTTCTCTTTCGGGATCGGGGGCGGTCAGTTTTCATTGCTGAATAAATAGACAATTATTAGTAAGTACAATTTGAAACTTTCCAAAAATTTTTGATACCCTACGTACAAATGTGTAACTACGCACTTACATATTTATACATCGGGATTCACTATGATTATAAGGTGTATCTAGGCACTTACATATTTATACTTTAAAAAGTTGTGATATCAAAATTCGGTAACTGACTTTTACATAGCTTTACATCGGAAAGTTATTGAATTAAAGTTATAGTAACCCATGCACTTACATAGTTCTGTGTTTGTGTTTTCATATTATTTTAATCAAAAACTATTATTTTTATCCAATTGCAAAAAGGAGGATTTCACAATTAACAACTTCGGATATATAACTTCGTTATTTGTAAACCGATTTTGTTGATTCTTTTTTTGTCGGAAAGAAGGTAATTCCAAGGGTGGCCCCATTAAAATGTTAAGGATCTGAAAAGGATCTTCAGAGTTATGAACAGAAATGCATTTCAAAAGTACAAGATGCTCTTTATCCCATGAAATATACCTTAGTCAATTTTCATAAAAAATTTAATCTTCCCCGTTGTTATTGTTATTACTATATATTTATCTGAACGATAAAGCTTAGGCATGAAATAATGGTCTAAAGGTTAATACGATGCCAGTATTTTAAATCTTCTGCTTATCATGTTACTGATTCCTTCAAAAAAATGTGGTGGAAAGATATCTAACTGCGCATTAAAGGCGCTTTTAGTGCACTTGACACTTGCTTTTGAATCCTACTAATATCCTACAGTGGGTGGACGGCTGGGAGCTGAACGGGCAAGTGTGGCCGGCAGACACGTGGAACGACGACAGGCTGGTGGAATCCTGCGGCCAGCGTCCTATGAAGAAGCTTGTATCTCGGCAGAACGCTGCTCTTGTACAGTACCGTGTTCCAGCACAGGGGAAAGGATTTGCTGTCACTATCCGGCATATAAGGAATGCCAGACGTGAGTGGATTTTTAGTTAACTTTCCTTTCACTTATGTCACTTATGGTGTACAATAATAGTACATTATTGCAAAGGCAGCGAAATAGGCAATTGCAGGTCGAGTATGAGTTTGAAGGCCGAGCCGCAGGCGAGGTAATAATTATATTATAATAATTATATTATAGGTATAGTATAATATATATATATATATTATACGTGGTGTATTATTATTAAGTATTGTTTTTATTGTTGTTTGTAAGTTTATGTTATTTTTGAATTTTTATCTGTGTAAATTTACGGCAGCCATTGCTTGTGCACATTGTGGTTTTGTGAATTAGTAAATATTCCAATTAAAATTGGTGTTTTTGTTGGTTCTATTCATGGAATACTATTTAACTAGTTAGTATTCAACAATAATCGGTGAATTTGTTACGTGATACTAAGTGTTGGTCCTGCTTGTATGAGTGGGTGGGAGTGAGAGACACTCGGACTATATTTAGATAATATTTAAATCGTGCGGTGTTAGTGTGCGCTCACATACATACTAAAATTATTAATAATTTTAGTATGTATGTCGGTATGGGGAGACAATATATTATTTTATAGTTATCGGAATATATGTATAAGTGTTATTATAGTATTTAACCGCCCACTGGGACAACCCAGCAGGTCCGTGGGAAGATCGTGATCCCTAGGATGTCCTTGTTGTACAGAGTGGACGGCCTGCCTCCAGCGCGTTCTATTTGTATTTTTAATAAAATTATCCATATACCTATCTCCGTGACGTGGAATGACACTCCTAGTTAATTAAATTACTAAACCCAGGCCCTAGCCTTGAAGCGGTACTATTGTGATTTCTATTATTCATTTTCTCCTTATTATTACATAACTACGAACAATACGTGGCAATATTACAACTAATTACAATTTTTGTGTCAATTATGAGTTGACGATAATTGACACTATCGTATTATCTTATTGGGCACATTGCTGCTAGCGATGTTCATGAGGACTGCAAAGGCTTCGGACTCCGTGAGGAGCGAGGACTGGGCCGGTCCCTGGGCGAACTGCTCGGGAGATAGCGTCAGGAAGCGAATCTTTTCCATTATCGCGCGGACGGTCAGTTTGTCTTTTTCTTTTTTCTCTGAAAAAACTTGACCTTTAGGTATTTAAAGCACGCTACTTACTAGCTAGGTATTTGGTTGAGACAGCTAATCTTTGTTCCTGACCTTTTCTTCTCACGTTTACCTCGAATTAGTAGAGATATCTTCAATAACATGTACCTAGGTACCTATCTCATTCTTAAATCAATCGAACAAAATAGCGTTTAACTACCTTTTGCCATGCAATAAATACGTCGCCGAGGTGACAATGGAACGTTGCAAGTGTGCCAATGTGAATATTGTAACTATGACAACAAAACTTTGCATGTTCTTCTAGTCTTGGTCGCGTGGAACTGGCACCTAGACTCACTCAGCTTTAAGACGTATCAAAGTGATCCTAGCGATTCTACAAATAAATACAATTTTGATTTTTATTTTAGTTTTGGCGTGGTCAATAAATAAAATATTGTAAACTTATATATATTTTATACTGTTACACAGGTATTTATCGCGTATATTACCTTATTTTTAATAAATTAATATTAATATTAATATACGCGATAAATACCCGTGTAATAGATATAAATATGTTTTATGACTGGCCTCTAGCTCAGTTGGTAGTAGCTCTGCCTTCTGCGCCATAGGTCGTGGGTTCGATCCCCACCGAGAACAAATATTTGTGTGGTGAACATAAATGTTTGTTCTCTGTCTGGGTGTTATATTGTATTCCAAGTATGTATTTACAAAAAAAAAATGTATTCAAGTATTATACGTTATCCACAGGAAAGACCTACACACTCTTTTTTTATTTGAAGTCGGTTCAAAAGGTCACTAACCATACAACCTTATGGGCAACCAATGGGCAACCATAGCCCATGCTTCCCTTCGGTAGAAAGTAGTTTTTAACCGACTTCCAATCAAAAAGGAGGAGGTTCTCTGTTCGGTTGTATGTTTTTTTTTTTTTTTTTGTAATGTTTGTTACCGCATAACTTCGTCATTTGTGAGCCGATTTGAAAAATTATTTTTTTATCTGAAAGGTACTGCTTCCAGATTGGTCCCATTTTAATTTTATTAAAATCGGTGTTGCCATTTTTTTTTAATAATTTTTTTAATGTTTGTAACTGCATGCCTCCGTCATTTATGAACCGATTTAGAAAATTATTTTTTTTATTTGGAAGGTTATTCTTACGTCCAGATTGTCCCAAACAAATTTCATTAAAATCGGTTTAGCCGTTTGGCAATGAAGTCGGTTTCTCAAGTTTTTTAAACTTATAATTATTTACCGTGAATACGTTTTTTAATTTCTTTACATCGCAAGATAACAAAGGCAAGGCCTGAAAAGAGTTTTCATGCGAACCATAGAGAAAGAGTATTAAAGACCTTAGGTTCTTTTACTTAGTTTCTAGATTGTTAGTAGTTGCTTATTATGCCTAGTTTTGTTCCAAAAAAAAATTTTTTTTTCGTAGATGTGTTCAGTATCGGCAGCCAATATCGGCATTTTTTTTTTTTGGTAATTAAAAAATAGTGGTGTAGGTATACCTTGCGTCTAACAACTTGAGGTATATATGTTTAGCCTCACGTGCCAGTAATTTCACCGGCACCCACACCAAACCGAAACGCAACGCTTCAGAGTCTAATCTAACTGCTCTATAGAAATTTGCTTAGATTTTCCTAACACTAGATGGTAATCCAAGTGTTTGTTGTTGCTCTGATTTTTTTTCATTTTAGTTCACGTTATGCAAACGAAACATCATCGTAAAAAAACATAATAGTTATGGTATCGTGAAACACATGCGCCGTTTAAATTTAACGGGTTGATAACTCACTTTTAACTGCCACTAAATAAAAAAATAAAATAAATATTTTTTTCACTTCATTTGTGTTTTACCAAGCTCCTAACAGTGAAATACAGGTAAAAAGTGTGCGCCCTTCCTTTTAAATAGAATAAATACCTACTCATGTAAGAAGTACCTTTCTCAAGAACAAACCTTGGTAAACATGCAGTCATGTCAAGGCTCTGTAGTCAATACAACAGTATTTCTAAAAACAGCACGCTTGATATTTGTGACCCATCATATAAATTCAACCGGATGCTCAGATATGAAGTAGAGTTGTGAGGATCTTAAAAATAAGCTTTGTACCTGCTGTTTTTCTCTTTAATATGTCGATGATGTCGCCCGTTGCACAGGTATTTGTGTCGGTGTGCTTTGCTTTTTAGGGTTCCGTAGCCAAATGGCAAAAACGGAACCCTTATAGATTCGTCATGTTTGTCTGTCTGTCTGTCTGTCTGTCTGTCCGACCGTGTCACAGCCATTTTTCTCCGAAACAGACACGGAACTCAGAATCGAACCTGCACCTTAGCTCTGTCCGTAAATAAATTGTCCTCATTTTCTTGTAGAAGTATGGTGTGGTAACAATTTGATAAGGATCCCTCTGTGCGCTAGTTTTATAAGCATTTCCTACAAAAAAGGGCCAAACTAAACTGCAATTATAAATGTTATTATTTCCAAACAATTTATTACATTAAAAACCATGAAGGTACCGAGTTCACACAAGTCTTTTCCCTTATCTAAATCTAAATAAGATACAACTACACAAATCCATGCATCAAAATGTACGTACTAAATTATTTGAATAATTCGTCAAGTCTAAATTACCTATTTATCAGAAATCGAGTTTAAAAGTACCTCTAATTCTAGCCAATTCTAATGGGTGGTTCTAAAGATTTATTTTTTTAGAATATTATAGATTTAAGGCCTGCGCACACCTAGTTCGCTGGCGGTAGCGATCAGTGAAACGCTGTCAAATATCGCCGTCAGATTTGAGATTTGACAGCGATATTTGACAGCGTTTCACTGATCGCTACCGCCAGCGAACTAGGTGTGTTCGAGCCTTTACTTGAATCAATCAAAGTTTAGTAGTATCTTCTTGTGCCTGTGCTTGTTCTTCCTTTACAGGAGGACTTCTCTGGAATGGATAGTCATTAACAGATTTGTACCTTGTAGAAGCCCCCGTTATTGATTGTATTATTTGTAAGGGTATCATAGTGACTGTGTTGTGTGTTACCTGTGAAGATAAATAAAATAAATATTTTGGACAATCCACACAACACTATCTAGCCCCATATTAAGCTGAGCTTGTGTTATGGGAACCAGATAGCTGATATAATAATTATATATTTTTTGGTAAATACATACTTAGAATACAATATAACACCCAGACAGAGAACAAACATCTGTGTTCGAATTATCCCCGAGTAGCATAGTTACATTATATCTAGTTTGAGCAAATGAAACCTACAGGAAATGAGTCTCTTTCACCAATAACTCTGCATCTGTAGTTTAGCAACTACTGAGTAGTTCGACAGTTGGTACAAATAAAATGAAATGAAATATATTTATTTGCAAGAAGTATGGTACAATTATAAGATCATAGGGTATGTAAAAAAGTGGCTCACATACTTCATCGGCGACCAATATAAAAAATTCAAACAAAAAGTAGAAAATATAAGTTAAATTAAAATAAATCAGTGTGAGAATAATAACAATAAGTAACGGTGATTCGAGTTCGGTTTTTTGATTGGTCGGTTTTACCCACCTCAAAATGCTTCTTCTTCTTATGGTTTTTCTTAAACCAGTGTGGTGAAAGGATTTCAAGTGCACCTCAAAGGGGCTCGTTTCGTGCAAAAAATGTTTAATAAAAATTGAGAAAGAGCCAGTTGATTAACAAGTCTGTGGGATCTGTCGGACAATAGTTTGTTGGAAAAAAAACTAACAAAGAGCCAGATTATTGACAAGACTATTGAATCTGTCGGACAATAGTTTGTTGGAAACAAACTGTCAAAGAGCCAGTTTATTGACAAGTCTGTTAGATCTGTCGGACAAACACATGGCCCACCTGATGTTAGGTGGTAACTGTAATATTCCCGGGTTGGGAGTATAATAAATTAAAGATCTTGAGAAATGTTCGTATTTGAATTTCCGCCACCTTGAAACTTGAAAACCCGGAGAGTGTTCACTCATTTTGGCGGGAGGGGCGAATGTCATTGTCATCTGACAGTCACATTATCAGTGACAATGAAATTCAAATAATACACTACAGTAACCATCGCCTATTACAAAGCATTGCCTGTGCTCTATGAGGCATTGCCCTGCATCCATCAGCTTGATTCGAGACGGTTTACATTATTCGGTTGCTACTGCCTGGTTTTATGTAATAGTCTTACAGTTCCCGACGTCACGCATCAGTCGTCCCACGATTTACGGCGTTCAGTTCAAGTCACACGTTCGGTTGGCACATTAAATTCCGTAGAACTAGGTCTTGGTGGCACGGTTAGCAAACTTTATTGAACGTAAAATACAGTTCGCCTTCGAACTCGAATAAATATGCAATTTTGCATGTCAATGGGCATGGAAATGCTATGTGTTGTTATTTCAAATCGTTCCGTTGCTATAAATAACTTTTATGTGAAGAATATAATAAGGAAATAAGTTTAAAAGTAACGTCTAACGAAGTCTAACGAAATTAACGAGATTTTTCAGAAAACTCCAATAAAAGTGTATTTTTGAATCCCCGTTGCATTTCTTGGAAAGGATGTGCATTTGCATGAAATTCAATATTGAGAACAAATCATGTATTCTCAATTTGTGAGATTTATAACCTATTGATTGAGCCAAAAGTGTGTGGACTGTATAAATATTTTTTTTGCCAGTATTAATTGCTAAATACTTACCATAGCTATAAAAAAATATGCATTTTGTTTCAGTGATTTGGTGTGTGCACGTTAATGCTTGTAATATTTTCCGGTAATCTATCAAACCACGACGCACGCCCAAAGGTATTCTAAAATCTAGCAAAAATATTGAAAAGTTATTATTTTTATTAACATACCAGCCTGGCACTTGATAGCAAAGTAGCGGGCTTTCAAAGACTTCTTCGTGTCGATATACAGACGAGCAAGCTCATGCAGTAGGTAGGTCCGTTCAGCCGCACGTGTGCTCGATGTTAAACTACGCTCCAACGTGCGAAGACGGTGCCTGAAACGAGCGTTTTATTGCGGAAATTTATGAGGACCGTCTCTATAATGACATTTAAATATTGGTCCGTTTACTTGAAATATTTTAGGTTATAGACTCCGGCCAATGCATGCTTTTATTTATGCCTGGTAGTAATATCAGACGTGAATACAAATCGACGAGTTTGAGAGCATACAAACCCTTGTTAAATAGCGGCAACATTTGTAAAAAGAATTTACTAGACTTGTTGTTGTATGTTTTCTTGAAGACATAATCTATACTGCAAGAGTGAATAGATGTCTTTTAGACAGTCCATCGTCACTTACCATCTGATGGAATTGTGGCCCTATGGTTTGAAATTATGTAAAAAAAATAAACACATGACTCGCGTCATGGTCTTTGCGCCATCTAAAGACCTGCGCACATCCAGGCGATGGCAATGGCGATCAGTACAATACTGGTCGCTATCGCAGATCGCTTAGATGTGCGCAAGGCTTAATACATTTATTTATATATTTCCCCTTATACATCCCGCACCCACGGTACATATCTAATCGGTCAGTCACCCACCAATAACGTTACAACTCATTCACGATACACACAATATCACATACAAACAATTACAATAAGTAATATTATATTTTTATATGGGTAGTTGTTGTAAGGTTGTTGTAGTAATTATTGGTTTATAATAGATTATTTTGAGGTCGTAGCCCATGATTATATCAGTACTTTTTTTATGTGCTGATAAGAGAGTTTTCTTGTAATATGATCATCTTCATAAACGTACTTACAATATCTAAATATACATTACATAAATAAAAATATTATATAAATACAAACATACATATTTATATACAACATTTAGGTACAATGATAAGGTTTTAGAGAGTAATGAAGACATTCTGGTGACTCTTTGATGAATAACCCCTAATCTTGGATTATTTTTGTGTTTTTTAACTCCTTTAATAGTATATTTGTTGACATATTAAATCTATACTAATATTACAAAGAGGAAAGATTTATTCTTTGTTGTATTGTGTGTATGTTTGTAATGAATAAACTCAATAACTATTGCTATTCAGCGTGGCAATGCCGCCAGCGTCTTGGGGACGCTTCCGTCTGGCACTGATTTGGATCAGTTGAGCTATCTCTAGATCGTTTGTAACGATCTGCAGATAGCTCAACTGTTTCTTGTGTATTTTGTACATTTTGTAATACGCATAAGCTATTATACATGTGTTTAAAAATAAATGTCCACTCGTGCGAAGCCGGGACAGGCCGCTAGTTGAATATAAAACGATGCTAGTGTGTGTATCACATCGTACCTGATTGCATGGTATGAGAACAGTATAGATGAGGATCCCTGTGTCAGTGTAGAATTTCACCACGTTCTTGTAAGGCGGAGCGTCTTCAGGCTCGCCCGATTCTGGAAAAAAAACTTGGTATAAGTATAAATGTTATGTTAATGTAATGTAATGTATAGTAAGTAAAGTATGGATTGATCTATCTGAAATAAATGAATTAATAAATAATAAATATATTGCAGACAATCCACCCGACACTAATCTACCCTCAAACTAAGCAGAGCTTGTACTATGGGAACCAGATAGCTAGTTAGGTATCTAAATGTTTGTTTGATCGCGACAATAGATAAATAGATAGCACTATTGCACCTCCACAAGGATACATAAACTCACCTTAATCATAAATAATAGAAACGTAGGTAGGTACTCTAATAAAAACAATAGGGAGAAGTGCGTCGTGTTTCTGTGTGCTACAGCAGCAAAAAGGCAGGGTAGTTAGATGGTCTGTTTGCAGATTTTCCACCGTACAAAACAGGGACATTATCTCTAAGGCAAAGTAAACTAAATAAAACAGATGTAATTGTACCTAGCATGCAATATTTGGTAGGTAAGTACCTAAGTAGGTAGGGGAGATGTAGGTAATGAGGATCACTTAAGCGAGAATTGAAATAAAACCATATCTATTAATCAACTATTTATTGTTTTGCTCTTATAATAAACTTTACCTATTTAACTATCAATTGAGATCAACTTTAATCACTTTGGCTTATCAATTCTGGAGAAATAAATTTTTAAAAAAAATTTTTCGTCGATCACCATTGTCAGCATCGGTTGGCAATGGCGAAAACGAGAAAAAAAAAATCCTCACAAAAAAGGTAAAGATACAACAACAATCTGGGTTTTTAATTGCAATCTATAATGTTACAATTATCACATATCACACGTACAGAAAAAAAGAAGCAGTTATTTAAGACTTACCTTCTAATGTATCTACTCGAAAAATTAGATCAAAATGGCGCGAAATCTTCACAGATCTGTTTCTCACCAGCGCGTCGCGCGAACTGACTGAGCCCCCGCCCACGCACGGGAATAACGTAAAGCTAGCGGGTAGGTATGTTGGCATCACTTGCTCGTGTTCGGATTTTGTTATTTTGTGGTGACCACCATTGCCAACTGACTCCGATTGCCTACATCTCCCCTACTTTATAAAAACTACATTTAAAATTCAAAATTGAATGTAAGGAAAAAATAAATATGCAGATGAATCGGTAAGCAAAAATGTGTGATTTGTCTAAAAACGAAAAATTAGTGAATGTGTAGTGAGGTGTGCGTTGCTGACATATTGCTGAAATAATATTATCTTAATATTTTTTTTTTAATTTAGCCCTGTCTGTCCCACTGCTGGGCAAAGACCTCCCCCCGTTCCTTTCCTCAATTTTGTGGACAACATTTTTGTGTTTGTTTTTATTTTAAAAGTCTATATGATTTTTCATATTCATAACGATAAAATTGTTCTTTATTCTGTTTAGTTTATAGGTATTTTTAAGCTATGATATTATATGGGTGCCGTTCGCATTAAAGTTAATTAGCCTATATTGGTACGACTGTTTATACCTACTATATTGGCCTAGAGGCTGTCTGCAATTTGAACTGACCGATAACAAGGAGGGGTACTGATATCCTAAACACAAGGAAACTTAGTTAGGAGTTAGAGCTCAGCCATGTACTCGTAATTTTTTTTTTATTGCCATGACGATACTACCTATCTACCTGCGTACCTGCCTAATACCACTGTGCCTGCATGAGTCAAGTCTTATCTCTAATAATGTGTAACTTATGCATAATGTAAGGAAGATGTGTTAAAATAAGGTAGGCATAATAAATAATAGGTAGGATAATGAATAGTACATGGTATGTTTGTTAGGTTACATTTTTGTAAAGCCCCAATAAAGATTATTAAAGATTATTATTTGTGTAAATAAATTATAATTCTCTAATTATCCGTAACTAAATACAGTAAGTAAGTGAGTAACAAACCACTGATCGTCGCTACGACGTCCTGAAGGCACGTTTTACAAGCAGGCACACACTATCTTGTCGGTTGACGAATCTCTCGTCGTCGACAGATTGTGCATATAGAGATATAACCAAACGCATCAAAATAGCGGGGAGGGACCGACGACAAAAACCAACAGTTACTGCTGGTTTCGACTCGGGCGCCCCACTTCGCACGTATGGTATATTTAATAAAAGACACAGCGTTATAACATAAAAAAATATGTCTATACAAACGTGTACGTACCAGGAAGCAGCACATGCATAGTATAAGAACATTAGGATATGTGGGTAGAGGTAAGCCAAAGAAAAGGTGGATGAACTGTGTGAAAGATGACATGGATAAGAAAGAAGTGAATACACAGATAACGGCTGATAGTGGAGAATAGAAGAGGAGAGATTTTTAGGTTCATTATAGCCTAATTTTCATAATGTAATTGATAAATCTCTCTCTTGTCGCTGGTTCAAACCAGTGTGGCAAAAGGATTTTACCTCAAAAACGCTCTTTTCTTTACATTAATTGATAGATATTTTGCACAGTCGCAAATAATTTTTTTTATGACCGTAGTAACTACCCGAACAACCAATTTGAAAATTTCTGATAATGAAAAACACCAGCAAAATGAACCAGATATTCAATGAGCCAATGTGCGTAGTGTAGAACAAATGATTCCCTAACATTGTATTTTACGAAGTAATGGTCCGAGTAGACACGGTCCGCTCTAGATAGTTTTGATATTGATACAAGTTGAAATTATGATATTTTTGGAATGTTTAGACAAAGTAATTTACAAGCAACGTGAGGGAAACTATATATTCTCGTTCAGTACCCGTAGTCTGAGTTTTACTCGATCAGTTTGAACATTGTATGGAGAAATAATGAGACAACAACTCGTTTCTACCAAGTTTCTACGTTACGTATTGTTGTTGTCTCATCTTTTCTCCATACAAATGAAAGAGACATGTAGATTGTAGACGAAAGGAGACTCAGACTATGGGTACTGTTAATTCGATTTAAGAGAATCAAAATTATATCGGGATAACAGTTATTGTGTGATCATGTAGTTGAAATTTTAACAAATATTGATGTCAGTAGTTCTATTTCAGAATAGTTCTAGGGTAATATTTATTCAAATGACATTTGTTGTGATTAAATAATGTAAGATTATAAAAAAAATATTCTGGACTACAAGTACTTACTAATGTATTTTCATAAACAAAAAGAAAAAAAATATGTCTTAAAGTATAATTGTAAATATAGTTGGGAGGATATTTTAAAACTGCGTCGAAAAGAAATATAGGGTAAACAATTGGTATGTTTTCGGTATTGTTTTTATCTTTGTAGTAAAGATTGATTTGTATTATAGATCAGTCTGAGCGCTTCCGTACTTCGTAGGGCACGTAAGTGATCAGTTGGCTTTGATAAGGAATCATGCCAGAAACTAAAAAAATGTTACATAAATTATGACTCAGCACTTAAACAATGTTGTACTTACAAGTTACTGTAAGCTATCTTATAATTTAACTTCACCATGCAGTAAATCCAAATGATTATACTTATTTCTTAGCATGGCATTGAGCTTGACTGATATGAAATGTCACACAAGTCAGTGAAGTTCATTTTCAAAGACTGCAGTAATTCAAGAGTTCTTTTATCTGACACCCATTGAGATTATTAAAACAGAGTTAGATGCCTCTGCATCTAGCAAGTATTTTAAGCCAACGCACTAGTTGGCTACGTTATACAAATAATTACTAGAATGATTCATCAAAATTTCAAGTTCAATGACTCACAGTACATTCACACCATTGTTTATGAATCCGAGATTTCAATAACTTTTATAACACACACTTTCATTGGCTAGGATCGTACGATTTTCACTCACTTTTTCATGTAATCTTTGAGGTATAAGCCTCTTTGTCGCTCGTTCCGCGCTCTCGCTTGCACTTCAAGCTTTAAATGGAATGCCTCAGAGAGAGGTAACGCCGCATGAGTCTTTTTCGTGCGAGATTCGGCTCCATCGAATTATAAGACGTCGTCACGTCAAAAATGTATGTGTACGGTATACAACACATGTATGACTACACACGTGAGCTGGTAATAATTTTTCGGATACTGTGGCTGAAAATGTGAACAAATAGAACAAGCATGTTCACAAATGAGTCGACCCGACATTGTGGGTGTAATGTCGCATTATTCAGTAATCCTGTAATATAAACATGAGTATGGAATTAGCTACGGCCTGGGGAAGAGAGATTGAGGAAATGTGTAGGGGAGGCCTATGTCCAGCAGTGGAGTTCTTCAGGGTGATGATGATGATGATGATGATCCTTATAATATTGTTCTAAAATCTACGCAAATATCTTGAGTCTGACAAAGTGATTTACAGACTGACTTTACAGTAAAACGAGTACGAAATAAAAACACAGAAATGTTTAATACAACCAATTTATTTATACCGACCAACGTATTCTATTTAGACAGATCCACGCCGATAATTTTCACAAAATTAGAAAAATTTCATAACATATGGTAAGTCATCCAGAATACATTTGAAATAAATATGTGTAGTATGAGCGATGGTTTTTCCTGTACTTTTTTTAAAGATCTGATCAGCTCAATGTTCATATGAAGACCCATGCCGAGCAGAAACCTAAAGTCTGTCCATTCTGTAATAAAGGTAGGTTTCTGAACTTCCTATCATAAGTTTAGCCTTTGGCAGTGGCGATCAGTGAAACTCGACTAAATATAACAGCAATATTTGTCAGGTTTTCACTGGTCGCCATTGCAGAATGTTTAGATGTGCGCAAAGCTTTATCTCATAATTCCTTAATAACAAGAAATCTTTCCTACCAAAATTCGTTTGATTCTTTGAGCTGCTCTTGGTGAGCAGACTGGTTTCCGCAACTAGGTCGCTGGCGGGCTTTTTTGAGCCCAAACGCTTAACACATGTTTTTCGAACCTTTTTGGGTTCTACGACACGCCGGTTTCCGGGATACGAGAGTACTGGCATAGTGCATAAATATTTTTGGGCAGAAATACACATTGGTGCCAGACCTTAAGATCATCGCTAGCAGCTATAACTAGACCAACAGTCATTGTTAAAATGTTCACTTCTGTCTTTATTTTATTTTAATTTTATTTATTAAACGCACAAAACACATAACAACCACAAAAGAACTAAAATATTACAATTTTGAGCTTGATTGTAACGTAAACACATGCACATACAGAAAAATTATACATATATATATATATTTTTTTTATGTAATAGATAGACAAACGAGCTTACGGCCCACCTGATGGTAAGCGGTCACCATCGCCCATAGATACCAACAACACCGAGGGTGCTGTTGTTGCGTTGCCTACCCTGAAGGAATTTTTTAACGTTTTTCTTGAAGCTATTCATGTTGTAAATAAGACCCAAGGGTCAGGGTCTGATCCAAGGGTCAGGGTTGTTGAAGTGTGTTGTTGTTGTTATTAATGTTGTTTAATTCATACAAGTAAAGAGATTGCAATAACTTATACATAATAAGCTAATATAATTCTTAACAAGTATAGAAGTAAAGATATTTATTTATTTATTTATTTATTATGCATCTAGTGGCTAACTACTTACATTATCTAGGCGTTAAAGACACCTTTGGAGAGCAATTTAAGTGTTTAAAATAGAGGATGTTTTTAATATTTCTGATGAATTGGCTCAATTTGGGAGCAAATATGTCAAGTTCGACATTTAATTTCCCGCAGTGCTATGATATTTTTTTAAACAGATGATGATGTAAGTGGTTGTTTATTTATTTCAGCATTTACCCAAGTGTGTAGTCTAAAGGACCACATCCGCACCCACACAGGAGAGACACCGTATCTCTGCTCCCAATGCGGGCGCGGGTTCGCGAACAGCTCCAACTTGCGACAACACATGCTGCGGCATACGGGACTGAAGCCTCATGCTTGCAAACTGTGTCCTAAGACCTTCTGCACTAAAGGTAAACTGGTTATAGGTGATAATTTTGCTTCCTTTTCAAATCAAATCAAATCTAAAATGTTATTATTCAGTTGTATCACAAGGATCACTTTAAAATGTCTTAAAGCTAGGTCTAGGTGTAGGTATGTGTGAGAGCACCGGTGGTCTAGTGGTAGTGGCCCCGCCTTCCGATCCGAAGGTCGTATGGCCCTCAATAGTATGGGTATGACCTGCAATTGTTGAGGGTTCCACGACCTATGTATGCATTATGCAGATTCATCTATCCATATGAATATCTACGGGCTGTGTATTCGCACGGGTAGAAAATTCATAGGTTACCTACTTCACATAATCACCTATTTTGTAACCAACTTAAAAAAAAAAGACGAGGTTCTCAATATGTTTTTTTTATGAATTTGCTATCGTGTATCTTCGTCATTTAAGAGCTACTGTAGGTATTTCAGATATACATATATATTTTTTATCTGAGGAAATTGCATCGGACATGAGTTCGGAGATTTTTATTCTTTGTCTTAAGCGTTTCATTTCCCGTAGAGGAAAACCAAGCGAGATTTATTGCGATAACGGTCGAAACTTCGTAGGCGCAAACAATGATTTTAGTCAATTCCTTCAGACAAGCAATGAATCAGTCTCTGCATTTGCCGCCGACGAAGGCATATCGTTCAAATTCTCACCGGCTTACACCCCACATTTCGGTAGGCTTTTGGAAGCCGGCGTCAAATCGGCAAAGCACCACCTAACTAGAATGTTAGGAAATACTCACCTCACATACGAGGAATTATCGACTTTATTTATTCAAATCGAAGCGATTTTGAATTCAAGGCCCCTTTGTCCGCTTTCTTCAGATCCTACTGACCTCTTTCCTCTCACTCCGGGCCACTTCCTGATCGGTAAGCCACTCACCTCTCTGCCTACGCCACCGCTGCTCGACGCCGAGACAAACCCTTTAGGCAATAAGTATTTAGTTTGCTAAAGTCGACGATGCCGAGATCTTTACAATGTCGTCGGTCCATTGAGCAATCGGGTAAAAGAAACCATGTCAATTCTACAACTACAGCCATCTATAGTCAGCAACAGCCATCTATAGACGGCTACAGTCATCTATAGACAGCTACAGGCATTTATAGACAGCTACAGTCATTTATAGGCAGCTACAGCCAACTATAGATAGTTACAGCCATCTATAGACAGCTACAGCCGTTTATAGGTAGCTACAGCCATCTATAGACAGCTACAGCCAACTTTAGATAGTTACAGCCATCTATGGACAGCTAAGAAAGAAGAAAAGAAAGAAAATATATTTATTTAACACAACATACACAGAACGGAACACTGACAAACATAATATACATAATAACAAGTGGGCACAAAAAAAGAAAATAAAATAAAATACAATCCAACACAAATAATCGCGCTGTAGGTATGTTCCGTGATGTCATGCCAAATAGGCCCTGACTCAGCTTTAGGCAGCTACAGCCGTTTATAGGCAGCTACAGCCAACTTTAGATAGATAAGTCATGTTTTAGTCAGATAAAGTCATAAATAGCCATTTATAGACAGCTACATCCATCTTTACTCTTTTAGTCAGCTAGAAGAAAGAACCAACTGGAAAAACTTGAGGAGGCCGTTACCCAAAAGCCCAATTAGCCAATTTAAAATCTGACTAACGAGGTATCCTTTTTATTGATTTTATAGTGTTTACTACACATATGGAAATCACAAATGTCCAAACGGTCGCGTTAGTGCCGAACAGTCCCTAAGAGTTATTCGTCAAGTGAAACTGTGATTAGGATCCGATGGCGCAGCGGTCAGCGCAGCCCCGTACCAAGGGGAAGATCGCGGGTTCAAATCCCGCTCGGCTCTTAACTTTTGGGACATTATAAAAATCTTTGAGAAAAGTCTAATAAAGAAGCTAGATTAGATGACACCAAAACCATCGGCAAAGAGCATTACCAACTGGACTCTATTCTAAACTCCCTGAAGAGAAGAGATTTCAGAAGAATGAGGTTACAATCTGAATCAGAGGATGTTACGTCAAGTTCCAGTGTGGAGATGCAGAATTGGAAAGACGAATGGAAACAGCATTGGATGCAGAAGAAATTTGAGGCGATCAACTCTACTGATTCTAAAGGAGATGAGGTGAATATGGTGGCTGCCAGTGAGTATCTTCTATTACCTAAATGATGTAGGCTATACTCGTATCCTGCTTCGATACGTGTTTTTCTCTTGCAATTCCTTGAGTTTGTAGCGATGCTTTCTATAAATTTCATTATTTCAGTCGCTTTTGTAGATTTTTAGTTTCTTTACTAAATGTGTATTAATTATACAGCATCTGATTTTTTTCTATACCGGCCCCACATCCTTCAAACCGAAACACAGCGACGCTGTTTGCTGTTTTCCGTTTTTTTTTACATGATATAGACCACAATCTCACTTGATGGTAAGTGACGATGTAGCCAACGATGGAGCAGGATGGTCTACATATAAGACACCTATTCACTCTTGCAAGAAGGAAGAAGAAATGAAAGGTAGCGTAGGTACGGACTAGGGCCGTATGCAGAAACAGCGAGTGTTACCGCTACTCATATAATATCACACAAACTGTAGCGTGAAGTGGACGCTCAAGGCTCTCATCTGACTAAAGTTGATCTTAGAGGAAGGCATCTTAATCTTCAACTCGCTTGATAACACCCTATGTTTATTGTTATGTAAGAAGAGCTAAGTTACATTTTATGCTGCAACTGTACGACCAATAAATATCAAGGAAAACATTATTTTAGATCTTAACTCCGGCGGTAAGTAAACAAAAAATGTATTTTTTAAAGAATTCAATGGGATTCTTCTTCTTGTCGTGTGAAGTTTTTTTGGAAACAGTGTGGTGAAGAAATTTTCAATGGACCTGGACTCGATGGACCGACGACATTGTTAAGATTACGGAAAGTCGGTGGATGCAGAGAGAATTGTTTGTACTGGAAATTTATAGAAGTAGAGGCCTATATGTCGAACAGTGGATTTTCTTCAAGCTGATGATGATGATTAAATCATTAATCGCTGTTATTGCTCCCGCCCTCAAAGAGCCGCATTGGTTTTAAAATATTCAAACCCACGATCTTATCCAATGAAAGGTACCAAACAGCGCAAAGATGCAAATAAAGAGGTAACAAAAGATAACGTCAGGTACGAAATTGATTTTCTATTCCATTTGATTAAATTAGTACTTGGCATAGTATTCTAAACTCAACAAGCATTATGAAGCCTTCCTCGTATCTTCGAAACTGTTCTATAAGTTTCTACACGTAACATGAACTAATCTTATCGGGAACTTTAAAGAAAATATTTATAAACTTTTTGAAGTGGCTCCTTCGGGTACTAATGAGAATACTTTAGGAAGATAAGAGCTTGGGTTGGAAGTTATTATTAGTTTTTAGATAACTTTGAAGAACATAATTATGATTGGTTACAGTCGGGGCACTGGTATTTTTATATATTGGTATTTTCTTGGTTTTGAAAAGTAATATAATAATGTAGGTCATCAGGAGATACGAGAAGAGAAGATCGTAATTATTAGGTACAATGATAAAGTAAGACGCAAATATAAGAAAAAAATTAATGTCACTTGGCGGGACGATCTGGGCCCTGTTTAATAAAGCTGACAATTCGACAAGTCCGACATATGTCAAAAAGTGACAATTCGACAATTATTCTGTTTAATAAAACCGACAAGCGACAAAGTTTTGATGGTAGTAAATTTACAAATATGTCAGATTGTCACGACAATTCGGCCTTTTTCTGTATAATATTTTTTTTAAAACGACAAGTGACAGGTGACAATTTGTCGTTGACAACTTGTCAATCTTCTTTATAAAACATAAAATTGTCGCGAAATATTGACATATTTGTAGAATTGTCGGACGATTCTGACAGGAGCTTTACCCTCTGTCACGAAATCATATTTTGAAGGTGTTTGTTTAGCTGCGTAAAACAAAATTATGTCAGAAGTCGACAAAATTGTCGCGACAACCCGACAAATGTCAGAAATAATTTGACTGTGGTTTCATGACATAATTGTCAAGTTTTGACAAATATGTCGTAATGCCACCCTGTTTGTAACATATTTGTCTTTGTCACTTTTATAAAACAGCTTTAGCGCGACAATTCCACAATTTTGTCGCTTTTTGACTTAAATGCTTGGACTCGGACTCGGACTCGGACTCGGACTCGAACTCTCGGACCCGGACCCGGAACCCGACCGAACCCTTACCCTTACCCTCATTTACCCTTACCCTCATTTACCCTTACCCATTACCCGACCCGGGCTCGGGCTCAGGTAAATGGAACGACGAAACGACGTAACGACGCATGAGTCATGTTTTTTCGTGCGTGCAGCCGGCTCCATCGATTTATAAGACGTTATCACGTCAAAAAGATACACAATCACTCCACAGATAACCCACTGCATGGCCTAAGCCTAGTATCTTACTTGCACTTTAAATTAATTTATTTATACAGACACAAACAATTCGTAAATTTCCCAATTGCACACATTCTTCTTAGTGCAGTCAGGTATTTCAAAAAATAATGTTCGCGCGTTTATTGCGAGCGCGTTGAAATCTTTTGTACGGAGATAATACTTCAAACTTTTAAAAATCATCTATTTCTTCTTATTACAAAGTCTTATGCTTCTAAGATATATGGATGCGTGCAAGGCATAAATGCGTAATTTGTTTTTGCACAGCCTAAATAAGCATAAGTATTCCTAAAAATTTTATAGTTTTTTTTATACAATTTTCTAAAATTCTTAATAGTAGGGGAGACCGGGGCAAGGCCGTATAGCTAAGGATCCAGGCATGTAGTTAATCCATTTCTGAACACAAATATATTAAATCAACATATTTATTTCGTCAGACTCATTAGGTACACACTACAATCAACATATTTCACAAAATTTTAAAATTTGACAACAATTACAATAAAAAGGCAAATCTCTACTTATTCCGGTTTTGCCCCGACCCATGGGTAAAACCGTATACTATGTACGATATTGCCCCGGTAATCACCGTGAGACAAGGCATCTTGTGCAAAAGAAATCATCCAACTCCTCTGTATGATAGCCGGTGCAGCCTTCATGGGCCCAGCCTTGACAGCCCATACATTGCACCCAGCCGGCCCATACATTGCATAGCCGGTTTTACCCCATACGGTTGTGCCCCAAGACTAGTGTAAAACAATAACATCAATCACTCACACATAGTCAATGCAAACTTGCCGGTACCAAACATTGCATTTAAGAGCAAATACATCACCTACAACATAGTTGATTAGTGACTTACCTGTAGCGTATGTACACTTCACAATCATTGCTTCTATATTCACGAAAATAAGATCAGGACTACCGAAAAACAATAAAATAAAGTAATGCAAAATTGCGCGAGCCTGCAGCGACAAGTGTTTGTTGACAAACAGTACTGATTGTTCGGCGCCACTGAGCGGTTTGTGTGCGCGAATTTTGAAATAGTAGCGAAAATACCTACGCTATACGGTTTTACCCAGGTATACGGTTTTGTACAGGTCTCCCCTACCCACCCTACCTCTCATTTTTTGGTTACAAGGATCTTTGTCTTTTACAGTCCACTTCGTTTTCATTCATCCATTTACACTTCAATAAGTAGATCAACTTTGAAACTACTAATTTAAGAGGACTAATATGACACAGATTCTCTACTACCAGTTATACTCGTACATATAAAATCCAATGCTTCTTAAGCTTTTCACACACTCAGTTGTGTCAATATCTACTGTTACAATATTAATACAACATGAGCTTATCATTTAATATGAAAAAGATATTAACACAACAACATCACAGACTATTCATGAATTAAATCTGCGGTGCTGGTGGGAGTCGACAGGAAATTAGTTTTTCTTTTTTTATATTATTTCTTTATTGCTTTTATTTATTGAGTCGTACGATATCCCACCAAGACTCCATCAATCTCGTAACCCCCATATGATGCGTAGTGCGAGCTCCCCGAGCGAATATCGCGCGCCGACCCCGCTGCCGCGGCCGCGCCGTCTCAAGTCCTGGGCCGCCACACTCAAGTATGTTCTGAACACGCGGCAGGGGCTTTGCTGGTTCTTATGCTCACGTTCACACAGACTTACCTACAACTACTTACCAATAACCTTTCATCTTCCTTTACACTGATTTGCCTAGAATGGATTTACTCCTTGGTTTTAACATCTCGAGTAAAATGAGGTGTTCTGTAGAAACGATTCTTACGGATGTCTCAAGTTTTATGTTTATGGCTGCTTTTCTCTATGAAAGCTCCATTTGTAATTCTGTTTATTTTTTAAGAATATTAACCGTTAGAACTAATGTGTTTTGTGAAAAAAACGTTTTTATTTGTTAATTAACTTGTTCTCTGCTGTTGTGGTACCTAGTATTTTTTAAATTTTGTAACCAACTAGATATATAAATCAAAATTCATTAACAAAAACAATAGCATAGGACCCAGCATCGACCCTTGCAGAAGACGTGACGGTAACGGTATCTGAAGCAGTGTTTAGGTACCTAAAAATATTCTAATTAAAAAACTGTGATGTGACTGTTTTGTGATTGTTATCGACTAGTTTGTTCTTTGAAATGTTTGGTTCTTTAATAATACTCACTTCTTTTCGTAAAATAGGCTGTAATAATTACTCCACGTTACACTTTAATATTTAACAAACTGATATACATAAAGACTACACTTTAAGTTGTATTCCGTACTCGTCCCAACGACCGACTGACCCCAATCCTTCTCTCCCTGCCATCGCCAACCGTCTATCCCCACTACTTTACCAACCAACGTCAAGGAGGGAGGGAGTCAGTCAGTGTTGCCAATGGCATTTCTATGAAGTTGACAGACAATTTCACAAACAAATATGACAAGTGTCATCAAATATCATAATAGTAATTTCTATTAAACCATTAAAATTAGAACTATTATTGAAATTTATCACATTCGGCCATCCGACACTGTGCTTACTCTGGAAGCACATGCTAAGTGCACAATATAATAATATGAAAACTTAATAAACAAAGCCTGAATTCAAAACAAATAATGAGAAAAGATGACCATTCAAACACTATCCAAAAAAAAAATTGAATGTCTAAAAACAAAACTTGAATTTAAAACAAATACTTAATAAGAAAAGATGACCATTCAAATACAATCTAAAAAAAATCTAATGTCTATCAAATTCGGCCATCCGACAGTGTGCTTACTCTGGAAGCACATGCTAAGAGCATAATGATAACATGATAACTATGTATATGTATGACTAAACAAAACTTGAAACTTGAATGACTACCAAAATTCAGACAACTAATAAGAACAAATTAAAACAAATCCAAAATTACAATATAAAACTTGTAAACAAAATGAAATTATTAAGTAGAAGATACGAAGACACCCAAATAAATCTTAGTCATTTCTAAGAATAAACAGATATTAAAAATATAATTCTATCTAAAAATAATTACAGTTAGATATCCCGTTTACCATATTCAAAGCCTGTATGCAAAAAAAAATTAACTAAATGAAATTTCTAAGATAATATAACAGTTTTGTATCAGAAAAGTCTTCGCATCCCAGCCATAAACAATGCATTCGGGTAAAATGTTATTTAAATTAAATACTCCTATAGCATAAATTATACTCCGATTGTGATAGGAAGACATCTCCATGGTTAAAACTACAGTCAAACAGTTAATTGTTTTTAAAAGTCAAATAGTAATTTGGTCTCCCTACTACAATATTCACGTTGACCGGATTGAGAGGGTCCAGAAAAAGTTTCTGAATATTTTAAGTTACAGATGTGGTCTTAATAGGAAATTGCCTAACTATACTGCAAAGCTCCATCATTTTCATTTAGTGTTATTAGAAAATATCGTCGCAAATATCATGATCTACTGTATCATTTCAAACCCACTCGCATATCGACTCTCCTTGCTTACTTTATCTTATTAATCTAAATATAAAGCCTAGACCTCGGCAACTCTTTCAGAACACTTTCGCCTTACAAGTCCATTCAAACAACGCCTCTTATTATAACCCCGTTGTCAGAATGTGTCGCCTATTTAACGATTTATTGATAAAATACAGTGATAAAATTCATATCTTTAACAATAATCTAAATAAATTCAAGAATGCATCTTTGGCCACTCTTTCATTAGAGTGTGCCGAAAACTCAAATTAGTTATTTAATTAATTCTGCACTCTCTTCGAGTCTTAACTCGAAGTGTGTGCACTTACTGTAATAAAATAATTGTATGAGTACACCTAAGTTCCAAGTAAATGTTAACTTTAATCACCTACTACTAGTTAAGCCTGGTTACACGCTATTTACTAACTTTCCTGTTCTATGCATTCTGTGTACGAATGTTTTGGGGTACTGTCTAGCTCATAACTTAATAGTATTTATGCCTGTAAATTATCGATTGTACTCTGTTTTGTGTACCTAATAAACAAATAAAATAAAATATAAAACAAAATAAAATTGTGGTAATAAACTACATAATTCTTCTCCTTGCTACGTAACTCGCGGCTCAGCCTGTTACTACGGCACCTTCAGAGGCGCGTCATGGCTCAAGCTGCTGATGTGGTGCCTTCCGTGGCGCATCACGGCTCAGACCACTGATGCGGCGCCTTCCGTGGCGCATCACGACTCAGGCCGCTGGTGCGGCGCCCTCCATGGCGCATCACGGCTCAGGCCACTGGTGCGGCGCCTTCCATGGCGCATCATGGCTCAGGCCGCTGGTGCAGTGCATCACGGCTGTGTCCTGTGGCACCTTCTGCGGTGCATCGCTACTAACTTTGCCTGGAGTTTTAAGGATCTGAAACTCATCATAAAATTTACAGATCTGCAAGCACACTGTGAATAAATCTATTATCATTCATCTGCTTTATATCTAGTTGAAATGAATAGGATTTCCAATTGTGAAATAATTAAAAAGTAACAATATATTCCAAAAATATAAAACACTAAATGTGCACTATCCACGGCATTTAGACGAGTTCTCTGTACTTAGTCTTGCGCTTTAAATACTACAAAAGATACGTTTAACTTAGCTCAGTAAATGCATGGAAACGCCATCATTAAATCTGACAGCGAAGAACTTATCAACTTGAATTTCTCCATGCCATGCCCTGCCATGGCACTGCAGGCATGTACTAGTAATGTCATCTCCTCATTGTTCTTGCTGAAATGCAAACATCTTCTCGACAGTGACTGTTTCGGTAAGTAAACAATCTAGTGGTTCAGGTTTACGACGCACTAACTTCAATTAGAATCCTTGTCCAATTTTTATTTAAAACTGTGATTCAGTTGTAAAACTGAACTGTTAAACTGTAATTGAACACCTAAAACTGTAATTCATCTTTTTAGTAAGTAGTAAGTCTTTTATACATCGCTAATCTTTAATTTATAAATAATTCACATTTATTTTATCTTAAATTCATATTTAACTCATATTTAATTCATATTTAATTCATATTAAATTCATATTAAATTCATATTCAATTCATATTAAATTCATATTTTATTCATATTTTATTCATATTTTATTCATATTTTATTCATATTTTATTCATATTTTATTCATATTTAATTCATATTTAATTCATATTTAATTCATATTTAATTCATATTTAATTCATATTTAATTCATATTTAATTCATATTTAATTCATCTTAAATTCATCTTAAATTCATCTTAAATTCATCTTAAATTCATCTTAAATTCATCTTAAATTCATCTTAAATTCATCTTAAATTCATCTTAGATTCATCTTAGATTCATCTTAGATTCATCTTAGATTCATCTTAGATTCATCTTAGATTCATCTTAGATTCATCTTAGATTCATCTTAGATTCATCTTAGATTCATCTTAGATTCATCTTAGATTCATCTTAGATTCATCTTAATTTCATCTTAAATTCATCTTAAATTCATCTTAAATTCATCTTAAATTCATCTTAAATTCATCTTAAATTCATCTTTAATTCATCTTTAATTCATCTTAAATTCATCTTAAATTCATCTTAAATTCATCTGTAATTCATCTTTTATTCATTTTTAATTTATCTTTAATTCATTTATTCATCTTTAATTCATCATTAATTCATTTTTAATTCATAATTAATTCATCGTCCTTTCATTAAAACTCGAAAAACTTACATAATCTTAACCCAAAATCTTTACTTATAATCCAAATCCAAAAACCGATCTTTAACTTTTAACAACTCTACACGACTTTAAATTACTTAACTTAAAATTTTTGAAACATTTGCGCCTTTTGAGACTTTTAGAACATTTTGAACTTTTGGAACATTTTGAACATTTTGAACATTTTGAACATTTTGAACATTTTGAACATTTTGAACATTTTGAACATTTTGAACATTTTGAACATTTTGAACATTTTGAACTTTTTGAACTTTTTGAACTTTTTGAACTTTTTGAACTTTTTGAACTTTTTGAACTTTTTGAACTTTTTGAACTTTTTGAACTTTTTGAACTTTTTGAACTTTTTGAACTTTTTGAACTTTTTGAACTTTTTGAACTTTTTGAACTTTTTGAACTTTTTGAACTTTTTGAACTTTTTGAACTTTTTGAACTTTTTGAACTTTTTGAACTTTTTGAACTTTTTGAACTTTTTGAACTTTTTTTAACTTTTTGAACTTTTTTACTTTGACCAAACAGATCTCGCATGGTTAATTAATTTCAACTTCTAGGCGTACATAGTCAAACTGAACTCACTTGGTTTCAAAATCAATTTCGACTTTTAAGGCGTACATAGCCAAACTGAACTCACTTGGTTTCAAAATCAATTTCTACTTTTATGGCGTACATAGTCAAACTGAACTCACTTGGTTTCAAAATCAATTTCATCTTCTAAGGCGTACATTGCCAAAATGAACTCACTTGGTTCCAAAATCATTTTCATCTTATAAGGCGAAAATAGCCAAACTGTACTCACTTTGTTCTAAAATTTTATTAATCTTTACTTCTATGGCGTACTTAGCCAAACACAGATCCCAAAACACTTTCTTAAGACGAGCATTAATTACGTTCAATGGCCTGGTTAACGTCCCCAAACTAGATCTGTTTGCTCAAAACCACCAAGAATTGCTACTTACATTTTGTCAAAATGCTGTTTCGAGGAGACTCCCCAGGTTCCCTAGGTGTTTTTTTTTTTTTTATTGTACTTTTTGTTTTTCTGTTTTAATTGTAATTTGTTAAAAAAAATTGTCTCCAATAGTCTCACTATGTGAAACCTGTTTATTGGACCCTAATAACAGTTGTCGTTTTAAATTATCAATTAGAATATAAGTATCTACTGATTGTTTACCTAAGAAATAATAATAAATAAATAGTCTACAATTTTGATAAGTTTAGCTCACTTTACTTCAAAAACTCGCTTTAGAGGGTAGGCTTGATCATGATCATTAACTTACTTATTTTAAATCCAGCATGGTTAGACATTTGCGGTTAGAGGCTACTCAAAATATACTGAGCTGCTATGGTATTAGCAGTACATGAACAGTATTAGCACTATCGGATAGCCCCTGTATCAACTTAATGGTTAGGCCCGGTGCACGACAAAGACCGTACCGGCTTTTATGAAATTCAAGATTGTGCTCGGTCTTTGCTATTTACGGCCACTTTATTATGAAACTTTATTCGATCACTCATTTTTGATGTTAAGTAAATTATAAGAAATAAATAATTATAACTTTACAAATAATCATTTCAACATAACCCAGCCAATAACACTCTGCTTATGCCAACAGATATTCTAATTTATTTAAGGGTATTTATTTAATTTTGTACATTATGCTACATCGGCACGATGGCGACTAATAGCATGGACATAAAAATGTTTGTTTATGGGTCTAGACAGGAAAGTAGGCCTTTCCTAAGTACCCTACAGTTCTGCATATCAAAAAGTAACAAGAATGCTACAGAGGACTGACTTGCTTTTAACACTCAAGCACAAACTCAAGCTTGTTTTTTACACTCAAGTACCTTCACTTAATTTCATACACGGTAACACGAGTCATGTGTTTTCAGAGGGTAACCAATAAAATGATCATCGTAATGCATAATAATTTATGATTAAACGAACTTACTTGTACGTGACGTTCTATCATAATTATACAAAGTGCTTCGTTCGAAGAGATGAGTAACCTGCAATAGAATTTTATTAGTATTCATATTCAACTTGTAGTAGTAGCTCCAGCTATCATCACTCCACTGTTACTTTGAGGGTAGCTATGACTTTTTTTTAATCTGCCTACGGCCGTCTCCCGCTCTGTCCGTCATTTAGTTTGGAGTCAACAATCACTCCTAGAACAATATTTCCGAAAAGAAAGGGTTTCGCCCATGCGATAATTGGGTCGGGCGGGTGTTGGTTACTCATCTCTTCGAACGAAGCACTTTGTATAATTATGATAGAACGTCACGTACAAGTAAGTTCGTTTAATCATAAATTATACTCGTGCTTCGTTCTCGAGATGAGTAACCTGCAATAGAATTTTATTAGTATTCATATTCAACTTGTAGACTTTGAGAGAAGTTACTTTGAGGAAATATTAATGAAATTAATTTATTAATTAATTTGTGTATTTTTTTTTTTATACAATCTACATGATCATTAAATATAAATAGTTGAAAAAATATATATCTAAGTAAATGAGACACGTTTACTTCATAATTTGTTTTATGATAAAATTATCATAACTTAAATATTAGCCGTCTATAACCAATCTGGCAAGAAAATTACTTTAATTAGAGATTAAGGTCCTATCGTAGAACCTAGCAAATGTGTCAGATGTACCGCTCCAGGCCGCAGTTTTGCGTATAGTGTCGACGCTGAGGCCGAAACGGCTCGCGTGCCGCGTGCTGTGCGCGCTCAACATCGATACATCTACCCCACATTCTTCTAGGGTCGATTTAATCCAACGACCAATGGATTGTGGACTAACAATCGCGTGAGGTTTTCTGTAGCTGATGAAAGAAGAAGCGACAAATTGCCTCTTAGATCTTTGGTCCTTTCTAAATAAGAAAGGAGTGTATTTGCTGGACATATTTCTGGCTTTTGTCTAAAAAATGGCAGATGCAAGGTTGGCTGATTAACGCCAACTCGCGAGGTTTTGATTAGATCTGGAATTTTTATATCTAGTCGTGAATTTGTTTCTCCTATGTTCTGAATATCGATTTTTGACAATGTCTGCCCGCGGTGTGCTGTTGCCAATGCCAATAACATTGCACATTTTTTAGACATGGCTCCAGTGACAGTTCCTCGTTTGGGTATTGCATTGCAAGTGCATCTAGAACAAGACATGTTGTGTCCGAGGTAACGTCATATTTCGGGGTGGGTGGGTGGCTTCAGCCGAAACACCCCCTTGAAAAAACGTTATATTCTATCGTCATTAGACATATTAGATCTAATCAACATTGATAAGGCGGATCTATAAGTGTTAAGAGATCCGTACTGGGAGCCTGAATTAACTAAATATGTAAAAAACTAGAGAATCGATGGAATAGACGCTTCGTAAAAATTAAGGCTATTCTCCTGAGCATAATTAAACCAACGCTTAAGGCAGATATCATATTGTTTGGTAGAGTTGGTGGACAAGGATGCCAGCATAATATCTATAGTCTGCGGGCGCGTCTCGGCGTAGTAGCGCCGCCCGCAGAGCACCCCGGCAACCAGGGTAAGGCTCGATTTGATGTTGTCTCGGCAGAAATGAGAGACGAGAACTTTTTCACAATGTTTGAACGTTATAGTATTACTAGCGAGCAAGCGTAAGAGAACTGGGAACCATGGTTATGTTTCCCATAAAGGGACTACGAGTATTCCCGTTACTTTGTCTATGATAATTTATGCAAGGTTTTTAATATTACAGAGACTGGTGGAAAAGAGTTGAAGAACACCGACCAGTCAACAGTGAATGCGTTTATTGCGAAGGCGTCGGGGTCTTTGTGCCATGAGACGCATCTGAGGGATTTTTTATTTATTTTACTTACGAAAAAATCAACGAGAGGTTGACCAAAAATGGCAGTTAACCTCTTTAACGCCGTCTGTGACAGCTCCCACTCGATGCCTGGATCGACCGTCTTGATTCAGCGTCTGCTATAGCGTTATTCTCTGATCGTATTTATGACGCGTAGATGAATATTTTAGGAGATTCGCAGCATTTTTTTTTTTTTTTTAATGCAATATTTTTATTTGCTTGAATTATGGAGCAATAAAAAAAAAAAATCTTGACCGCAATGAAGGGTGAAGTTTATTTATTTATTTATTTATGTTTTTCGCGTTCGTCATTGGATCACTGGCCACTGGCCTGTCTCGTTACTCATGCCGTGATCCCCCCCCCCGTCGTTGAGGCGCCAGAGAATATTTAGATTACATAATTGTCTTCTGATATTATGCGATGCTGACTGATACTGATTTCCGTATTCTATGTCTGAACAAGCTGAGACCAGTAGTGCGCAATAATCTGTGCAAACTGCCTAGCTGTACATAATTTTAAATGAATACATATGCGCATTATTTTTTCTTGTGGCAATAAAACTTCAAATCTATTAGAATCAAGGATGAAACCTAAGTATTTACACTTGTTATACGGTTAAAGATTATAAAGTTTAAGGAGCGTAGCAATCGTTTTATTGCTGCAACGTAACTTTTTTTTTTTTTTTTAGTATGTACCTCATTTTTACGCTCGGTTTGGGTCACAAGAACACATTCGATATGAATTGGTTTAGTAGCTTCAACAATGAGTACTACCTTTTCCGAGCAATTATGAAGTATCACTTTTTGAAAATAATATTTTGTAGCCTGGATTGATCCACGAAAGTATCGTGGGGTCGTTAGTGATAATAGACCAAGGCTTGTAAAAAATAATCGGTTCAGTTATCTATAAAGTTGGTTTACTGACGATAGTTGAACGTGACAACAATCTGCAGCTGTCCACGCGGACGCGGACGCGGACGCGGACTCAAGTAGGAGAGGGACAGATTATGTCGAGCGCTGCCGAACGCGGAGGCCTAGCGTGCCTCTTTGTCGCTCGTTCCGCGCTCTCGCTTGCACTTCAAGCCTTAAATGGAACGCCTCAGAGCGAGGTAACGCCGCATGAGTCATGTTTTTTCGTGCGTGCAGCCGGCTCCATCGAGTTAGAAAATGTTGCCACGTCAATAAGGCAGTTGTCCTGCGTATTTTACCTCGTCTAGTATCGCCTGCAAGCGGACCTCGGCGGTGGCGGCGGCTTGCGCCACGATAGCGGCGCGCGGCTCCGAGGTTGACGGCGGGGGAGGTGGTGGTTGTGTGGGTTGCGCCGGCGTCCTCGGACCTGCAGGCGTATACCGCCGCGTCGCCGCCGGCTGCCTGCGAGCACCGACTGGAGGCCTCCAGTTTTTTTGTCTGAGGCTTGAACTGAGTTTTAAGCTCGGTACCTGATCTGGCCACTGCTTTAGCCATCTTCAAGGAATCGGTTAGATTTTCTCCGAATAAAGACTTGACGATCTTTGCGTCGAGCAAGGGTTATTTCATATATTTTTTAGCGAGGTTCTTTCGTGACACATAATCATTGTATTGGGCATTGTATATGAGTCGAGCCGCATCCATGAGACACTTTATCTGAGCAGTATCTTTTTCGGTGGCCTCCAGAGCATGAGAGATTGCTTATCCTATACTGGATATAGCTGCAACGATTCGTTTCTGGCGAGCTTCCGTATTGAGTGGATTGTCTAGAATATTTATTTATTTATTTATTATTTATTTATCTCTCGGAGGACTCCGAGTAACCCCGTCTGAAGATATTTGATTAGACTTATAAGCCATTTGTGTTATAATAACACATTTTATTTTATTAACCAGGAGGGTAGGTAGGTATCATACGACGGATTCATTGTTTGGTTAAAAATAAAAACACATTGCATATCTATTTTTAGAGAATGTAATACATAGGTATACGCTCGGGTGGTCTCGCAGACGTCCTTTTGCGTTATTTTCTCTTTTTCTTTTTTTTTTTTTTTTTTTCAAATCGCTAGCAATCGTCGTACTCCATCGACAGAGTTATAGCAATATGTTGGATGGTATACGCTCGGATAGTCCCGCAGACGTCCTTGTGCGTTATCCATTATGCCGAGCAAGCTCGGAAACAAAAAACCCCAATATGAGTTATAGCAATAATTAATTATGTTGGATGGTATACGCTCGGATAGTCCCGCAGACGTCCTTGTGCGTTATCCATTATGCCGAGCAAGCTCGGAAACAAAAAACCCCAATATGTTATAATCTCATGGTAGGTTACGCTCGGATAGCCCCGCAGGCGTCCTTGTGCGTGTTTTTTTTTTTTAAATCGGGAGCAATCGTCATGCTCAACCGACAGAGTTGAAGCAATATGTTGGATGGTATACGCTCGGATAGTCCCGCAGACGTCCTTGTGCGTTATCCATTTTGCCAAGCAAGCTTGGAAACAAGAAACCCCAATATGTCATAATCTCATGGTAGGTTACGCTCGGATAGCCCCGCAGGCGACCTTGTGCGTGTTTTTTTTTTTTTTTTTATGATCGGGAGCAATCGTCGTGCTCAACCGACAGAGTTAAAGCAATATGTTGGATGGTATACGCTCGGATAGTCCCGCAGACGTCCTTGTGCGTTATCCATTATACCGAGCAAGCTCGGAAACAAAAACCCCATGCAATATGACCAAAACTGTTTGCTTATACTTTATTTATTTTCATCTTTCTGTCTGTCTATTATGTCTTTAATTATTGTAAATGGTGTTAACCGTTATGATTAAAGTAAAACAATAAATACAAATACAAATATGTTATAATCTCATGGTAGGTTACGCTCGGATAGCCCCGCAGGCGTCCTTGTGCGTTTACCTTTATGAGCTTGCTATAAAAACGGTTTCGTGAAAGTATGCAAGTACGTACCATTTTGGTTTTCCGGGTACTGCGAGGAATCTTCCGAGGACGACGAAATAATTCTGGTACGACAACTTTTGCACTTCCATAAAAACTATTCTATTTTACGTAACTTTTTTGATATAATATAATCTTCATCGTCGTGCTTCCTTTTAGGCATTTTGACACGAAATTTAACCGAACTAGATAAAAGTATTTAAATTTGGAAGCACGTGCGGAGTGATTGACACTGAAATTACGAATGACGGACAGAGCGGGAGACGGCCGTAGGCAGATTAAAAAAAAGTCATAGCTACCCTCAAAGTAACAGTGGAGTGATGATAGCTGGAGCTACTACTACAAGTTGAATATGAATACTAATAAAATTCTATTGCAGGTTACTCATCTCGAGAACGAAGCACGAGTATAATGTAAAACTATTTGCTGTTATTAAGTTCGTTAATATTTTTAAAATATCTTTCGGTAAACTTAGCGTATATTCCAAAAATTAAGGGAATGTCAATTGTTTGAAATGGAACAGCTTAACTAAGCAGTCAAAGTCGTTAAATATTAGGTTCAGGCCATTTCATGTTCGGATGAGCGGCTAATATCAAATTTCATATGAGACCACACACATTTTAGGGTAGGCATGATATCAGGCATTTCAGACAATCAAAATTAAAACTTGTTGAAAGGTGTCAGCATTACCGGATAGTCTCTGTGCAATACAGACCAGTGCGCATGAACAACGAATCAACATACTAATTCAAACTTGGTTTCTATACCTACCCTACAACGTTAGGATGCGAACGATCAGATTAAAACTCAAATGATTTCACCCACTTAAGTAAAAATAAAATCATTAAATTATAACATTTAGGTAAGTACCCGTTATTGTTCATAAGTTCGATCGAAAAAGCTAGCACAAACGGATAATCTCGAGGCAATCTCGACCGATTCATGCTCGCAAAATCTTTCGTACCCTTGAACTTTTAGTCAAATTAAATAATTTTCTACTCAACCCAAGAAAAATAATTACTTGGCGGGTGGAATCATATTAAAATCCGTAAGAAATATTTTACATACCGTAAGTTCTTGTCACTTCTGAGATTTAATAATACTCACTTCTTTTCGTAAAATAGGCTGTAATAATTACTCCACGTTACACTTTAATATTTAACAAACTGATATACATAAAGACTACACTTTAAGTTGTATTCCGTACTCGTCCCAACGACCGACTGACCCCAATCCTTCTCTCCCTGCCATCGCCAACCGTCTATCCCCACTACTTTACCAACCAACGTCAAGGAGGGAGGGAGTCAGTCAGTGTTGCCAATGGCATTTCTATGAAGTTGACAGACAATTTCACAAACAAATATGACAAGTGTCATCAAATATCATAATAGTAATTTCTATTAAACCATTAAAATTAGAACTATTATTGAAATTCATCACAGTTCTATTTGTGGTTTAAAAAGCATGGTGTGAAGTGTGAACGTATGATGGTTTGATCAAAAGCTTTATTGAAGTTTGAATATGACGCTCAACTAAAACTAAATCTTTATGACGCTAAAATTTGAAACTAAATAAACGTTCTAAATTTAAGCAATATTTTGTTTTGCTTTCTTAGATCTTTGAAATGTTCAAGGGCTGATGTTACCGTGTACAGAATAATGATATTTGTCGAATAAAAAATGTCAATCCTTGTTTTTGACAAGCCTAAACAAGAGATGGATATATTTTTATCTCAAGGGTAAAGTTATCTGTAGATGGAACAGTTGGCTCTAACTAAATTAAATAAGTATATTTTTGTGTTTGCGATCAAATTGAATAAATAGGCGAATGGCTTAAGCTTTCTATAGAATATGCAACAGTTTAAGTAAAGTTAAGTATAAGATACGTTAACCCCGAATATTTGAAACCAGATTCACTTGTAAAAGGTTTCGGAGTACCCATCAATATAGTGTAATTTATTAGATAGAAGTAGAAGATATAGGTTTTAGGTTTTATGAAGAAATGTTGAAGTTCTATATTGTTTAGTATATAGGAAGGTGTTTTATCCACTCGATTTGAAATGTTACAATTAATAGATTAGAATAGGTCATAAAGAATGTTACTCAACTAGAATTATCCACATTAAATATCAAATATTTCAATTCTTCATTAGATGACAGTGATATTTCTATAGATTTAGAGTGGCGGTCGTCATTACTTCGTCGTCTAGATATCATATTCATATTCATTTTATATTTATTTAGCTGTCTCCTTTCATTTAGGCACAAATATTTTAATCCCTATTCCTTAATAGTTAAATATTAGGTAAAGCTAAGCTAGAAAAAACATGAACATGATTATTGTTAATTAATCGGCAAGACTGCATGATATAGATAAATATAAAAGTGTTTTGTTTACTTTGAATGATCATTTTGCACAATAGTGAACACTAGTGTGTCTGGAAACTAGGTCTGGACAAATATCAGCTTATACGCACTATTACACCAAAGTTTTGATTATGTAAACAATATAATTATCATTTGATAGGGCGGGTTACCTTCAAAATAGAATAAAACTGTATTTATCTTTGACGATTCAGACAGATAAACATCGGCTGTTTTGAAGATCTTCAATAGCCAATCAAAGTGTCAAGATTTTGGGTAACCCGTCTTTTAACGACTGAACTACCTATCAGCATTATTTTATTTGTTAATCCAATGGGTTACAAACAGGTAATGTGGTTTTAAAATGACGTTTGTTGAGTCATATGAATCTACCACAACTAATGCTGATGCGTATGTTTAGCCCTTAAGCTTCCTATAAACCCCACTGCTGACTATTATCGGTACATAATTCCAGGCCGATTCTCAAGAAAACAACTACCTAAGTCTCAAGAGAACAAACACAAAAGCCAGTACAATACGCCGAAATGCGGGCCTAACGCGACGCTGCGCCAAGGACCTAAGGACAGTTTGCTGTTGTACGTACTATATCTTCGTAGTTTGTGACAGCTTTTTTCTTTGAACATAAATTTCTTCCAAATACTTAAATACATTTTTTTTGTAAATACATACTTAGAATACAATATGACAGAGAACAAACATCCGAGTTCACCACACAAGTATTTGTTCTCGGTGGGGATCGAACCCACGACCTACGGCGCAAAAGGCAGAGCTACTACCAACCGAGCTGAGAGGCCAGTCATAGGGTTATCTTATCTTACTTGTAGTTGAGAAGTGCTGAGTATGGTCCCACTACTGGTACTGCGAACAGCAGCTCGTCTTCCGCCGTCGGCGCGCCGGTCAGCTGACTTAGCAACTCCATGTCAGCACCTGTCTCAGTTGCTTGGGTTTCCGTCTGTCATAAACAACACATACATAATATATACACCACTATTTTGTAACTACCAAAAAAAAAATGCCGATATTGGCTGCTGATACACATCCAAGAAAAAAAAAATTTTTGAGACAAAAAAAATATTTTTAAATAACCAAAATTTTTAGTCAAATAATGATTCGACAAGCAAAAATCATTTCATTCATAAACGCTAAATACCAAGCGGAACCGAACAGCGTAATTTTTTTTCTCTCTAGTACTACGTAACTAATGTGTCCATAATTTTATGCAGGATTTCTGAAAATTTTTACATTTAGTAGCGGCACATAACTTTAACTGGTTACTAGCCGTTCTCGGTAAAAGTTTGTTTGGTGAACGCAGATGTTTGTTATAATAATTATGCGTCGTAGTGTGCCATGTCGCGCACACTGGATGTGTGGATGTGTGCAGAGTGACCTATTGGTACAGAGAGCGCAGTGCGACTGGAGAGCCAATCAGCGCTACGCACGCCCGCCTTTCATCCCGCTAGCCCCCCTCAGGTACCTTATTTTTGACTTCTGCGCAATAACGGTCACCGCTCAAGTTATGTGCCGCTACTTATACCTCTGGTATTTTTTAAACTTTCGCGATCATAACATACTAAATCTATAACACGGGTATTTATAGCCGAAAAGTTAAGAAAATAAATAAAATAAGGTAATTAACGGGACAAATACCCATGTAATAGACTCAGTTACCTCTGGTTCAGGGTTTTCCTCCTGGTCTTCAGGCTCCGAGTCCTCGAGTATGAGCGGCGCGGGCTGCGGGATCTTGGGTCCTTGCTTCTGCTTCGACTTGCCGCCTTTAGCCGCCGCCTTCTTGAGGAACTTCTTGGTTTCCTTCTCGTCTTTCGCGGACTGTGAAGCATTTATGAAACATTGATGAAATTGGTTTTGACATGATGGAGTTATGCGGTAATAAACATAAAAATAATTGATCGAGTGAGCGAAGCGAACAAAGATCTTACAAACAACTTGGGCAATTTGGCATTGCGCCGCAGGTAGTAGAGATAAGCGCAGTCCCTAACCGTTGACGAAAATAATTCGTGTGAATTAAATTAGTGTAATGCATGTTCACTTCATTTAGGTATTTAATTGAGAACTTATGATAATATGATAATCAATATTTATTATTAGCAATACACCAATATATTTTTATTTTATATGTATATTATTTAATATTGTACGGCCCCCCACGATGCATATAATATGAAATTGTTATTTAATAAGTATGAATTATTTAACTATTATCAATTATTTTTATTATTTAAATAAACTAACCTAACACCTTAACTGTGAACAAATCACTTAAATGTAAACCAGTGTGGTGAAAGGATTGCAAGTGCAGGTGCACTTGAAATCCTTTCACTTTTTTCATTCAATAAATATACATTTCTTTGAGGTCAAAGAGGCTCTTTTCGTGCATTTGACAAATGCTTTTCGAACTTTTTGGTTTTACGACATTTGGATTCCTTTTCTTAATGTTTTCTGTCACCGTTTGAGAGTACTGGCACACACACATTTTGGACAAAAAACTCTTTAATTTTTTATTGATTATTATAGTGTTTTACTACACTTAGGGAAATCACAAAGATTTTTATAATGTCCGGAGCGGGATTTGAACCCGCGACCTTCCCCTAAACTCGCCTAACTTTTTGGACATTATAAAATTTTTGAAAAAACTCTTGGTTGTACAAGACTGGATTTTAACTCACGACCTCATGGTCGGAAGGCCTTCTTCTCTTCCGCCACTACCACTCTACCAGTGCTCTCTCTAATCAGCACAGCTGGTAGTAGCTCTGCCTTCTGCGCCGTAGGTTGTGGGTTCGACTCCCTCCGAGAACAAATATTTGTGTGGTGAACGAACACAGATGTTTGTTTTCTCAATTATTTTATAACATAAATCTAATTCAACATGATCGAGAATTTATTCTTGTTTTTGTAAAGGCCATTCTTAATGCCTGACACTTTCTAGCAGCTCGCTAAAAGTCTCTAGTCCCTGTCTTTTTCATGTCAACTTATTTTTTTCACTCAATCAATTTTAATTTGGAATAAATGCCATACCTTACCTCCCCAACCCTACCTTATCAACCTAACCTTACCAACATACGAGTACCTTTATCAACATCACTTTACTTGGTTAGTAATAGTTAAAAGTCAAGTAATTCCTCGTTAGATCACGCCACCGAATATTCTTAGAAATAATGTTTTAATTACAAATTACATGTTTTTCCTCCCTGATTTATCTGTTCTATAAGGACTGGCCAAGCTAGGTCATCCTACTAATATTATAAACGCGTATAGTTTGTAAGTTTGGATAGATGGATGTTTGTTTCTCTTTCACGTAAAAACTGAATGGATTTTTATGAAACTTTACAATAATATAGCTTTTACATCAGTTTACGTAGGATTCATTAAGTCAACACTCACACAGACTCAAAACCAGAGCCAGAGACAGAGCCAGACAGAGATCATGGTAGGCCACATAATAACACAAAGGCTTCAATTTATAAAGATATTGTAACGGATAACGGATGTAAGTAACGGGAACGGAGCGTAGCGGGAACGTTGCGAGCGAAGCCGAGGGCGGCCGCTAGTAATATAAGGACTGTGGCCAAGCTAGGTCATCTTGAATAATAATAAATTACTATTAACTTGTTTACTTCATTAAAACTTTGTAGGTCATGGCCATTTTAAACCGACTTCAAATGTAATAGGAGGAGGTTCTCTATTCGGTTGTAGGTATTTTTTAATGTTTTCTATCGCATAACTGGCCCAGCTAGCAAGAGGAGACAAGGGAGACCACAGGAAAGATGGCAGGACGACATAATCCGAATTGGCAGGAAAAGATTGCAATGTCTTCTCAGGCGTGCACGCAGAATGCTTGTCATATTTTATAAAGCTTAGCCTCAGTTCATGTAAGTTACAAGAGGACAAAAAAAGCTCTGTTATCTTTTAATTTAAACTGAATGTGGAGCGTCTGTGTAAATATTATAAAGGCGCGAGGTAGAGAGTTTGAAGCATTTTGCAAAGTGACTCCTTACGGGCTGCACATTGACGCAACGCGCGAACTCGATATTCACTTTTTTTTGTTCTTGGATAAATAAATCCGTAAATGTATTAAAAAGTCCTAGAAAATGTTTATAGGGACAAAAACATTTTTCCTTTGGGAAGGTCTATAGTCCCTACTGTGAGTATAAAAATCAAGGTCCTGAGTCAACACTATAAAAAGATATAGGCAAATTTAGGTTTTCGTGAAAACTTGTGAGTACCAAAACTTACCTTAATTATCAACTTTTTTTATTTTTCGGAATTTTTCCTTTACTTGTGCTGGAAGACCTTGCTTGTAACCAAAATTGACAATTCTAGGTCAACCGGAAGTACCCTAGAGGTTTTGGGTCGAAAACCTAAATGGTAGTTATTCCAAAAAGTTAAAAAAGTTGAAAATTAAAGGGTGTTCCCATACATACTTACATAGTTGACGCCAATTAAAATAGAACCTAAAAAGTTAGAAAATATGTGTCTAGTGCACGAAAAGAGCCTCTTTGAGGCGCACTTAAAATCCTTTCACCACACTTGGTTCGAAAGAATCAGTGACACGATAAGAATAAGAAGTTCTCTTGCAAAATACAAAATGTATCATCTCGTAAGTTGTAATAATATCTAAGTTCTAGTGAGAGAGGTTCTTAAACAAAGCAAGGTAGGTATAGGTGACATTCTTCAAGACAGTTTAAGTTACTCAAGTACCTAGTTAAGCAAACGTGTGCCAGACAAGTTAGATTTAAGCAAACTCAAGTTCCAATCTCAATGCTCAAATCTCGCTACTGAGATGTACTTAACGGGATTTCAAGAAGACTATGACACAACCAACCTTATGATTTGTGCCTCTACATAGCTAGAGCGAAAAAAATACCAACAAGCATTGTTAAAACCAGATATCGCTGAGCTATCGAGAGTATAGACCCCATGTATTTTTATTCAATAAACATACCGGTGCAAAATGCTAGTATCGATTTTCCTGTTTATACCTGGCTACCCGAGAGTTGTGACTGGAAAAAAATAGGCAACCTAACGTTTGCATATTCTATGGGGTCTATACTTTCGATTATTTTGGGAAACTAAAAAAAATATAAATGAGATAAATAAACGAGGCCGTTAATTACTATTTCAGCCGAGCATTGTATACTTAGTACTATTCTCTAATTTGCGAGGAAACAAAAAACAAATTAATTCTAGAATCAGAAGTTTACTTCTTCAGCTATGTCTCTCAATCGAGTTTTAAATCTTATTCAGCACCCAACGACTAAGTACCTACTTAGTATTTATTAAACAAAATAAAACTGTGATAAACCTAAGAGAACATAACATCCACAGCGCAGAGTAGATAGGTAGGTATCAGATTTTCATTCCCGCCAATTTGACTGTGCGCGGTTTTTTTTAGCATTTAAAAAAAAATATTGTGTACAAAAAAAAACGAAATGAAAGATGTTTCACATTATTATGATTCCACAACATTACAACAGTCACTTCATAATCCTAATATCAAGATATCAAGCTAACTTACCTTAAAACCTCGGCCTGCCTCCATGTTTTCTATACCCATGCAGAGTCCATGTGATACCTAATTACACCTAAAAACGATGCATGCAGAAACTAAACCATGTGTAAAGCAATAAAGGTATTGAGTATTGAGTACTTAGTAGTCATGATCCCCCAGTAGGATTACACTAGGATACCCGTATCGTGGGTATCAGGAACTACGAGTGACCCGCTACAAATATTTGCAGATCTTACAAACATTTATCCCGCTGTAAACTCATTCAAAGCATTGAGTTATATGCATAAAAAACGGAAACTAAAATATTATCGATATAGCCAAATTGGCTGGTGTAGTACATCACTAGCACAGATGCCTAAATCAATACATTTTATTTTACAATAATTAATGGTTTTACACTTAGTTTTCATCAATAACACTTATGAATATATGACTAACATGAAATAAAATTTAATTATTACTGTTTTTCTGGTAAAAAATCTCGCTCTTTTAGCATGTAAAAAGATGAAATATATTGACTAAGACTTACGTATTAAATGACTATTCCGGGTCTTTTACACCTCCTTTTGTTGTTCTGGAAGAACAATACACAGCAGAACAACACATTTTTTCACTAGGTGAATTGATTTTGTAGAAACGCTTTATTTTTAACACAATTTAGGGATAACAAGTATCCTATGTCCTTCTCCCGGTTCTAAGCTACCTCCCCACTAATTTTCTGCCAAATCGGTTCAGCCGTTCTTGAGTTATAAATAGTGTAACTAACACGACTTTATTTTATAAACTTTTATTCACATAATTGCAGGCAGTAAAAGTAATAACTTACATACTTCTACTGGCCTCAAGAGTTTAATGGAGCTACCTTTTGCGTTGCATGTGCGTTCAATTCTTATCCAAAACAAACCTATGACTACATATAAAACTGTGAGCATATTACTTTTCTTAAATGGCTCTCTCAAGGAGTCTCGTGATTGCATTATGTTATTTTTATAGATTGCATTTATGCCCCGTTTTTACCCTTATTTCGCAATCAATAATAACTGGTATACCAAGTTTTATCTAACTTGTCTATCTCAAGCAACTCAAGAGCTGTTTACTAATACAAATTGCAAATGCATTAGAAAATGCATAAAACAGACTTGAAAGGGCGATAAAGCCTCAATAAATCACTAGCCTCATTTTTTCCAACATCAGTATCTGAAACATTTTCGATCAAATCAGAATATCACATTATACACTTTTATTCCAACTGCTAACACTTTGAGTAATGTTGGTTAAAATACCAACAAGTTGGAGAAAAACAATTAAAATCAAAAACAATTAAATTCGTGCGTGCAGCCGGCTCCATTGAATTAGAAGACGTTGACACGTCAAAAGGTATTTTTTGCCGTATACAGAAATACTTCTTGAGTATGAGTCAAGCCTTCAAAAATAGAAATCCTATAGCCCTAGTAATTAATAAATAAATAAATAAATGAAATAAAATCTCTTTCTTCTTCTTCTTGTCATGTCAGTCAGGCAGTGTTTAGTCATGTCCATGTCAGTTCTTGCGAACCAGTGAAGAAGAAGAAGTTATCATTAGAAGAAATTTCAATGAAGAACGGTATAAAAATTTATAAATAATTCTACGTTCTGGGGGGAAAACAAATAATCTAATCAACTCGGCTGGAAGTTTTATCTTAATGTCGTGAGTTCAAATTCAGTCGTGTCAGTGAGTTTTTCTGCTCAAAAATTGTATGTACACTATACCAGCGCTCTCAAATGGTGAAGGAAAACATCGTGAGGAAACCGGCATGTCGTAGAACCTAAAAAGTTCGAAAATATGTGTCAAGTAAAAAAATAAAATAATGCTGAACAATTCACACAACATTATCTAGCCCCAAGCTAAGCAGAGCTTGTGTTATGGGTGCTAGATAACTGATACACATAATGCAATACATTAAATGTAAAGATATTTTTTATTTTACATAGAAAACGACCAGAACACCCGGAACAAATACCTGCAGATCGTACAATTTGTTCCAAGGCGGGAATCGAGCCCGCAACCTCTTGCGTCGCAGGTGGACATTCACCCACCGCACCACAGAGGTCGTCGTCTTTTGTGCACGAAAGGAGTCTCGTTGAGGCGCACTTAAAATCCTTTCACCACACTTGGTTCGAAAGAATCAGTGACACGAGAAGAAGACTGACACTACAAAGCTACTTACATCTCCTTTGCCCTCTTCAGCAGTTTCTTCCGCATTCTTCTCTTCTTCCTTCTCTTCGTCGTCGGCTTGTTTCCGGCTCGATTGCCGCTTGGATTTGGGGGCTGGGGTGTTGTTGTTGGTCGTCTTCTTGCCTTTGACTGTTGATAAAGATATTTTGAACACAATAGGCCTGACGACTAATTTTCAAAATCTCTTCTATCATATTCAGAAGTATCTATTATGTCTAAAATACATCATATTTCTGTAGAAAATTAAGGTTTTTGTGCAATAAAAGCACATTTTAAATTTAAATTTTCAAATTCACGCCAAAACGCTCGCTGGTGTCAAAATGATCAGGTAGCCGCGTTTGGCCTTCGTCAGCGCACAACATGCTTACAGGTATTAAAAACTGTTAAGAGCTAATTATGGAACCTAATTTATTTTCACTAAATTCTGGACTTCAAATGTCAGACTGAATAGGTCGACCGTCCTACTCAATCGAGACATGACTACAATTTTATTGATGTAAAAAAAGCGTATTATGTCAGACTGAATAATTTAGGTTGACCGCCCTACGTCATCGAGAAATGTAAATTGTATAGATGTAAAAGCGTGGTACCTGTTCAAAACATCTATCATCCTTTTCGCGTAGCTGTATCCGTAATTAGACGAGTGCGGGGGTCCGTTGTGGACCTGGAACCAACGGTAGGCACACTGAGGAGGTATGGGGAGACCTGTACCCGAAGTCGGAGTTTTGCTACCACATTTCGTTACCAAATGTTGTTTTCGTTTCGCCTATTTGTCTCTCTCTATTGTATGGAGAAAAGATGAAACAGCAAAAATACGTTACGTAGTTAGAGTTGTTGTCTCATCTTTTCTCCATACAATAGACAGAGACAAATTGGCAAAACGAAAACAACATTTGGTAACGAAATGTTGTAAATGCACTGGGACTTCGGGCTCTGTACCCGAAGTCGGAGTTTTGCTACCACATTTCGTTCACGAAATGTTGTTTTCGTTTCGCCTATTTGTCTCGCTATTGTATGGAAAAAAGATGAGACAGCCAAAATACGTGACGTAGAAACGTTCGAAACGAGTTGTTGTCTCATCAATTTTCCATGTAAAAGAGAGACATACATGCTCACACGACAACAACATTTGGTAGACGAAATGTGATAACAAATCTGGGATTCGGGGTACAGACTTGACCAATCTGGATAGGTTTGTCGTAGTAACCACGCTAGGTAAACGGCTTGGTAGCTCGACTGTACACAAGGATACTCATCAGACACACTGTATACACTGCTAGCTCTTATGTCCTTGCAGTAAGCGTCATTTTACTTTGTTTTTAGGTAGTTTGAGCTGTATCCTACTGTAGGTACATAGCGTTAAGAATAGAATAGAATATAACTTTATTGTACACACAATTAGAAAGCTATATTCACCCTGAGTAACGCTGTTTGTGTTAAAAAAAAAATGTCCACCCGTGCGAAGCCGGGACAGGCTGCTAGTAATGAAAAAGAGTAAAGTTTGTATGTTTGTAATGAATAAACTCAAAAACTACTGTGCCGATTTCAAAAATTCTTTCACCATTGGAAAGCTACATTCACCCTGAGTAACATACGCTATGTTTATGTGTTAAAATAAATGTCCACTCCTGCGAAGCCGGGACAGGCCGCAAGTAATGATTAAAGCTATGAATAAGTAATAGAAAAAGAAGTTGTCTAATATTAGCACAACTAGTGGCGTCATGGTTTTGGATTACGGTTCATCAATGAAAATTTAGCTCCAACTTCGTCTGTTTTTTTAGAATCAGGGTTCAGAGACAATCTTGCTACATCGTCGGCAATCATATTATTTGATTTAATAAATTCACGATGATTGCTTTGAAGCGTCGTAAATTTAGGTTATGATTATAGGAGGGTCTACATCTACAAATTGTATAGTCTTAAATTTAGAAGGACGATTAGGTAGGAGAGTCTACAAATAAAAAAAAATACCGTGCGTTCCTGCCGCGTATCAGCTGCGTACCAACCGCGTACTCGCTACCTAATTTCAACCCCCAATTCTAGCTACAATAATAACTTGTTACACATAATATTTATTTGTCAGCTAGTTAGCTGATATAGTCCATATTTTTTTTTTTACTGTGGCCCATATTATGGTAACCAGTTGGAAACACAATTTTCGGCATTTTCCAATGTTTTGTTCACCGTACCTACGTCTGCACAAACACTGTCTGACTTGCAGCGCGTTGCACACCGCTAGGAGAACAACTTGAGAATTTACAAATTACCTATACAACAGGGTGAAAAAGGCTGCTCGCGAAAAGAAAACGGATATCACTAAGACATTTTCAATATGCCAGCGCTCTTAAACGGTGAAGGAAAACATCGTGAGGAAACACGGCATGTCGTAAAACCTAAAACGTTCGAAAATATGTGTCAAGTACCTATCTACACGAAAGGAGCCTCATTGAGGCGTACTTAAACTCCTTTCACCACACTTAGTTTGAAAGAATCAGTGACACGATATGAAGAAGACTTTTATAATGTCCCAAAAGTATCAGTCCAGACTCCAGAGTTATTAATTCGGAGAGTGTGATTAAGATCCGATGGCGCTCGGCTCTTAACTTTTGGGAAAACAATCAGTTAAAACCATAATTATATCGATGGTTATAACATATATGTTTTAGAGAGCCTGTGTACAGAGGCAGTGACAATTCAAATTTTTTTTAGTCAGTTGTCAAGGATCACATGAGCCTAGGTGCCAGTTCCACGCTACCACCAGCCTAGAGGGATTCCTGGAAGTGAAAATTATGTAAGGAAGACTTTATGTGCAGAAGCAGGTAGGCTTCTTGAGGCTGATGATGATTCGATCGAGAAGCATGGCCTGAAGGTCTTCGTAGTTTTACAATTTGGTACAATTGGTAGGTACTACAAAATTGGTAGTTGGGAGTATTACCTACCTAGTATTTTTACACTCTGCACCGATTATTTAACTCACGAACTTTTGTTAGATCAACCTTGCCGTGTAGACTCAACCTAGAATAGTCTCTCTCCTTATTTCTATAAGTACCTACCTGTTATTGCCTTTCATTTTGGTCCTGAAACGTAAAACCTTTCTTCGGGACAAGTAGAATGGCAACTCTTTTCTTCTTTCTGCATTTTCGGTCTCATACTTACCATCTAATCGGAGAGTCGGTAAAACAACTGCCTTCAGTGGATTCGCACAGAGGTTTTTTTTTGTTTGAACCTATTTAAAAACAATATTTCTACGTGATTTTAGTAAACAAATATAAGCCTAAATTATTTGTTTTGAAATGAAACATAATAAACGACTTACATTTTAAAATATTTAATTTAACAAAACTTGTTTTTAAAACCAGTTATAATCATTTAGATAATACCTACATAATGCAATAGATAACAGAACGATTCACACATTCACAAGGAGGAAATGGAGACATTTCAGTTCTCCATTTTCATTCACATTTTCTTAAATTCCATATTTTCTTCTTCGGGAATATCAAAATTTAACCTTCGCGTTCTTGGAAAGTCTACACCTCTTATTTTTCTTAACTTGGGTGTCGAGCCAATTGGAACTGGTTCCTGGGCCATAGGTTTCGGAAAAGGTGTTTTCTTGTGAATTACCTTAGGCGGTTTCATTTCGCAGTCACCGACGGGAGTCCAAAAAGTGTTCTCTTCAACTGGAAATCACAAAAAAAGGGTTCAAGTTTCAAGAGAATAAAAACACTCACTAACTAGTTCAATCGTTAGTACCTGCTATTTCATTAGTCAAACTTTCGTAGGTTAGCAAAGTTAGACAGACAGATACTTAATGATTTTACAAAGCCTTCATAAAAATTACAGAAAATAAAAGCAGAGCAGAGACTAAATTTAATCTTGCAATTACAATTACACTACTTATTCGAGAGATGGATGACGAAGTGACCACTGCCTGCGGCTCTGCTGTGCATGCATACTCCGATATACACACCATGTCGCATGGTAACAATATTTTCATATCTCCTCATTAGTCCCGCGACAGGAATTAAACCCACCCCTATTTAAGTAACCGCGAGAGTCTCCAACAAGCGTCATTAATAAATCATCGTCCAGTAATTGTGTCTCGAGTGTTAACGTAATAGTACAATAGATGGCGTTCTCTGTTACACTAACTCGTGAGTTTGGCAACAGATGGCGCTAGGAGTTGTGATATTATGAAAAAGTTGATTATAGAAAACGCGAATAACTGAAACTAAAACGCCGACAAAGACTGGAAGTACACAAGGGAATACGATTTTATTTCTGATGGAATCTTACGGTTATTTACACCGGTGATTACCCGTATACGCTAAATGGGAACTTATTTATAAACCTCTTCTATAAATTCCTAAAGTCATTCTAAGCCCTCTCCATCATCGACTTCTCAGACAAGAAGATAGACGCAGAGCAGTGCATCCATACATGTACACTATGCCAGTGCTCTCAAACGGTGAAGGAAAACATCGTGAGGAAACCGGCATATCGTAGAACCTAAAAAAGTTCGAAAATATGTGTCAAGTGCACGAAAAGAGCCTCTTTGAGGCGCTCTTTAAATCCTTTCACCACACTTGGTTCGAAAGAATCAATGACACCATAAAAAGAAGAAGTAGATCGTAGGGCACATTTTTAAAAGTCGGGGCTTGCGATTCAGTGCTTTGTTATAGTGTTAAAGAGTTGGCTTTATGCACGTTCCGTCAGTTAGTTGTTTGTAATAAAATGTTTGAAAGGTACAACAGTTCTGGAGGAGATAATGGCGGAGAAGAAGCGCGAAAGCGGTTCCTCCGACGTGCTCCCAGCCAAGGTGGCCGTCATGAAACCCATCCTCAGGTGTCTGCAGCTGCTCTGTGAGAACCACAACCCGGAGCTACAGGTAACATACCTACCAATGTGGCTACTGTAAACATGCAAACAATCATGTAGATGGTTTATACAGCCTCAGAAGCAACTGTTTCTATACAGGGTTATTCATTATTAGCTACACATAAAATAATTATTAATATCTAAACTTCACCGTTCTTCTCTAAAGCTTTCGATTCATTGTCTTCTTCTAAATCTTGTTCTACCTTACCATTATTTAATAAGTCAGGTTCTAATTTTTCACTATTCTCATCATCATTATTTCCCTGTAATTCGATTTGAATCTGTCTAAGGCTCTTACATTTTGTTTCTGGTACACAGAAAAACGAAAACAACGCCCCTAAAAAGGACGCTGTAGCAAATACTATAAAGACTGTGCTAAGACCGCCCAATTCCTTGATCGATTGGTAGCTTTTGACAGTTGAAAAGTTTACTAATCCGCCAAAAATGTTGGTGGATGTCATGGCAACTGATTTGATGTTGAGAGGGAACAGTTCTGCCGGGATCATGTACGCGACTGACTCGAAGCCTAGAACTGACACAGTGTTTGCTAGGATGATCCCTACAAAAGGTATAAAGTCGAATGAATTCGGGCTTCCAGGGTTGACAATGAAGTATACACCGACGATGGCGAGGCACACTCCAACTCCGAAGTGGGAGTAGATCAAAAGTGGACGGCGACCCCATCTGTCCACCAGTTGTGATGATAATATACCTGCATGATAAAGACAGTTTTTAGTACAAGGGAAATAAAAATAATTAGGGAATGGGCAATAGACGGCTAAGCTTTTTTAATTCAATTGATGAATGCAAGCCAGATTATCAAAACTGGCTAGAACCGTTTTGAATGACAAGAATAGACAAATAGATGCAAAATACTTTATGCACACCACATAAAATTAACAAAGGAATACAGAAAAACATCAAAGTGGAATACAATGGGCGGTCTTATCACTCAAAAGTGATCTCTAGAATAGATGGATTTTCTTCCACATCAGCCTGAAAACGCCCATTGCTGGGGCTCATCTCCATAAATATGTAGAAATAATGATTTTGCACCATCGTTTACGAATCTTCTCTCTGCGATTTTCAGACGTTAATCGGTCTATGGTAGGCCGTTCTGTGTTTCGTCTACCAGTCCATAGTCACTGATTGAAGACTAATTCCCCAGCAGTTATTGGATCTATCTTCTCACCTGTGAAGAATCGGACGACTCGGTATGTGAGTACAATGTATACTATAATTATTCTATTTATTTAATTTATTGGAGGTCAGGAAAGGAACACACGGAATGAAACATTGAGGATTCGTGGTTTTTTTATGTCTTTATTTAAAATTTATTTCAATGGTAGTATAATATTATAACAATAAATAATTCTGTCTCTTTCAGAGATTAAGTGTACACGCATAGATTATTTAAATATTGTATGTATTTTGACACATTATACACAAAAATAAAACCATCAGGTGTCAACCATAACAATATCACATCGTTAGGTGTGTACTTATTGTGTGCCCGTGATTACAATCTTTTTATTAATATAGTTATTTGAATATTTGCAGTACAATATGCAAAAATATCGATATTTTAAACCTAATATTTCATTTTATATGGGCTCACTACACTTGACCTAAAAATGTAAAAAAAACTATTCGAGCAAATACGTACATGAGTTATAATAAATAATAAAACTATTTAAAAACATTGACGGCGTCGTTTTGCCCCGGTAAGGAATGATAGGACCAAATTTTACCGATCACAGAACTCAACCGTCATTATGTACTTCCAATAACTAGGTAACTTGTTAAAACACACTTTAAGTCTTTAAAGGGGATTTCCGTCATCGCTTGATGATTAATCTTGTACAGTTAATTCGAAACAATCAGTATTTTCTCTCATAATTTAGGTAGTCTAACAATTAGCTGAATCTAAAACTTTGCTCTATCTAATACCTACATAATAGCGCTATTCAGATACTTTTATAAGTTTCCTTAGTGCTACGCTGTAAGTACAAGTCATGGATGACGCAGGATCTTTATGCACCCACCATACGAGATCCCATTATCCCCTGACAAGCATCTAAAATATCTAAAAAAACGATTTAAAAATAAAACAATGTAGCTACAAATATTTAATACTAAGGTTGTCTAAAATGAACAATGAGCTATATACTATGAGTTTAGCACAATCACTCATAGTGACACGAATAGGGCGGCAAGTTTTGACGAAATCAGCCTCAAAATAGGCGATAGCAATCTCGAATCTTTTCATACGACTATTTAGGACACGAGGACTGGACTTTAAATTCCTAGGCCTAGAGACGAAGTAGACTTACGCATTTGACGATATCCTCGAATTGAAATCTTATAATCATAGCAGGGGCTTTTACATGGAAGTATGTAAGTACTGACGCATTTGTCTGACACGTATGCTCAACGTGTGAGAGTTTATTATGCTCTAGAAATAAATCTATACATATTTACGATATCTGAGGTGAGTACTTATAAATAGAAGTGCCAAGAGCTTATAGCTCGTGCTGTAGACGTAATGCGGCTCATAAACGACACTCATGTTTCGTTTGTTCTCTGTCTGGGTGCTATATTGTATTCTAAGTATGTCTTACAAAAAAAAATATGCACACAAGCATAATATCAACTTGCTGCTTGCCACTTAATTGGGGCTAGATAGTGTTGTGTGTATTGTCCACAATATTAAATATTATTAAAAAGATTAATTTTAAGTAGGAGTTTGAGCTCCTCTATTGTATGAAAAGGAAAATAAAAGCGGAATGGGCAACCAATTTTACTTTACTTCTAATGTGCTATTATTACTATTCTATTGGTAATGCTTACACACAAACAAAAGCGTATTAGCGGCTAATTGGGCTTTCAACCAGCACAAATCAGATAATAAGGCGTAGTATTCCTTTTGTTAGGGCGGACGGCGCGTTAATTGCCAAGTCAGGCGGTTGAAAGATCTTCCTGATAATTTATGTCGCCATGGTTATTACTGGACCGTGAGGGCGGTAAAAGAGGTAAGGTTTCATGATAAGAACTCGGGCATACCAGCTCGTATACATAATAATGTACATTCACACTTGTTTCTCGAAAACACATTATAAAGTATTTTCATAAGCTTTTTGATTCTATTTTGTTTTTGGTTTTCACGAGAAAATCCGCAATGAATGGAACCGCACGGAAAACGGTCTAAAAAGACTTGAATGAACTAAAATTAAAACAACAATTTAAGGAGAAAATTTAATAAAAATAAAACTCACAGGATGAAAAACTAAATACATAAATTAAATAAAGTTTTAAATAACATTTAAATAAAATAACAATTAAGATTTATGTTAATTTAACTACTTTATGCATGAAATGTACCTTCCATATAGGTAAAAATTCTTGATAAAGGTACACGACTAGATTCTAACCCGCGACCTTAGGATCGGAAGGTACTACCACTAGACCACCAGTGCTGTTACGTATGATTATGAGCATGAGTATAACTGTATACTACACTAAGATGTATGTACTTTATACATTATGTCACTTCTGCTAAGAAAAACTAAGTTTCAGTATCTGACCCAGCGTTTTTAGATACGGCACATAACCTTGAGTTGGTCGATGTCAAGAAAAGATCTCTAAGTTAATATAAAGTCTTGGCACTTTATCGGAGATAGCAATCTTAAAGACTAGTGTATACCGAGTATAGTTCTCTCCTAATAGTTCTCTTTTTTTTTCTCTTATAAATATAAATTGAATTATTGATAGCAAATCGCCTGTAGGTAAATCCAAGTATAATTGGTCAAATTCAAATATTATATTTATTCAGTAGTTTCAAAGAGTTTCATTGTGAAAGTCATCTTAGGATTTATTTCTGCCGCCAAGTGGAGAAGCTTGTTTTAATGTTGCTCTACCTTCTGCGCCGTAGGTCGTGGTCGTGGGGTGGGGTAGGTGGGTCGTGGGTTTGATCCCCACCAAGATCAAACATTTGTGTGGTTAACACAGATGTTTGTTGTCTGTCTGTGCAGGCTGTCCGCTTGTGGAATGCGTTACCTGTCGATATCAGAAAGGCTAAGTCCATTGATATATTTAAAAGGATGGTCAATGATCACTACCTAACTAGTTTATAGTCTATCTTTGTTCTTTGTATATATATATATAATATATATTATGTATATATATATGAATGTTTGTATTTATATAATATTTTTATTTGTGTAATGTATATTTATATATTGTAAGTACGTTTATGTAGGTAATATTTTTGAAAATACTCATAATATTTATTTAATCTCATCAAATCAAACTCCCCCCCTCTCTTGTTTATGTTCGATTCTGTCCATCCCAAGGTTGCCTGGTAGAGATCGCTGTTAGCGATAAGGCCGCCCATTGTTTTACTGTGAATTTTTAGTTTTAAGCAAAATACTGTACCTATTCCTATATGTGTCATAGTAATCAATAAAGAGTTATCTATCTATCTATCTATCTATCTATCTATTGTTTTGTAATAATTATAAAAAAAAAAAAAAACAGGTTTTTTTACTAGCCTACATCGCCCCATTGAAGGAAAGGTTGAAGGAAAACGGTGAAGAGGAAGGCCAAGAATAAGTTACGTGAGCCAGATAAAAGAAAAGCTCGCTGTCATGTCGTACTTCTAAGGAAGTCAAGGAGGTCGCATTCGAAAGACTTAATTGGAGAATTCGAATGCGGCCTCCTTGACTGCATGCAGTTTTCTCCAAAACTGCATCAAAACCCCGACATTTTCCCTCTGCTGAGCACTGATGATATGGCTAAAAAAAAAAAAAAAAAAATTATTTCCTGCTATATTATAACTTTTTAGTTACCTATAAGTAATAGTTGTATTACTGATGTAGTTCTTATTTAATTACCTAGTTGTTTTTTTTTAGATTAAGACACACAGTTGACCGCTAACTCACCTGTTAAGTGTTATTCGATGATGCAGTCGAGACTACCTAGAAGATACCTCAAATACCTATTACCTAGAAAATATAAATTTGCATTTGAAAAACGTCGCCGTGGGATTTCCAGTCTGTTCATTAGGTAATCTTATTATTTAATTTATAATTTTGAGCTCACTGACTGACTGTTCGTGCCGTTTTCCCCGACCCATGGCCATGGCGCGTTGTGGGGTCAGCCAGTATCCTGTGAATACAACATTATTTGGATATACAGGGTTATTCATTATTACTCAGGAATTAGGTTCAACAAATAAAATAAAAAATATTTATGAAAGTTTTGTTACGAAAATGCCGAGAAAATCGATAAAGATTATCCTTTCGAATCATTGGTCCGCACCCTCGCGCCGCAAGCGACACTCTGCGTTCAATCACCGCCTAAAGCTTTGGTCTCGTGATCGTGACGCGCAGCGCTGCGGTATGCGGCTTGACGCAACGTCACGACGCAGCGATTACCGTCCCTGCGGAGAGGTGGTCATTTGATTTTGCCGCAGCTACCAAAATCCATATTGTCAACCTTGACGCATACCTGCACACCGCAGCGTTCAAACGAGATCTAATTACGAAATAAAATCCACCGGAATAATAAATAGGACAGAAATGCGATGGCTGCAACAGCATCGGTAATTAATGATCTGTCTTATTATTATCATCTGAAGAGTATTTACCATTTCCTACAGCACAGACGACTCCAATGCCTCCAGTCCAGCAGCGTTGGGAACCAACCGCTCCTAAGCAACTCCTACGCAATACAACTGGGCAGTCATCACTAATGAGAAGAACTTTTAATTCTTCAGGGCTGGACACTTCTGCCACATGCCAGACACCTCGTGGGCTTTAATCTTCAGTGGGCTGAAGATGTGTGTCAGAATGCCGTAATGTTTAAGTTTAGATATTAATGTAGCATGATTTACACAGTCAAAAGCTTTGGAAAGATCGCAGAATACCCCAATCGCGTCTTGTGAGTTTTCCCAGGCATCATATATGTGCTTTAAGAGTAGAATACCAGCATCAGTCGTTGATCGACCTTTCGTAAAAAGATACAGTAAATCTATCGCTCGTAAAGTTGACCACACGCATTGTTACCCAGATTTGATGTCTTTTATTGGTAGCATTACTTAATAATAATAACAATTTATTTCCAAAATTTCTTAAAGTTAGGTTTTACAGTTTGTGTGTTAGTAAAGTGTTAGTGTTTATTTTTAGCGTAGTTGTTAGTTTTAATGTGAGTTTTCTTAAATCTATGAGAAGTGGACCCCTTTTTAGGTAGAGGCCTTCTCCATCTTCTTCCACTGTTCTCTGTCCATTCCTGTGGACATCCAGTCTTTCCCAGCAATTTGGATTATATCCAACATTTTGTCAACGATCAATTTGTTCTTGGCGAGGATCGAACCCACGACCTAAGGGGCAGAAGTCAAAGTAGCTTTGCCTGCAACTGCCAACTGAGCTGCGAAGACTTTACTTTGCTGATGATTGATAGATTTTACTATTCAAGAGTTTGTTCAAAGCAGTAAAGGTGCATTTAAACGACGCTCATAAATAAACCTCTCTTTGAAGTTCTCTGGATTTAATTACCCTAAAGTCTAAGTTGTTTTAGCACTCAAATAGTTTGTATGGCCAATTTCGAACTTACGACCGGCCGGAATGTCTATGTGACAGATGGCGTTCTAGCTTCTACATTCAAAACTATTATCCCTTAAAATACAACGAGATTTACTAATGTGGGTTCAAATGCAGTATGTGACGATTATTTAGCTTTTTATAATGAACTTCAACGCATGAACTTCCTACGGATACCAGTTAATTAGTTTTAATGCGAGCTCTCTAAAATCTTAGCCTAACCAAGTTTATACCGGTTAAAGAGTCACTTTGTACAAAGGCTTTCTGGTAGTCTATAGGAACTTAGCTAGAGTTGGCTATTGGCGGAAACAATTCAACTTTACCGTCAGAAGTTGTAGAGTTGTTTTATTTTTAGTTTATTCCGTCAGAATTGTTTTATAAAGAACTAGCGGCCTGTCTCAGCTTCACACGGGTGGCATTTATTTTTTAAACGCATTTAGATAGCCTATGTTACTCAGGGTGAAAGTAGCTTTACAATGGTGAAATAATTATTGAAATCGGCACAGTAGCTTTTGAGTTTATTCATTACACACGTATAGAAATACAAATCTTTCCTCTTATTTTTATGCTTATATTATATAGACAACTGTTTTTTTTTTGAACAACCAGAGAGTGTTAAACCAATTTCATATAAAAACCTACAGCCATAGGTGTACGTTTGGAAAATCCGTTATAATGTAGATTAGTGAGTGAACTTCGCCTTAAATCATTATGTAGCTTTGTTTCGAAGATTGTCTAAGCGTTCTGCGGTGGTGATCAGTGAAACGCGGTCAAATCTTCTTCTTCTTGCCCTTTTATGTGAGGTCGGCACAACATGCCTTCCTCCTCCATTCCCCACTGTCAGCCATCTCTCTGCATTCACGTGAAACTCTGTCAAATATGACAGTGATGTTCTCTTCTGTGGTGGCGATAAGTGAAACGCAGTCATAATTGACAGAACGCTTAGATGTACGCAAGGCTTTACGGATACGAAAACATCCCTATTACGGATCGCATGACGCCCATTTACGTTTTACTTAGGTACATACATTACCTACGGACTTATTTCTATTCTATGCATGCGTTATGCACTAACATTTACAGTTGTCAGACTAATACACCATACCATATACAGTCATCCCACTCAATATTGATGATAATAAAATTATCTCATTATGGTAAGTAGGTAGGTTAGGTACCTATCTAGTATGTGAAGGGATGTAAAATACGTACTTATCGCAATTAAACTGATAACAGCGAATGTAATGTAACTACCTACCTAGGTATATTCAATCAAGGTATATACGGTTTGTTTGTAAATAGGTGGGAAAATATCAACAAACAACTTAAAAAATGAGTTTTATTGTTCATAAACCTTCTTTACACACCCGTCATTAGTGTTGCCATCACTAAAAAAAAATAACATTGATTGCCAGATACATTGAATATTACTGTGCCTTCGACACAGGATAAAAGGAATTGACTTATTGAGGAATTCGTTGGGTAGCAGGCATGTTTTAGAGAAAGGCCAGGTCATTCATACCCTAAACTAAGGAGCATGTCTGAGGAATTTTGTGAGAGTGAATGAAGCAAAAGAGTTATGACAGGCTCGTAGCAAGTAGAAAGTAGTCTTTGCTCGCCCTTATGCCACAGGGGTAGGCTGTTTGAAAATTTTTAAAATGCAATTAATTATATAAAAAGTTCATTTCTACGTGTATATAGTTGTGTAAATAGTGAAACAGTTAATAAGTAACGTGTGAACATAATACAATATCGTTGGACATTGCTCCTTTGATAATTTCTAACATCAAGCATAAACCTGTAAACGGTCATTACTGTGACGCATTGTGCTTCGGTGAAAGTTTCTAATTTATAGTGGAACAATACGAAACGCTTTTATGCTCACTACCTGCCTGCATGCACTACCTACTATCAATCTACTGAGGAGAATACAGGGGCAGAGTGAAGTATAACCTATAAGCCCGCTGCATCTGCTGCCCATTATCAAATGCATGGAATGTATGTGTTGCTGCCTCGCTGCTAACATCTAAAAGACCTTACTAACTTAGAGTAGGTAATGGGGGTACATGCTGGGGGTGTGTGAAGGTGCTTGAGTGATTAAAACAATCTAGTAAGTACATTGTGTACTAATCATCCCTTGCGGTGCAACTACTAACGCATGAATTAAATATGACTTTCACATGTGATAAATGCTTGCACACAGTCATAACTAGACAGCATCTTACCTGCATGGGCTGTAAAATAAATCTAGACCTGAACTGTGCAAAAGTCAGTGTGAAAAGCTTCAATCTTTTATCATATGAGAGCAGAGCTAAATGGAAATGTGAAAAATGTGCAAGCAATATCTACATACCAATGCAAACCACTCCGACAACTGGGATTACTGCTGCTTCCTCAAAAAAAACACAACAACCACAAAAAGATAGGCTGAGCATAGAACGGGCTCCAACTCCAACTCAGGATATTTTTAGGTTATCTTACTCTTAGTAAATATAGTGTTAAAACGTTTTAGGTAACTATTTACAGTTTAATATAATATTAGTATTTTCAATCAAAGTTAGGCGTCATCTTAACAGTGATATTTATGTATGTGATAATGGTACCTACTTAGACAAGTCAGAGCAGTGTTAAAAACCTTGTTTACCTAATAATAAGATGAGCTTGAACATAGGTTATACATAAATTATATCAATTAAAATAAACACATTCGAAAGTCTTAAAAAAGCGCATAAGAGTACAAATCCACATATTCGTAACTTTCAGACATATAGATACCTGTTAAGTTTACCTACTCAGTGATTGCATCGAAACCGGCTACGATGTCATCATCTTCAAAATTTGGTTAAATTTGGTTAGGTATATTACCCTTACCTAGTTATAGGAAATCATAATTTTTGCCCGCAAAACCTATTGTGTCAATATTTTGCAGCGCTAAAATTTACCATTTAAAATTAATCCTAGGTTCTAAGGTAGGTTATCTAATATAAATAATAAACTGGGAAATATTTACTATAATAGCAGTAGTAGAGCTCTTTGTGTGTGACTCGTCCGAAGGTTACCAAAAGTGTGATAAGACTGGGTAGTCAGAGCAAGACTAAGGCTCTCGACGGATATAATTTAAATAGTGTTAGAGGTAAGGTTAAGTATAAATACTCCCATCTGTATGGCAGTAAGAGAGCTGAGCTAGAAAAGATATACAGGGAGATGACTGATCTGCAAACGGAGGTTGAGAAATGTGAGGATAGTATTATAAGTTATAAGTGTTGTTAATGTTGTGGACCGATGTTTAGAACAAAATTCCGTTTTGACTTGCCAGAAAGATTTATTTTCCAAATTAGTCGCGCACAGCGCATGGACGTTGCTTAGACACTAAAAATTTACATATCTACCTTCTCTTTTCATCATTAAAAAAACTACCCACACGGCAGATTCATAAAGAAATTAATAGTAACTATAGGTACCTAGACAGGATCTAGGTAGCCAACAAAGCGTCGCTAACACTCCCGCCCCTAGTGCTGTCGCAGCACTCATCTCCCAATGAAATAAGAGCGACGCGTGCCGCAGAACGCCGCCAGGTACCTGTTTTGGTCTTCACGTCGACTTGCCGTATGCGGCCGTCTTTCCCAGGGAAGACCTGCTGCACGACACCCTTTGGCCAAACGTTCCGTGGAGAATCAGGATCGACCACTAACACTAGGTCACCCACCTGTAGAGGCTTCTGCTCCTCGTTCCATTTTCTCCTAGGTATCAACTGTGGCAAAATTTCTTTCAACCATCTCTGCCAAAACATGTCTGTCAACTTCTGAGCCAAACGCCATTGTTTTCTCAAAAACAGGTCCGAGTCATCGAACTTACCAATGACTGGAAGGTTTGAAGTTGATCCTAGGAGAAAATGGTTAGGAGTTAAACTTTCCACGGTACCTAGTTCGACGGATACATGTGATAAGGGACGGCTGTTGACTATATTTTCCACCTCAGCCATCAGCGTGCTCAAAACTTCTTCTCTTGGGGCACGTTCGTTTAAAATTACCTTGAGTGAAGTTTTAACACTACGTATGAGGCGTTCCCACGCCCCACCCCAGTGTGGGCTCAGCGGTGGGATGAAGTGAAATACCATACCGTTGTTTGCTGCTTCAGCTTTCAGTACCTCATTGGTTAGCTCCTGCATGGACTTCTGTAATTCCTTATCAGCGCCGCGTAGGTTTGTTCCGTTATCAGAGTAAAGATGGCGTGGCCAACCACGTCTGGCCGCCATCCGTCGCAGAGCCATGATAAGGGAGTCCGTGGTGAGAGAAGACACAAGTTCTACATGCACGGCACGGACTGTAAGGCATGTGAACAGAGCACCATACCTTTTTTCTCTGCGTCGTCCCACCGTTACTTCCATGGGCCCGAACAAATCCAGGCCACAGTAAGTAAAGGGGCGCTGATGATGCGACATACGAGCCTGAGGTAAGTTGCCCATCCTCGGAACTAGAGGTGTAGCTTTGCGTAATTTACACAACACACATTTTGATACTACATACTTAACCGTAGGCCGTAGCCTAATTAACCAATATTTTTGTTTCAGCTCGTTGACCACAGTCTCTTGATTGCCATGAGCTGCCTTGACATGATAATGTCGGACAATCAGGTGAGCTATAGGGTTCCTACCGTCGAGGATCACCGGTCTTTTTACTTCCAGGTTCACGTCGGGGGCAGCATCGATGCGGCCGCCAGCGCGAAGAACACCGTGCTCGTCGAGGAATGGAGACAAGGTAAGTAGCTTACTAGATTTATTTATACTTTTACCTTTTTTTATTGCAGCAATTTCCTCGGCGAACGTCTCGACCTGGGCCTGACGCAGAAGAAGATTCTCCGCCCTCTCCAGCATGTGACAGTCCAGGAAGCAGGTACGACCTTTGCACCTGTCAATGAAGACTAGAACTGTCGCTGCGCTCCGCAGTAGCCTCAGCCACGAAGAAAACCGGAGAGGATCCGGAACCGGTAAGTTACCCGGAACCGGTAAGTCGTGTGTAACCATAACGTTCTCAACGTTTGATTCCACTGTTTCAGGTTTGCAAATATCAGGGGGCCACGATGACTCATCCTGATGAAGAAATGAAGGTCCCGAAAACCACTTACTTTTAAAAACAGCATGGTCAAATTCTTCCCGCGTAGCTAGATCCGCTACGTTCAATTTAGTAGGTACATACCTCCACTCATTCATATGCGTCAACTCGTCGATTTCTCCTAGTCGGTTAGCTTCGAATACTTGGTACGTACGTGTGTTGTTACGTATCCACTGCAACACGGTGGTCGAATCGCACCAAAATACCCGTCGCTCGACTGTAAGTTTATGTTCCTTTAGTATAGTACTTGCCAGTCTAGCAGCAAGCAGCGCAGCCTGTAGTTCCGCGCGAGGTATCGTCAGCGGTTTCACCGGTACGACTCGGCACTTGCTAGCTATAAAAGAAACATGAATAACATTGTTATCTATCCAGCGCCAATACGCTACGGCGCTCATAGCTTTCGAGGAGGCATCGCTATAAACATGCAACTGTAGGTAGCTATAGCAGGGCGGCGGTGTACGCACAGCTGATAGCGCGCTGGGAGCGGGCAGCGGGGAGGGCGGGGGAGCGGGGGGCATGGCCGCTGTACCTGCCACTCCGTTCCCGATCTCGCTGCCGCGCGAACTCATGTGGTAGCACCTAGGTATACGTATGCGATCTATTACCTTCAGCAAGTCGATCCACTTACACCATTTCTCATAAATATCGCTAGGTACGATATCGTCCCACCCGATGTGTAGGCGCCAGGTATCTTGCAGCATTATGCGACCCTGAATGGTAAATGGCGCTAAAAAGCCAAATACATCAAAAATAGACATAACAACTTGTAGCATAATTCGCTTCGTAGGTGTTTGTTTACCTTCAATTACGCTTACTGGTATTTTCTTCAGTGACACGTCGAACCCTAATTCGTCCGTGCCGGGGAACCATATGAGGCCAAGTGTGCGCTCCCCCTCGAACTGATGATCAATTTTGAACTTGACCGCGGCTTGACCTAAAGTTTCTTTGGGCACAGAGTTCAATACCTGGACGCTGTTGCTGGTCCAGTTCCGTATCTCGAACCCGCCTTGTTGATGTATATTTGAAATATTTTTTACCATTTCAATAGCACTCTTTTCATCGGGCTGGCTGTCTATATAGTCGTCTATATAATGTGACGTATGTATAGCACTCACGGCAGCAGGGAGCGATGACTCATATCGATTAGCGTTCATATTTTTTATGAACTGGCTCACAAACGGAGAACAGTTGGCACCGAATATGAGAGAAGTCATAATGTAGGTTTTTACCTTTTCTGTAGGGTTGTCCCTCCACAGAAACCTGAAGGCGTGCTGGTCGACCGGATGAATTTTGACCCTCAAAAAGAAATCTTTTATGTCACCTGTTACTGCTATTAAATTTTCCCTAAAGCGCAGCATTATACCAAGTAGTGATGACAGCAAGTCTGGGCCTGTATGTAGGTAATCATTGAGACATAAACCATTTACCTTCGCAGCCGAGTCGAACACCAGCCGCAATTTTTTTTTGTTGGGGTTGTCTATACCGAAGTGAGGTAAGTACCACGTTTTCGCGGTAGCACTCGTATCTGTAAGTTCCCTAGCAAAATTATTTTCTAGCAAATGTTTTACCCTATCCCTGTACCTTTCAGAAAAACCTTTGTCCTTTTCCATTTTCCTCTCGATGCTTTTCAGCCTTTTCAGAGCGGTCGGATAGGAATCCGGCATTCGGCAGTCTTCGTTCTTCCACGGCAACCCTACCCACCAGCGACCGTCTACAAGTTCAGCGGTCTTCTCCAGCTTGTCTACAGCAAGTAAGTGATTTTTATTTTGACGAGGCTTACCGCATACACCCATCGAGTCCAAGGCGAAAGAGCGCCTCACCTCTTCGTGGAGTACCTGCAGCTGCTGGTCCTGCTGGCGCGCTGCGGCAGGCGCACGCGCGCGCGCGGGCATAGGTGTGGGTTCGGATCCAGGCGCGGGCACTGCCGACACGAGCAGCGTCGTGTGACCGGGCGGCGGGCACCTGGCTGCGCTCCGCGGCACGTGCCACATACCATGGACACACCAACCTAGGGGGGTGAGTGTAGCGAACGGCTCAGTAGAACTACCTAATTTAATTTCATAAGGTATTAACAGGTGATAATTATCCTGACCAATTAATATTTCAGGTTCCGAATCAGTAGTACATAACAAATGTTTTATATCTAATAAACTTTTATACCTATCGCAATCTACAATAGACATTTTATGCACAGGTAAGTTTAACCTATTCACTGTACGAGCTCTTATCGAATAAACTTTATTGTCCATACCAGAGAGATCCATATTCGTTACGATAGATTCGCAGCAAAGTTCGTCATTCAGGGCGCCTCGGATGTGCAGCGTCTCGGGCCGGCCGCGGAGCCCCGCGCGCTCGGCGAGCGCATCGCTTATCAACGAGATCGTCGATCCGTCGTCGAGTAACGCGCTAGTGTTTATAATACCATTAGCACTATGTATACGCACAGGGACAACTTTAAGGAACACTAAGGACTCGGTATCACTCGCGTTGATATGCGACACTATTTCCGCACTGGGACCGGGGGCGGGCGTCAGCGTCGGCGTCGCCGGCGCCGGCTGCCGCTCCTGCGGCGCGGGCGCCGGCGCATGCTGCAGCTCGCTGCGCGGCGCGGGGGACGCGGGGTAGTGCAGGAGCGGGTGATGCGGCTGGCCGCATCCATCCTTGTCGCAGACTGGGGCCGGGCAGGTGTCGCGGTCGTGTCGCGATTGCAAACATTTAAAACATATGCCATTACGTTTTACAAATTGCCATCGAGCTTTGCGAAGAGCCTTTTTGAATTTATTGCAGGCTGTTATCTTGGTATGTGCGCTCGACTTACAGAATAGGCACGTAGTAAAATCTCGATCAGCTGTGTGCATCAATACTGTTTGTGAGTGTTGTGTGTACTCACTATTTTTTTGCTTGTGTCGGTCGCGTTGATTATCGCTTCGTGTAGGCACAAAGTAGGTATTCGACGTAGTGGAGACTTTCACAGCTTCTTCCTTCAAGAAATCGGATAATATGACCAAACGTGACTTCTTGCCTTCCGTTATCAGTGTGAAACTGTAATCTGCCCATCTACATAGTAGTACCGTAGGTAGTTTTGATAATATAACCGACACAACACTCATACCTTGTAGGTATTCCTCTCGGCCGACGGCGCGCACAGCTTCCATGAAGTTCTGAATTTTCACCGAGAAGGACACAATTTCTTTGTGGTAATCTTGTGACATAGGTTGTAATCTTTTGATGTCGTACACAAGCTTCGATAAGATGTACTCAGGATTACCGAATCTTAACTTCAATGTTGACATTATGATTTCAGGAGATGATGCACTCACGAGCAGAGCTGAGACGGCTTCCTTGGCAGCTCCACGGAGACATTTCCTCAATCTCCACATGTTTTCCTTGGGTGTAAAACTACACAGTTCCGTAGATTCTTCGAACGCGTGTTTGAACTGCAGCCATTCCAAAGGGTCGCCGGAGAACTCTGGGAGCTCCCGGGGCGTGCAAATGCGACTGAGCAGGTTCGCGCCTGGTGCGTGACTGGTGGATGCAGCGGCGAGGTCTCTCAGCGCGCTGGCTAGCATCTGAACGATACCATCAGTGCTGGTGGTGGCGGCCAGTGGCGGCGCGGGCGGGCCAGCCGGGGCCGGCGCAGGCAGTGCCGAGCACGGCGCCTGCGCCCCCTGTGCCGGCGGCGGTTGTAAGGAGGCCACCGGCGAACCAGCTTGTTGGCACTGCTTACCCGTTTTAAGACCATCTTTGGGGGCAGGCAGATCCAGATAACTACGCTCCAACCATTCTTCAACGCGACTACGGCTTTCGCTTCCATCGTGTGAACTGTATTGATCGTCTAAGCTAGCTAGATCAGCATCTAGCTTTTTATTTATAAGTTCCATGCGTATTTTTGCCTTTTGTCTTTCTGCCTCCAGGATAAGCTGCTGCCTTTTCACTCGCATTGAAGAAGTGGAGCTTTTTTTAGATTTCAAGCTCCGGCGATCATATACGTGTGATGCGGGTGGCGGTGGCGGCGGCTGCTCCGACTTGACACTGCTCGCTAGCATCGCTGCTCGTTGCAAAATAGGAAGCTTGATCACTTCACTATTTTTCTTCATTGTAGTAATCAAGGTCGAAGAAGTAGGCTCCGGGAGATTTCCAATGGGCAAGTCACCATCCGGGGCAAGGTTATCCGCCGCGTGGCGAGCACGTTCGCGTTGCACTGAACTTCGTGTATTCACCATATTTCGCGACGCGGGCGGCGTTCTAAACATATGATCCGGCTCTGAAGGACTTTGTTAATGTTGTGGACCGATGTTTAGAACAAAATACCGTTTTGGTTTGCCAGAAAGATTTATTTTCAATATTAGTCGCGCACAGCGCATGGACGTTGCTTAGACACTAAAAATTTACATATCTACCTTCTCTTTTCATCATTAAAAAAACTACCCACACGGCAGATTCATAAAGAAATTAATAGTAACTATAGGTACCTAGACAGGATCTAGGTAGCCAACAAAGCGTCGCTAACAAGTGTGTCAAACCATATCTGAAGATAGGAGATAAATCCTATGAACTGAAGCCATCTGTTTAATAACAGATCAATATGTGTTGATCTGTTAATATAACTATGTTACAAACATAGAATTTGTTGATGCACTAATCTGTCCGTTCTCAGATATTTGTCAGTCCTCCTAGATAAACCAGTCTAGCCAAGCTGGTCTAATTTGGCTAATCATTCAGATGTGTCACTGGGCGCGAAAGCGTTTCTTGTGATAAGATATTAAAATCTGTATCATAATGGTATGTGGGAATAGAACACAGGAGTAATCCGAATTGAGCCGTTGAAATACAAGTTAGACGTCTAATGGTAAGTAACACAACATATTCACACTGAGTGTCTGCAAACCCTGATGTGTTGATATAGCAGCGAAAGAACTTTTGATATTAATTTTACGAACAGTAAGCCTTAGATTACACAAATCCGTATGAAGATAATATAGACTGAAGTTTGAGGTTGGTGGATCGACCATCCTGAGGGCTTATTCTGACTAAAAACCTTATTTTGTTGTTAGCTTTGCGTGAAATGAATGACTTATCGTTAGTAGACGTTAAAGGTTATCGACCCTGTTTTGTATGGAGAACGATGAGCGCTCCTGGCCGGATTGCGAGAACATATTTAAGTAATATTCGTTCTCGTTTTCCCTCAGGGGCGGTCATCGTTTCTCCATACAAAACCTGGGGTGCAGGCAGCGACAAAATGATGTTCAGTCAGAATAAGCCTACAGATAGCTATTGACCATATACGCATAAATGGCTTACTTAAACAGTCAATTTAAACTTATTGAAAACGTTGGCTTTCACTACGTGTGTTATTATATATTTGTGACGAATGTTTAGTTTAATCTTTGGTTATGTCGAAAAAAGCTTGTTATGTTTTGAACTATACTTTTATACTTGAGCTTGTAAGCGTACAATTTGTGCCTGCTATTTTCGTTTGTGTCTTAACTTTCTAAACTATTTATTTAAGTGACTCCAGTTCAAGATAATAAGCTAAAGCTCGTATTAAATTCAAATATCAACAGCAATACAATATACACACAACAGTGAAACAAATCAACACAAGTGAGTACATATCAACAGTGAAATATGCAGCTCAGCCTTACATTTCGATACTTTTACGATTCATGCGTTCGAGCGTATACTACAGTTTTTGTTTTTGTAACGGCACCAAATAGAAAAAAGCAGCCAAGTGCGAGTCGGACTCGCCCATGAAGGGTTCCGTAGCATCAATTAACATAATATAAAGGTTTTTGTAGTTCGTCGAAAGGTAAATTGCAGTTTACGATTTATGACGTATAAAAAAAAACTACTGACTAGATCTCGTTCAAACCGATTTATTCTTACTGAACAACGCCATCTGCAGTTAGTTGCTCACAATCGTCAATAGATGGCAGGAGCAGTCACATATTCAGTTTATGTTTAATTATTGAACTCGTAAAGAAATAATCATTTTCTTAAAATGAATCCTAGCTAGATCAATTTATCGCTTCCGAAAACCCCTGTATACAAAGTTTCGTGAAAATCGTTGGTGCAGTTTCCGAGATCCTAAATATATATATATATATATACAAGATTTTCTCGTTTAAAGGTATAAGATTTTGTAAATATTTGTTTAATTGTAAGATTATTTGTGTAAATGTTATTTTTCATGTACTTTTTAGTTGGAAGGCGACAAAGGCCCCAGAAAATGACGAGAAGTTGGTGTTTTGCAATAATCAAACATAAACTCAATATACGACTGTTCCTGACATCTATTGGCGATTGTGAGCAACTAACTGCAAGCTAGAAGGCGTTGTTAATTAAAAATAAGCCAATAAAGATACGACTCTTCCTGACATCTATTGGCAAATAATAATACTATTTTTTTTAAAAATCATCGTTTGAAAAATCATGTTCGTAAAGCTCTACTAGCCCCGCGCACATCTAGGCAATGGCGATTGCGATTGCGATTTTATTTTATTTTATTTTAAGCCTTCTATTATAGATTCTATTAGATATCTCAAACTAACTATTATATTTTCTACTACGACATCGACACTCTCAACATTAAGAATAATCCTAGCTATGAAAGTTACAGTAACCTTCGTCATGCTCACGCCAAATAAACAATCAAATAGTATCTTTAGTTCTTCTGAGCTAAGCGAGAGGTGAGCTGGAATGCAACATTATTAACTGAGCTTTAAGTACAGTCAGTTGCACAGAATGAATACAGTTCGATTTCAAGTTAGTGTTGCAGCATTCACTTAGTTTTCAAATATTTGCCATGTAGCAAATAAATGAAATGAAATGAAATGTATTTATTCGCTTGAAGTATGGTCAATTTCGAAAAACTTCTTATAATAACAGTGTAGTACCACATACTTCGTAAGAGACCGACATGCAAAGTTTAATGCTAGATTACTAACATAAAGTAAAACTAAATTTAAAAACAAAAAACTTCAAAGACAGTTTAAAAATACTAGAAATTTAAAGACAACTTAGGTATACAGTATAAAAACATAGAACATACTTAGAACAAAAATAAACCCAAACTCTAAAATATCAACTCATTTCATCATCGAGTATTTGCCTAAAACTATATACCTATGGAATGATCGCAGCATTACCTAATTACTTAGCCTCACATGAAAATTACGGTATAGGTTCTAGTGCAGCCGACTGTACCGACGAAACGTGTCAGGGAAAGTTTTAAATGGTCACCCTTGTGCATGTGACGAGGTGTCGGCGGTGTCTGACGGTTCCATTATGTCGGCTACAGTTTGGTATATGCCCCGTGCTGACTGTAAAGTTGTGGCTCTGCTCCTATAAAGGGTTATTGAAGAATAGTTTTCACTTTTTCATGGTTCTATTAAACACGGAAATAAATAAAAAAAAAATGTAAAATTGTAATGTTATGAGAGTGAATGAAGCGAAAGAAGTGTGTCAGGATCGTAGCAAGTGGAAATCCGTGATCTCTGCCTACCCCCATGGGAATAAGGCGTGATTTTAAGAATGTATGTATGTATAAATAAAAAATACTAAATAAGTAAAATACTAAATAAATAGATCTTTGTTACGAGTCTTCTAGATCTTTGTAAAACGAAAACCCGATAAACCTGATGATTGGTTCATACAGAATTATATTACGAAACATTAATTTCCGTGAAACTGGAACGCTGCCGTAGTTATAATAAATTCAAGCTGGTCGTTTACCTACTATTACCGAGCACAGTCCGGCTCTGTTGCCAAGCTAGTTGTTCCACATGTGGCCCTAGCGAGTCGCCCACAACGCGCCAATTCAGCACTAAATTGGCGCATTGTGTCGAGGCTACAACCCGTGCATGTAGCACTTTAGACTACTCGAGGCGAGACAGGACGTCACAATAGCCGTCTGCTGGGCGTCTGCTCCTGCCTGATTCACATTTTTCTCAGTGTACCCTTCTTTTCTAACTCAGACACATCATTAACCCTTTAACCCACTATTTAACTAATTATGAAACTATTGTTTTACTAATCGCCTTCGAGTAGGTTCTAAATTAAACTAAACGATTCCGGGTTTACATACCTACAGCTAATATATGGCATAATTTCAACATAAATGCAGCGGATGTATGCAAACCGCAAAATATCACTCATTTTGTGCGAGAAAGTTTAAGAATCATCTGTGTGTAAACAAAATATTGTATAATATTTTCAACGTTTTCCTTATTCGTTGATTTTTGACACTGGTTGTTTTTTATTTATGTCTATGATAAGATGAACATCTTTAAACATAATAAAGGCAAAAAATATTCATTTAGATCCACTTTTGATAATACTATTAGTATAGTTAATATAGTTACTAAGACTTCACTGTCTGTCCGTCTGACTGTCTGTCTGTCTATCTGTCCGTCTGTCCCCAGATATTTTATTATTAGATATCAGATATTTTTTTGGCAGGGCAAAGGGCATACTTTTACATTTAGACGTATTTTGATTCTGTTTAGAAAGAAATTATAATAGAAACCTCAATATCATTTTAGAAAACCTATCCATAGATTGCCCATACGTAGGTATGGGTTTGATGACCCTAAAAAGCCTAACCTAAAGTCGCCATTCGATTTTGATGAAACTTCTGTGGGATCAATCTGTTAATATTAAATGACAAAAATATTTTTATCTTTGTTTACAAATGATGAAGTTATACGATAGCAAACATAATAAAAACAATACAACCGAATCGAAAAGCCCCTCTTTCTTTATTTGAAGTCGTTTAAAACAATATGTACTGAAGAATATCTATTATGTAAAGTACAACAATATATTTAAACTATTACACGGGTATTTATCGCGTATATTACCTTATTTTATTTATGTTCCCGACGTTTCGACTACGTTGCATTAGCCGTGGTCGCGGGCTGACTGACATAGCCGAAACGTCGGGAAAATAAATAAAATAAGGTAATATACGCGATAAATACCAGTGTAATAGTTGCATCAGCACCACCTCTGGTGTTGCAGGTGTCTATGGGCGACGGTGACTACTTTCCATCAGGTGGGCCCGTTTGCTCGTCTGCCAGCTATGGCATAAAAAAAAAAACACTGACTTTTCAAGCGCTAGAAAGACGAAAGAGAAAAAAATCTGCCTGAAAAAAATCAAAACAGTTTTTGCCCTGGGTTTCTAGGTATAGAGCTTAACCCAGAGAAAATATTGCATTTTTAATTTATTGCAGTCGTCAATATGGCGGTTGTCGTTTCGAGGGAAATCTTTACTGACTCACCGATAACTGAATTCTCATCAAATTTGTATGTTAAAATCCGTTTTTTACCTGCAACAAACAGAATGATTAGCGATAGCATACAAATGGGTAAGTCACGACACGCGAGGTCTTGCAAATACAAGCAATCTCAATTATAGAAACAATGTCATTTTTATGAAGATCCTTGTGATACCAAACAATGCTAACAGTATTGTAAAGTTAGTTATTACAGAAACGATACACTGAAATTATAAGACAAAATACTCGAAATACTTTTAAAAAGCGAATTTATCTACACTGTGTAAATAATAACTGTCAATTTTCACTGTTGATATTATTAAATAAATAAATATTGTATTTGTAAAATATATATTATAAAATATATATTATATTTGTAAAATTGCAGTTTGTCAGAGCAAACGGTTCGAAAATCATGTATTGAGTGCACGAAAAGAGCCTCACTGAGGCGCACTTGAAATCCTTTCACCACACTGGTTTGAAGAACCAATGGCATGATAAGAAGAAGAAGAAGAGCTTACGGTTGGCTTACTTTATTAGCTAGAACCAGAGTCAAATCTTAGGTAATATTGAAAATGAATTATAATTTCATTTTTCTCAGAACTGTTATCCTTCGAATTAGCATCTGCTTCCTCAAATATGATATGACGTGCTCAGCCAAACCTAAAAACCTTCGTAAAATGTACCGTTTCGACAATATTTAACGGTTCATCGTTTATTTACTCGTATCGTTATTTTTTAACGGTCTTATCCTTGACTTTTACTGATTGTATTAGCATTCGTTTGGGACTTTTGAATTGTGACCAAGTTGTTCTAAACTCGAAAGTCACGAACTATTTATTACTTGCCTTTAAAAAAAATTAACCTTGATATTATCTTTTATTTTCGAACGAAAGGCAAAGTATCACTGGTAAATGATATATTTGATAATTCAATGTTATATGTAGCACAAGCAATTTGTGAAGCAATTTGTCTTGTAAAATGTCATTTTTGCGTTCTCTTTCGGCTGTTGTTACTTCATAGTTTACGTTAATGTTGCCTATTTCTAACTTGCTGAAACCAGGCAGCCTAACTTCGAAACCAAACCGTCTTCACCGTACCGTAACCGTACTTCACTTACCTAAAGATTGTTAAGCAGTTTTTGTTTCGTTTTACAAAGTTTGCACCAATCAAGCTGTTAATGTTTGACAGGACACGAATACAACAAAAGTTTTTTACAAAAAGCTATTACGCCTTGAAATATGATTCCTATTACGGACACGTGTTCTACCGTATACAGTTCTGACACCAGTTTCTGGTTTATTCGTAACAATGAATGTATCAAAGTTAGTTGAGTAACATTATGTTATTATGTAGATACGTATCATGCAACATAAAATAATTTCTTCGTCTTGTTTTTCTTCATCAATAGATACCGAAACGTAATGATCTCATTACAAATTTATGCGTAGT